>QRDG01000880.1:68999-494269 GCA_012064385.1 Puccinellia tenuiflora | reverse complement strand
CATCTCCCTTGCAGCCCACCCCTCCCGAGGCCCGTGTACCTGCTCGACCTCCTCCTGCCGCCTTCAAACTGTACGGCAGCTCATCCACCGGCGCCACGTCGACGTTACGGATGATTTGACGGCCGGAGCGCGCCTCCCCACGCTATAAGAAGAGCCTCCGGTGCCCTACTGCTTCCCTAGTCCCTTCCTCTCCCCTGCCGCCGTCGCCCTCTTCCTCTCTCCCTTCTTCCCCTCCCTCTGTTCTTCCCACCGAAAAGCACCACCACCGGAAACCTCTCGATGCCTCGCCACCACGGAGCTCCGCTCGCCTCGCTGAGATCGGGAATCGTACCCTACCGTCGTCTCCGTCCTCTACGCGGAAGATCGGAGCCGGAGCCGCCCCGGAGCGACGCCACGGTCGTCGACCTCTACATCATCTACAACCGGAGTCGCTGCGCACGCCGACGTCGTCTTCCTCCCCTCCGTCCTCCTCCTCCTATCGAGCTCGCCATCGACCTCCCCTCGGTGAGCTGCGCATCCTCCCCTCTCCCTCATGCTCTGGGTGCTCCGCCTTCGTGCGACACCGTCGGTCGTCTGACAGCCATGGCAACAAGCTCGAACCTTTCCTAGCTTGCTACTCTCCCTGCACCTTGCACGCTGCCCACTCCCCTCACACACAGCAAGCACCACGCACCCAGCTGCTGCCCCCCCTCGCACCAGCCAACCTCGCACACGCCAGGGAACCAGCAGCCCGCTGCCGAGCTTCTCCGTCGCCTGAACCTGAAGCTGCATCCTTTCCTGCTACACTTTCAGTTAACCCAGCTGCAACACTTCATTTATCTTCAGATCCTTAGTCTGTCACCAGCACGCACGCAGCCCAGTGGCTGCGCCCTTCCTCCTTCCCCTGGCCGGCCCAAGTTCGAATCCCACGGCCTGCACTCTTTTCCTCCTATTTTTTTCTTTTCTTTTGCAGGGAATATGTTAATCTTGTATCTACCATATCTTTTGTTTTTACAAATGCAAATAATACAAAGAAGTGTCAATATTTATGAGAAAAATGTAAGGAATTTAAATATGCCATCCATGCTTCATGTTTGCATCATGTAGTTGCACTTTAGTTGTATTTTTGTATAACACCTAAATAATTAAATATGGAATGTGAGGGGAATAAATTTAAAATAATGCCCCCGTTCCATTTAATTTTGTGTAGCTCACCAATGCATTGTTAGACCTGTTAACCAATTTAATTTTGATGGTTAGAAAAATAACTTGAATCTAATATTTAAATGTCGGAACCTCGGTTCCATTTAAATTGCATCGTCTCATAATTGCCATGTCATGCATGCATTGCATCAACATGCCGGTTCTTTTGCCGTAGAATAAAATGCATCTTTTCTGTTGCCCAGTGTTTGTTGCTTCTTCGGGAATAGGACGTTGAGTTGATGTGAGCAACGACATGTCCTGCTACCTCTACCGGAATTGCAGGCAAGTGATACTCCCTTGCTATCTTTGCTTGTCTTCTGTCTCTTACTCGTCCTATCTTTGTTCCTTGCTATCCTTATGTCACGATGCTTGTGTCTTCGATCCTATATGCATGTTTACCTTGCAGCCATGATATAGCCACACCCACATCCTATTAACCTGTTGTTTGTTTACCTTGTAGCCTTGCGAGTCGTGCATGCTTAGGTGCTTTGCTTGAGTCTGTTATCTCGTTATCTAGTCTTGTTCTTAACATTATAGCTAGGCTCAACTAAATGGTAATCTTTTACTTTCTGTTGCGATGGGAATACTATAATTAAAGATAAGGCACCGACGGAAGGCCAATCGTGGTGATTTGTTTCTGCTAGTGTCGCCTAGGACCCGAGTTCTTTTCCGCTGATCCAAGACTGAGCGCACTAACCACATGTGGGAGTTCTATGGGCCTCCCACGCAATCTATTACCGGATCCTCAAACTGTCCAGGGCCACAAGTAGTTCGGGTGTTTCCATTTGCGCGCATATTACGAGATGATGATGAGAAGGTAAGATGATGATGGATACGTGGTTACTTACGGTAGGGTTGCGGCACGTGGCGTTTATCGCATGTGGAAGGAGGGGCAATCGTATGAGTGTTCCCTCCCGAAGCCGTCCACGCAACGGTTAGGCCCACCTCGAAGCTTCGGCCGGACTCTCAAGGTGGATCAGACCTAGCTAGGTGGCTCCCTGGACTTGTTTTGTATTGAAGGGAAGTATTGCGTCCGAACGCTCCACCGGTCACCTCTAAGCGAGTGTTTCGATGCGTGTGGGTTCATTGGTGCATCCCTGCAGGGTTAAATCTTTTCGAAAAGCCGTGTCCGCGGTTATGGACGACTTGGTGAAATGCGCTGGCTAAAAAGATCATAGACAACTTGCACCTTATGATGACTATTACTTGACTAGTAAGATAGATTACATGAATAATAATCTGATTAAAACTTGATCAACCGTGTGCGTGCCTTTGGGTTGCCTCCTCGTGGGTTGATCGGGAGTAACAATCGGCTGGGTATTGTTTGGTTAAGAATAGTTGGTTCCTTATGCGCTCTCTTACCTTGTCTCTGATAGACGGAAGTTGTAGCGTGTCTCTATAAGTTGTTAGTGCTGCTTGCCACCTCAATCGCTAACCCTCTTTCCCCAGAATTCCAGCTTTGATATCTTGTGAGTATTACTTGCCAGTACTGTTTTTATAGTACTGACCCCTTCGGGGCTGCTATTCCAATGCAGCCAACAGGTTTGAAGTGTGACGACGTTAGCTTGGGAATCCCTCCGGCTAGGCTTGGCCTGGGCAGGGATATGGTGCCTTTGCTTATCTTTAGGACTCTTAGTCCAATTTGTATCTTGTCCGTAGCTGGACGCTACTCCGCTTCCGCTGTTCTTTTGGATCTTTGTATTGTATCTTTGGTTCTTGACTCTGTGAGTCGTTGCTGTATATATGTTCTTTTGTGGGTTCCATCGAGAACCGTTGTAATGTTATTCACAATTCCACCCGCATAACGTGTGTGTTGCGACGTGCACGTTATGCCTGGTGGGCGTCCTTTAGATCGTTATTATGCGGATTTGGCGGAAATAGCTAAGTCTGCATAGTACCGATCTTGGGGCGTTACAGCACTTGCCTTTATGGTTCAGATACTGACCACAGCACGGGCTCCCTCTTGTAGCCCATGACAGTAATCAAGCATCTCAGATAATTGCTTGCTTGTGGGCAATTTAAGCTTTGGGGAGTCAGCCCCTGCAGAAAGGAAATCAAAGGAGTCATTGTCAGTTGAAAAGCAATTTTCAGAAAGGTGCAAAGGAAAGCAGGCAAAAGTCATAAACTCACCAAATATATGTTGGCACATGGCACCAATGCCTTTTTTGCAAGTGTTGAACACAGCTTGTAGGTCATTGTGTGCCTTCTGAGCAATCTTTTTGGCCTCAGCCGACTCTTTCTTTACCTGCTCCAGTGAGCAGCCAAGGTCTTCAGATCCTTCTCAAGCGGAAGGGAGTGTTCTTTTTTCGGCCATGGCAGACCTGGCAACTGGCAGCTACCTGGTCCTCAAGTTCTTTCATATCTCTCTTCATCTTGGAGACAATGCACTGCAATAACAAGTCATAAAGCACAAGTGAGCTCCACAGTCAAATAAAGAACTCATGAGCTCCAAGTCGTCACAAGTTAACAACTTGGCGCTTGGGGGCTACTGAGGAGTCCAATTCTTTCTATCAGAAAAGAGGCATGAGTCCTAGTCGACAAGTCATAAGCTCCAAGTCGCCACAAGTTAGCAACTTGGCGCTCGGGGGATACTCACAGAGCAGAAATTTTTCTTCAAGTAAGGTGTCAGTGAATTACATATGTTGGTAGCTCCAAGTCGTCGCAAGCTGACAACTCGGCGCTTGGGGGCTACTCGTGCGAAAGTTTTTGGTCTAAGGACCCGACAGATAGTAAATTAGCAGCCCCGAGTCCTAGTAGAGCTAAGGACTCAGTGCTTGGGGGCTACAGTGTGCAAATTTTTTCTATATAGCAATTGAGTTCAGTATCAAATCAAAGCACCTATCCTAGTCACAAGTCACCACAGACAGGTGCTTGGGGGCTACTGAGATAGGATGATGCCAGAAAGCATGAAAGGAGAAGTCAGAAAAGCTTACCTTCATGAACCATATGAAGAGACCTAAGAGCCACTTGTTCTTCATCCTTCAACCTCGCTGATTGATCGTTCAAGTCAACAGCTTCAGCATAAGCCTCAGAAAATGACATGTTGTCAGCTACTCGAAGTCGGCTGTAATCAGTTGATGACTTGATCTTGATGGACGGAGAGGCTGCAGGAGTTGGTTTCACAGGAGCCGGACGAACTTGTGGCGCAGTATCAGGAGTCGCAGCACCAGAGCTGGGCTGGACTATCGTTGGAGTCGCCGCCCGAATCCTTGAAGGGGACTCGGGAATGGTTGGAGTCGTGGCTGCACCAGCGGATGCAGCAACTGAAGGACCTGTCCTTATGCTGGTCGTTTCAGAGGCCGAAGGAGGTGCAGGTCCACGACCAGAGGTGACATCAGCCATGCCTGGGAGCTTGGTTACCTTAGAGCAAGGCCGAGCCCTGAAATACACAAAGATAGAAGTCAGCACCAGAATTAATGAAAAGGGAAAAAAGCAGAAGTCATTTAAATACAAGTATAGAAACAAAGGAATCTTACCCAACATTGGTCTCCAGGTCCAAGGAGGCCTGAGAGTTTGAGGAAGGCATCGACATGCCAGAGTGGTAGGAGTCGTCCTTTTGGGGAGGAGAGGCCGATTTCCGCTGGTGTGAGACTGGCAGAGGCTCAGGAGCGTCTGCAGGCCCATCGGAACGCAGCTTCCTCTTTCTGGCGGCAATGACACTCTGCATGTGTTCTTCAGGCTTAGTGGGAGAGCGAGAGGACCCAAGGACTCGTGAGAGTGGTACCTTGGGAACAGCCTCTCGAGAGCCGTTGTTATTTGAGGTTGGGGAAGAAGAGGAGTGACTCCTAGCAGAGGACTCTGCAGATGGCGATGGTTGAGCAGCAGCTGAGGCAGCATCAGTTTGCCTAGTGGTAGGAGCCTCCGGAGAGGACTCGTCATCGTCAATCTCTTCCACGATGGGAGCCTCCTGAGAGGACTCCTCTTCATCAGCGTTTTCAGTTGGAGCCTCTGGTGAGGACTCCTCATCGACAGCATCATCATCAGCGGGAGCCCCCTGGGAGGACTCCTCATCCGCATCATCAGCGTCTTCTGCCACAGTAGTTTGATCTGTGGCAGGAATCTCTTCTTCAGCTTCAGCCTCAGCTTCAGCTTTATTCTTAGTACCAGCTCCAGAGGCCGGCTTCCAGAAGGAGTCGGTGAGCTGCAACAGAGTCAATAAACGTGAGTCAGTAAGCAGTACAAGTGAGATCAAGGTTGAAATAAAGTAGAGAATTATACTTACATCAGGAGCTGGGTTGGTCGAGCAGAAGGGCTGGAGCCCAAAATGAGCTTGATCCTTCACCGGTTTCCCAGTCAACTTTTTGATGAGTCGACCAAGTTCGGGTCCATCAGACAGTTGCTCCGTAACTCGGAGGTCATCACCAGCACATCTGGTATATGAGCAGATCAGTCGAGTCCTAGGACTCAGTGGCTGGATTCTCCAGGTCGTCCAGCAGCGGACAAGATCCATATTTTCTAAGTTGTGGGACAAGAGGGCCCGGATGCGAGTGATCAGAGACTCGACTCTTGGCCTGTCGGCCTCTGGGCACCTAGCTTTCATCAGAGGAGTCGCCCGAAGGCGTCCTCAGAGAACAAGGGAAGTCTGGGCTCATTTGCAGGGGAGGTGTCCTTGCAATAAAAGAAGGTTTTTTGCCAGTCTTTGATTGCGGTTTGGGAAAACTGGCTTAGGAAAGACAGAATTTAGGCGACGCTGGAGGGCTACAGCGCACACTGTAAGAGAGGACCCCCGGAGGTCTCGGGCTGAGGGTTGCAGTAAAGGAGCTCAAGCCAGAGATTGATGTCGGGCTTAATCTGGAGGTAATCCTCACAGAGAACGACGAAATTGGAAAGGTGAGAATGGAGTTAGGAGCCAGATCGTGAATCCGCAGCTCATAAAGTTCGAGGAGCTGGCGGAAGAAAAGATCGCCGGGGGAGAAAATCCGCGGAACAGGTGCTCCACGAAGACAACTACTTCACCCTTAGCGGGAGAGGGAACAATCTCATCCCCTGGGGCCCGAGCTTGAGCACTAGAGGGAATCAAAACCTGAGAGCCTATGGGTCTTCAATTGCTCCGCCGAGACCACAGATCCACCTCAATCGGCGGAGATCGACCGCTTGGAAGAAGATTTTGCGGCGGCGGCGGCCGCGGCGGCGATGTCCACCGTCCTGCTCGACGAGGTTGCCTTGGCCTTGGATGCGGTCTTTGTGCGCTTGGGAGCCATGGCGTGCGGGCGGTGCGTGCTGGGCGCGGGGAGAGATGGGCGCGAAGAGAAAAGGAGAGGTTTTGAGCTGAAGGGGCAAGTGAGGTTTTAAACCTAACCCTTCGGTATTTATCGAGAGGGTAAAACCCTAAGAGAGTTACAGTGCAGGTCCACAGTAAACTGTGGATAACGTTTCGCTATTAAGCAGCTCAGTGGTTAACAGATAGAAAGGGCACAGCGCAGAAAAGTTAAAGTCACAGAATTGGAAGAAGCCGGCTTGTCCCAGAGTGGCGAGTCCTGTGGCAGTGAAAGTCAAATTGTCTAGTCCTTGTTCGCAAGAGTCACAACAGACCCGGCCAGCATGTGCAAGGGCAAGGGTGATGACTTGAACAAGGGCTGAGGATAGACTCATCCTTTATATTTTTTATGTCTTTATGCAGGAATTCATCTTGGAGCTAGCAGCAAGCGACTTTGGAGCCTGTGGCTCAAGTGGAAGGAGTCGACCCAGGAAGTCGAACCAACAAGTCAGAGAAGCCGCCAAGCTGTGCCCAAGATAAATTCGGGGGCTACTGATGGGGGGATACTTTATAGGTAGGCCCATGGACCCGGAAAGTAGACCCGCCAAGACCAAGAAGGCCAACGCCGAGTCACGAGACAAGTCACATGGGCTGGGCTGGAGACAAGCCGACCAGGGCCCGTATGGAGAAAGAGACTCGTCCAAAGGAGGAGTCCAAGTACAACCCGGAGTCTAAACTTGGAAGATAAAGACGTAGAGTAGGACTCCGTGTTCTAGTATGACTCGGTGTAAGCTGTAAGACCAGGGACCCGGCAGCCTTTATAAGCAGGGTCCTGGATCTTAGATCGATAAGCTTCAACCAATAGAGAAACCCTAGCCACCAGAGAGAAGTCGCCGGCTCCTAAGTTGTGGGAGCCGGGTCCTTGTAATCGAGATACAATCAAGAGCAATAACATAGAAGCAGGAAGTAGGTCTTTACCTCGAATCAGAGGGGCCGAACCTGGGTAAATCCTTGTTCCCCGACGAGATTAATCGTTCCCACGTACTTCAATCACCAATGGCCCCAGAACTCATCTTCCCTGAGGAAGAACTTGCCGTGACAACCCCACGACAGTATCCACCACCCAGTCCACCTCAGCACATGCAAGTGCCAAATCCACCTTTTTCCTCCACTCGGAGTAGTTGTCACCTTGAAGGAGGGGAACATCCTTTAGGCAACTCATCAAGTGGTACCCTCCTAAAACAATCACAATGAGGTGAGAACTTTCAACTATTTCAACATTTGCATGAAATAATTCAACGTTGGTCAAAATATGACATGTAAAAGTTATGCAATTTAAACTAAATCACCGTTGGGCAGAATTAGAAATAAATGCATTTCACTATAATAAATCATAATTATGCTATTAATAACGTTGGTTATAAAAATAACACAATTATGACTATCTCTTTAATATGCTCTTTTCTATTAACACTCTTAATTCTATTAACTTTTGAATTTTCTAAAAGAGCATATCACTTTAATTTGCAGCGGAAACAATTAACAAAAATTCTATTATCTTTTTACTTTTCAGAAGCATTTCTTTTACTTTTCTGTTTCCTACACAATAATTTCGTTGGACAATTTTTGCATAGGAAAAAACTAGGTGAAAAATGCCTAAAAAGGACAAAAAAACACCTAAACATGCTTCTGAAAAAACAAAAAACAGAGAAAAAACTCTATTTAAAACTCGCGGCCCATACCACGGTTCTTTAACTTTCGGCCCACGGCCCGTTTAGCTAAGCGCCGCACCCGCGCGTTACGCAATTCGTCCCACGCGGCCCACGGCCACTCCACTTTACAGCCCATCGGTCCAAGACCGAACTAGGGTTTTCTCCTGGCCGTCGGATGGAAATCCGACGGCTCTCCGCGCCGTTCGCCAGATCAAAACGGCCAGTGCGGCCGGGACGGGTCAAACCCTAGATTCATTCCCCCCCCCCCCCGGCCACCTCCCTCCCGAGAGCTCTCTGTCCGCGCTCGGCGGCGATGAGCGACGGCCGCCGGAGACGACGATGACGGCCCCTGTCCAGCTCCTTTCCCTCTCCCCCTTTCTATTCTTTCCTCACCTTCCCCTTTTCGGAGCTAGCCGACGCGGAAGAAAAAGGTGGCACGGTCGCCTTCCCTTTCGCCGGTCGCGCGTCCCCCCTTGCGGTGGGCGCGTCGCCGTCGAACGGAGAGGTTGTCTGTCCTTTGCCCTCGAGAGGGTGATGTTCTTCGTCCCGAGCCCCATCTGGTGTGTCGTGGATATGAACCCCGGATGTCCCAAAGAGATCCATTTCTTCAAAGCTCCAAGTGCCGGCTGAACAAGCGCCGCCTGAAGCAGGCCGCCTGCATCTACCCGGATGCGGACGTCCGGCTGGGCTGGAGCCGGACGCGGCCAACCGACAGCTCCGTACGAGTGGGCCCAGACTGCGTAACCGCTCCTGGTGAACAGTACTTGTTGTCGGGCATCTCCTGTACCGAATCATGACAATAAGCTCCAGCCGGCTCGAAACCGTAGTGATGTCATAGGGGCAAACATGTAACTTCCCTGTAACCCAGAAACCCTAGCTGCTGTCTATATAAAGCATGCACGGGCCTCCTGCGCGAGGCAAGACACACACTCTCACGTTTACGCCCGCATAGAGAGAGACCCACTTCGATCACCATCTTCAACCTCCAGCCGGCTAGGATCTCCAGCCGGCTGCCACCCGAAACAGCTCAAGGAGCACCATTGTAGCCCGATTCTATGATCAAGCAATAAGAATAATAAGAGCAGGACGTAGGGGTGTTACCTCCACACGGAGGGCCCTGAACCAGGGTAACTTGCGTGTGTTTACGTGCCTGTTGCCCAATCCCGCGCGAGCATCCATCGTCGCCTGCCCCACAATCTTTTCCATCTCTAATGGATATGCCGTGCAACCCACCACGACATTTGGCGCCCACCGTGGGGCTCGCGGCGAGCGGAGTCACGTTCTGCGTGGGATCCCGGACCGTAGATGATCGGCGGATCGTCTCCGGCCTCGTGCTCTCCATCGGCTCCATCGGCTGCGTCCTCGACAACACCGGGAGCTTCGCCGACGTGGACGTCACCAGCGGAGGCACGGTCGTCACTCTTGGCGGCTTCCACGTCTACGTCGCCGTCGCCGCCAAGGAATATCCGGAGGTGGTCTACTCGTGCTTGGCTCCTTCGATCTTCGACGCCAGCGTCTGCGACGACGACTCCGCCTTCGGCTACCTCAACTCCGGCGACGCCGACTGCGACGGCGCCAAGCTCAGCGTCTAC
This sequence comes from Puccinellia tenuiflora, assembly GCA_012064385.1. Lineage (NCBI taxonomy): Eukaryota > Viridiplantae > Streptophyta > Magnoliopsida > Poales > Poaceae > Puccinellia > Puccinellia tenuiflora. Next base: position 484,586 of record QRDG01000880.1, on the reverse strand, counting down.
GTCGAGGTGCACATGGTCGAGCACGCGGCGGCAGGAGGCCCCGTCGCCGCTACTGTTCATGAAGCTGGCAAACCTTCTCGTTTCCAGCACAATCTGGAGGCCGACTTCGAGCTGCTAAGCACCCCCATCGCGCCGGGTGCGGATCCAGCCAAGGCGGCAGCTGAACTCGAAAGGATGCGTCAACAGATATACGAAAAGGCTCTTCACCTCGCATCAACGCAGCGCCGACTCAACGCCACGATGCGCGAGTACAACACCGTCCACGGCTTCGAGCCAGCAAGGGGCAACACGGAGAAGCTGAATGAAGTCCGACGCAAAGGAGGGGATCTCGGCGGTGTCCTGAACCGTGCCAGCCAGCCGCATGAGCATTCGGACATCGTCCTACCCGAGTACAGCAACCCGGTGCAAAACATGAAGGCTGCGGAGGCGGCCGCAGCAGAACTACCCCATCTCCAAGGCGAGGAGCTACGCCAATAGGCACGCCGAGTCCAGGAGCTCATCGCCACGGCTAACCGGCAGCAACGCGAAACCGAGATAACGGCGAGCCGGGAGCATCATGAGCCGCCTCCAGGCTACGATGCAACCGACAAGTCCAAGCAATGCGCTGAGGCGTCATCCACGAGCCGCGGAAGGGCGAAGGACAAGCAACCATGAGCTCATCGCGAGGGGAGCGCGAGCTCGCATCCTCGCGACCACGGCCGTGATCCGGCTGGACGACGCGAAGACGGCAACCGGAACGGGCCGCAAACCGGCCGCAGCGTCAAGGAGCGAGTCGGCCACAAGGTCACCATCGACGAACACCTAGGGCCGTTGGGACCCGAATCTAGCGACGACGCACGGCACCGCATCGACGTGCTCAAGCTGTCAAGCATCATCGAGGAAGAGGACATCGCCTCCCATCGTTGTTTCGGACCCCGCATCCGAAGCGAGCGATTCCCGAAGGGATTCACCCTTCCCAGGGACACACCCAAGTACAATGGCACCGCGAAGCCGAAGGACTGGCTCGCCGACTACGTCACGGCGGTCAACATCGCAGGCGGCAACAAGCGGGTGGCCGTGCGCTACGTGCCACTCATGCTCCAGGGATCGGCACGGACTTGGATCAACAGCCTTCCGAAGGAAAGCGTCAACAGCTGGCGGACTTCGCGGAAGTGTTCAACCGCAATTTCACCGGCACCTATTTGCGCCCTGGCAATGCACAGCTGCTCGCGCTGTGCAAGCAGAAGGACGGCGAGTCAGACCGAGCCTACCTCACCCGATGGACAAGCCTACGCAACTCCTGCGAGGGAGTTCTCGAGCTCCAAGCCGTCCAGTACTTCATCCAAGGTTGCTGAGATCAGACGCTGCTCAAGCACAGGCTCCTAAGGAAGAGCCCAAAGACCATGGCAGAGCTCATGGCAATCGCCGACGAGTACGCCACCGCCGACGCAGGCATGACCAACCCGACCCGACTTGATGAAGCCGGAAGAATCATCACGACGGAGCCGGCTGCACGTCGCAGCCGGACGGAGAACCAAGAAGGAGGAAAATCGACCCGGCGTGATCCCGACGCGGCCGGCAAGCGCGAATCCACCGACGACCGCGTTGAGTCCAAGGTCGTCGCCACCATCGAGGGAAGGCCGGCTGGAGGCTTCGACAACCGCCGCATGAGGACGAGCAGCGACATGCGCCGGACAAGGGACGAGGAACAACTACGACTACTTGCTCGATCAACCGTGCCAGAACCATGGCGATCGGCCAGCGAACCACACCGTCAGGCAATGCACCCTCGGCCGCCCAAGGCCACCGCCGTACGAGCAGCGAAACCCGCCTCCGCCTCGGGATGAAGCCGGACGGGACGATCGAGAACGCGACGACAGACGACGCGAAGACAGGAATCGCGAGGATCGCCAACGCGAAGAACAGACGAGGGAACACCTTCCATCTCCGCCTCCAAGGTTCCACCCTCTCCACATCCGCCGCCTTCGTCCTCTCCTCGTCCTCCTTCGAGGCCAGCAGCTGCTCCACAGTCAGACCAGTGTCAGACGTCTCCAAGGCCAAAACCGCCTGCGTCATTTGAGCATAAATCTCCCTCTCCAAATCACCCGGGTTCAAATCATAAATAAAATCACCACCGGGAACATGACCAGTCACCTCATTGTCGGCCCCACTAGTGGGGGCATCCGCCTCTTCCGCCATCCTGGCGTCAACCTCGGCCCTAACCTCGGCCACAATCTCGTCCGCCCGGGCCTCCGCCGTTGGTTTCCCGGCGGGCATCAAGCCAGCCGTAGTAGGCCGGGTTGACGTAGAAACCAGCTTCTTGGCGGGCAGCGCGCCCCGCTTCTCGAACGCGCCCTTCCGCTTGTGCGGCGCGGCGTTCGCATCGGCATCGGCTGCCGACTTCGACCGCCTCTCCCTCATGACCCGCGGAGGGAGGGTCACTTTCTCCTTTCGCGCCGCCGCCTCCAACTTCTTGGTCCTGCTGGCGGACGGCACCGGCTTGGAGGCTGGCACGTAAGAAGAACCCTCTGACTCCGGCTCGGAACCACTGGAGAGATCTACTACCACGCGCTCAACACCGTCAGCTTGCCCGGCAGAGTCGAGCTCAGAAGGCTTACCGCGGGATGACGAGACTGGAGGCGGGGCGTCGCGCTCGAGGTCCTCGTCCCGGGCGGCCGTCAAATCGGGGTCGGAATCGGCAGGGGGGACGGGACTCGTTGCGGTGTGGGCGGCATCGTCATCGCCTCCGCTATCTTCACCGGCATCGGCGCCCCCACCGGACGACTCGGTGGTATCACCGCGCCCATCCGAGCCGGCGCCGTCGCCGCCGCCCGATTCATCGTCGGCGCTGGCGTCAGTTTCTCCTCCCGCCTGTTCGTCGGCGGAATCCTCCTCTAGCAAGGCCGTCAGCGCCTTGGTGAAGGGACCACTGACATCGGGCTCGAAGACGACTTCGAAATCCTCGACCCTCTGGAGCTCGCAAAGCTGCGTAACAGGCCGAATGGGTCAAGCGGTAGCCGGACAAAGGAATTGAAGGCGGACAAGAAAGCGATGACTAACCTCCGGAGCGGGTGCCGAGCGGGTGAATGGATCGAACCCGAAATCCCAGTCTTCCTCGATCCTGTCGGTGATGAGACGGGAAGCCCACTTGCAGAGGCTCTTCGGCTTCGGCAACTCCAAGAAGGCCCGGCTGGGATCCCGGATACCGGAGTAGAAGCACATCTTGTGCGGACGTGCCTGCAGCGGATATATCCGCCTTGACAGCCACGCCATGGTCAGGTCTCTGGACGTTAGGCCGTTCCTCACCAGCTCCTTCAGCCGGCTGAACAAGGCACTCTCAAGAGCCGCATCCACAGGCGGCTTCCGGATCCAGGACCTATCCGCCGGTAGTGAGTTGGAGAAGGCCGGAAGGCCGATTCGGTTGACGTCCGTGAGATTCCGGACGTAGAAGTAGGTGTTCTGCCACTTCTTGATAGAGTCGGGCAGGTTGATCTTGGGCAGCGGCGTGTTCTTCGCGCTGATGGAGACGCTGCCACAGTCACGCTGCTGCCCGGCGGTCGTTTGAGCCCGCAGGAAGAAAAACATGCCGAAGATCTCCATGCTTCGCACAGCGTGACGAAGCAGGACAACTGAGTAATGCAGATGGTGGGGATGCAGCACGTAGAAGCGCAGAAATTCTGCGAAGAAGGAGCTCACCGGGAGCCCCAACCCTCGCTCCAGATGCGCGGAGAACACGACGACCTCGTCATTCTTGGGCGCCGGCGAAATCTCCCCTTCCGGGGGGACGCGGGCTCCCACGTCGCCCGTCATCCCCAAGAATCGGAGCCGGCGAAGATTCCAGAGGAACTCGTCGTCCATGGTGGAACCTATCCACGCGCCCGAGCTCGCCATGGAAAATCTATTCCCCGTGGTGAGAGAGGCGAACGCAAGGACGGCAAGAGCAAAAGAAAGAATGGGCAAGAACTGGAGCGCGCAAGAATCGATGAGGAAGACGAAGCGAGAATGGGGAACGGTAGCCCCGGCCGTTCCCCCTCTTTCCACTTTAAAGGCGAAGCAAGCGGAACCGTTCCGCCCGACGCGCCGCGTGGCGGGCAAACGTGCCGCACTTTCCGCAGATGATCCCACGAACAAACGGTTGCCACAGAAAATCCAGCCCGGTGAAGCCGAGGCGACGTGCGCCAGGCCTCGGGCAGAGCAGCAACGGCTCCCCGAAGCGGCTGAGCATGGCTGACGTAGGCCACGATCCAAGCCTTCGAGCCGGACACTCCGGGCCGCCAAGATCTGCAAGACCTACTCCATGCAGCCGAACAAATCAACAACCACTTCGGCAGCATACGGCCAAGGACAGGGATGCCCGTGGAGCATTCCCCACGAGCGAGTTTCATCTTCATCCGGCTCCAATTTCAGCCGGCCCCGACTCCGACCGCGACATTCCGACCCTAACGTTCAAGACAAAGGGGAAGATCGAGAAGCCTTCCCAGCGAGCTAGCAAGACTCCACGATCTCGGGAGCTAGTGTCGGGGATATAAACCCCGGATATCCCAAAGAAATCCATTTCTTCAAAGCTCCAAGTGCCGGCTGAACAAGTGCCGGGGATATCTACCCGGATGCGGACGTCCGGCTGGGCTGGAGCCGGACGCGGCCAACCGACAACTCCGTACGAGTGGGCCCAGACTGCGTAACCGCTCTTGGTGAACAGTACTCGTTGTCGGGCATCTCCTGTACCGAATCATGACAACAAGCTCCAGCCGGCTCGAAACCGCAGTGATGTCATAGGGGCAAACATGTAACTTCCCTGTAACCCAGAAACCCTAGCTGCTGCCTATATAAAGCATGCAGGGGCCTCCTGCGCGAGGCAGGTCACACACTCTCATGTTTTTCGCCCGCATAGAGATAGACCCACGTCGATCACCATCTTCAACCTCCAGCCGGCTAGGATCTCCAGCCGGCTGCCACCCGAAACAGCTCAAGGAGCACCATTGTAGCCCGACTCTGTGATCAAGCAATAAGAAGAAGAAAAGCAGGACGTAGGGGTGTTACCTCCACACGGAGGGCCCCGACCTGGGTAACTTGCGTGTGTTTACGTGCTTGTTGCCCAATCCCGCGCGAGCATCCATCGTCGCCTGCCCCACAATCTTTTCCATCTCCGATGGATATGCCGTGCAACCCACCACGACATGGTGCGCTCGGGATCGAGAGGAACTGGCGCGGCCGAGGCGGCGGCGCACTTTGCCGGTGACCCTGAGTCCCTCCGGTGAGTTTCTTTTCTCTTTTTGCCTTTTTCCCTTCGGATCTGGCATTAGGGTTCTTCGGGAGGGGATCTTTTCGTGTGGGGATTTTCTTTTGATTTCTTTCTCTTTACCGAACAGATCTAGACCTAGAACAGGGCTCTGATACCAATGTTGCATCTATGCATCTAGTCTAGATCAATCACGGTAGACACTTTAGGGTTTTGCCCTCTAAAATGGCGATGCGAAAGAGAGAGAGAGAGATACCGAGAGGGAGAGAGAGAACAGGGTTTCTACCTTCTCCTGGAAGCGGTGTCGAGCTCGAGCCAGAGGCCATGGTGGTGGTGGTGAGTGAGGTGAGATGGTGATGGTGGTGAGTGCGGCGGCGGTGCTTCCCGTGGCCTAGCGCTAACCCTAGATCGGATGGGCTTATCGGTGGGGTGCTGGGCAACGGCGAACCTTGTAACTCGTGCCCCCGACCCCCACCCTGTTAATATAGCGCTGCCACAGGGGCCCACCAACCAGAAGAGGGTTGGGCGCCCCCGATCAGGGCGCGTTTGACCTAGGGATCGTGTGACCGTTGGGTCACAACGTGGAGATCGACCTAACACTTTTCACCGGATATTTTCTCTGAATTGAGATGAGTGTAGCTCTGCTCAACCTATACTCGTTTCCAACACCTGTAACACAGGGTTCAGGTAACAGAAGACGACCTATGATCTTCTCATCGGGTCAACCGTAGCCATAGCTTAACTCAAACGTTCAGTACTAATTCGTCTCCCTGTCTGCACTGGTGAGAGTGAGAGGCCGGCGCTGGATCTCTCGCACGGAGCCATACGTTGCCGGTGAGCGAGTCACGACGCGACGGCGGGCGCATCCGCCACCAACCGGCTAAGCAGCACACTCCCCCGACCCGACACATTTGACAACCATCATGTGCCCATCGATCTGGGACTGGGAGAGAGGTTGCTATGCTAGCTAGGTTGGAGCGCACTCATCGCTACTAAGCTACTAGCAGGCAGCAGGCCGCGTCCAATAGAAAAGGAATCGCTGAATGCCAGAGGAGAGAAAGAATCCATGGAAATGTGACGAGCGCCCCAGAACGGCAATCGATCGAGACAGCGCAGCTCCCCCCTCGTCACTCGGAATGTGTATGCTGATGAGTGATCACCACTTGGAGCACACGCCGCCAGGCCAGCTTTACTGGTCCAGAGCCGGCGAGCTGGAAAGGGCAGGCAGCCCGGCCCGACTGTCCGGCCGTCCGATCCACCGTCGCAACAAGCCGACGGCACGGTGGCTGGCCGGCATCATTGCCTCTACCTACCGACTATCAACAAATTAATGCAACGTGGGGACTCCACGGACCAGGCCATACGAACCCGGCACGAACCCCACACACACACAGTACTCGCAGGAGTAGTAGCTCTATCTTCTGAAGACGGCGTTGTGCACGTTCTATATATATAGAAATAAAAAGCTTTTTTTTTTGTGTTCCTGCTGGGAACGAGGATGATTGACCACGTAGTGCGATTGTGTCGGTAAAAAGAAAATTCACAGTTGGGTACTAGTACTAGTAGGAGGGAGTGAATAAATAAATATCTGCCCTGGGTCTCAAGTTGGACTGGCCTAGGGCTAGACTGGCGGACAGCGCATTGACAAGCTGACATGAGCACATGAAGAACCATGGTCGACACGGGACACTGTTGCCTCCAGTCCGTCCTTTGCTCACGACCAAAGATTCAGAAAAGCTGTAAATGATTCCAACCATCATCATCGTGTAAAACTTGCACTACACAGGATGCGAGAGATACTTGCACTACGAAACAATTGTAAGTACCAGAGTACTCCTCTGACGAGACGATCAAAAGTTAAGATGATTTAATCGATTACAATAATAATCACTGAGTACTACTAACAGTACCGTCTAAAAACAACAGCTCAATAATTAATCACTACACCACACCGACCATCTCTTATTTCGAAAGAAATTACGAAAAAAAATATATAGAACTAGGCAGCAAAGATCGACAAAAATGGAACAACATCGCCGCGCCTGCGCATGCCCACCCTCGCCTCCACTAATCATAGCACCCATCACTCGTAGAAATGCTAGCACCATCATACTGTGGCCAAGAAGAAACCCGTCAATGCGAGCACAGCGAGTGCTGCGACCGACGACGACGCGCCGACGGTGGCCGCGGCAGAAGCGGACTTCCCGATGGACGGCGATGTGCTGGTCGCAGAGCCGCTGCCGTCGGTACCGGCCGGGCCACCGGCCATTGCGGCGGGTGCCGGGGACGGGGCGGTCGCGGCCTTGCCGGAGAGGACGAGCTTGGCCTTGGCGGCGAGGTTCCCCGCGGCGAAGGCGTGCTTGTCGGGCGCCCCGCCGGTGACGGAGGTCCCGACCTGCCACACCTGGTTCACCGCCTTCATCCCCTTGTGCAGCTGCAGCTTGCCGTAGAGCCGGATCTTGCCGCCGCTGCCGGCGTCGGCGGCGAGGGCCGTGGCCGGGTACGCGATGGGCGTGGAGGCGCCGCCCAGGGGCACGTACCCCGTGATGTTGTACGTCTTCACGGACGGCGCCGCGGCGCCGGTGCCCTTGAGCGCCACCAGCGCCTGCGCGCCGGCCATGCCCTCGCCGGTGGGGTTGAGCGCCCAGGCCACCCAGCCGTTGGGGCCCGCGGGGGCCGCCACGAACGCCAGGGAGAGCGAGGACTTGGCCTCGTCGTAGGTCCAGTGCAGCGCGGCGCCCAGCTGCGGGAGGTCCTCGCAGGTCGTGTAGGTCCGACCCGCCGGGAACTTCTCCGCCGCGCAGGCGCCGCCGGCCGCGGACGCCGCGCGGGCGGTGGAGGCCAGGACGAGCAGGAGCAGCGCGATGTGGCGCGGCACCGTGGAGGAGGCCATGTCGTCGGTAGATTTGGAGCTCGCCCTGCTTCTCGGGGGCTTTTGCTGTTCTTGGAGTGGAGGTGTAGTGCGAGTGCGATGAGTGAGTGTTGAGCACCGAGGGGGCGTGAGTGGGTGAGGTTTTATAACGGTAGGAGTGGGGGTTTTGTGCAATTTATTGAAGATTTAGGTGGTTTGAGGTTACAGATGTTTTCCCGTTGCTAAAAGTGGATTTGTTAACGTTTTTTTTTTTTGAGGGAAACGCTTTTGTTAGGTTAGTGCAATGACTAATGACACGGCGCCGATATACTGGACTGCAATGAATTTTCGAGTTTGGTGTGCGTGTGGTGGCCACGGGATTGGTGGGGTTTCAGTTCTGAGCTCCCATAAACTACAGTAGGAGTGGTCACGTTGTCGTATCGTATGGAGTAAATTCTGATGAGCGTGGGGTGGTGTTTGCAGATGGTACGTAGTAGTACGTAGTATCTAGAGAGACACAGGTGTCCAGCTCGAAATTTTACGAAACCGCGGGAAGAAATGCCTGAATTCGCGCGAAAGTGAGCCGGCTAGGAAGCTAGACGATGCCCTCGGTGCACAACATGCCACGCAGGCGACGGCTGTGAGGATGGAGTTGGAGGCAACCGAGAAGAAAACGCGCCGCGCGAGTTGGGTGCGTTCCGAAGGGGGAACTCGTGCACGTGACACGCTCACGGCGTTAGGGAACAAGATAATATGAAGTAGTAACTGATTATTAGTTCAAGTAGTGGTAATTGTAGGACTGGTACCGTCCTTATTATGGGAGCTGACCCAACTTCCCAAGAAACGTAGACAAGCCCAAAGAGGATGGGCTCGTTTCGTCGCAAGGATGCATCGCATGTGGACTGACTAATTTTAATGGGCGATTCTAAAACAAAGACTAATTTTAACGTGCATTACATTTTAATGCGTGCGAAATTAGTTCGGCATGTACCCACCGGCAGGGTAAGAACTACTACTAGCAAGACCACGGTAAGAACAAAAACAAGACCTACTTCTTCCGTTCCTAAATATAAAATGTTTTGACCTTTATAGATTCACATATATATATATATATCAAAACGTTAGCTACAAACCGCACGAGAGCGCCCTGGAGCTCTCCCAACCCCGACCCCAGCACCTAACCCTAGCCGCCGGCGGCGGCCATCCTCTACCCGCGCGCTTGGAGGAGGCCTCGCGGGGCGGCGGATTCCGGCGGCGGTGCTTCTAGGACGGTGCAGGCGCGGTCTTGGCCGGGGAGCGGTGTTGCACGGGCGGCGTTTGCGACCAGCACGGCGGAGCTGCGAAGCGGGAGGCAGCGCGAGCGCGACGACGAGCGTGGAGCAGCGGAGCGGCGCAGTGTCGTGGGCGACGGCGAGCAGCGGGCGGGCTCTGGCTCCAGCGGCCCAGCTCGGGGCCAGATCGGGGCCCTTTGGGCCCCATCTGGGTGGGGATGGGCCGGCCTGACCTGCCGCGCGTTCTGCGGCCGGTGGTGAGGTGGAGGGTGCTGGGGCTGCGGCGACGGCGACCAGCTTGTTGCAGTGTGGCGGCAGGCTTCACGGGCCCGATCTGGGCCCGGCCGGACCCTATCTGGACTGGTGTGCCCCCACGGGGGCTTTACGGGCCCGTCGGGCCCGGCCGGACCTAATGGGGACTGGTGTGTTCTGCGGCCGCAGTTCCCTCCCGCGCGGCCGCGGTCCTGCTTACCCCGGTACATTATACCTTCGCCTCGGTCTTGCAGTCCCGTGATGTTGCTTCGGAGAGACGGCGATGGTGGCTTCGCATCCGTGGTGGCGCATGTTGGCGGGCGGTCAGTCTGGTGGGTCGAGGCGCTTCCTCGAGGGCTCCGGTGCGACGGATCGTCCGGGATTGCAGATAGGGTTTTTGCGGGAGAAATCCTTGTCGGCTTGCCCGACCCCGACGCGGTGCCGCCTCCGGGTGGCATCTCTCCTTCCTGAAGGGTGTCGGGGCTACCCTTCGTCCGCATCCCTGTGTGCCGGGGGAAACCCTAGGACCAGGCCCTGGTCCGGGCAGCAGCACGCGCTTCCTTCTTCAAGGTGCTGCTTGGTACTTGACGATTCGGCGCTAGGAGTGCGGTGGTAATTCGTCGGAGGGCGCAACGGTTGTGGGTCACTCTAGCTTAGTCTATCCGCCTTCGTCGTCATTTTGTTTCTTCTTTTGTTCTTTGGGTATGTGGTGTTGAGTTTGTATCCAGAAGTTGTATGGTGGTCGTTGCTTTATTTATAAAGCGGGGCGAAAGCCTGTTATATATATATAACTGGAATATATATATATATATATATATATATATATATATATATATATATATATATATATTCCAGCTATTTTGCACTCCCATTTTCAAACCGTTTATCGGAACACCCAGATCTCTGTTTTTGCGGACAGTATTTCGACCGCCATTTTCAAACCGTTTATCGGAATGACGCATGCGATATGCCATTGGATTCGTATTGTAAATGCGCAACTTTTACTCTTCTGGACGGTTTCAAATTCTGTACGGTTTTAGAACAATTTTGAATAAACTAAACACGGATTTCATGATTTTGTCCGTTTCCGTACAGTATTTGAAGCGCCATTTTCAAACCGCTCCTCAGATGGATGCAAATAATATGCCGTTGGATAGGTATGGAAATTGCGCAACTTTTACTCTTCTGTCAGTTTCCGAAATTATGCACGGTTTGAAAACAATTTCAAATATACTATACAATGTTTTCGCGGATTTGTCCGTTTTCATACTGTATTTTGGACGCCATTTCCAAACCGTTTATCGGATTGATGCAAGTGATACGCCGTTGGAAAGCTATGGAAAATGCGCAACTTCTCTATCTCTAGCTAATTTTCGAAATTCATTGCGGTTTAAGAGCAGTTTTAAAAATAAGTAATTCTGTTTTAGATCAAGCGGATAGTTTTTTTGAAATTACTTTCAAACCGCTCATCGAAACGTAACAAATGATACGGCGTTGGAAAGATTTTCACTAGGGGAAACTTTTCGTGAAGAAATGTTTTCAAAATTCGGTACGGTTTTTGATTAATTTTAAAAATACGAAAACAGAGAAACACGATAATATGTGTTGGACCATCTTTTTCTGAACTTCTCGTGATACACAGGTGAACTTCCTATTGTCGAACCAGTTCTGAACTTATTCAGAATGCTGATAATCCCCCGAAATATGTAAGTGAACTGCATATTTTTTTCACAAGTGAACCTATTTTTGGAATATATTTTTTCTAACTTCTCGCAATACGTACGTGAACTTCTGACTTTTCGCAGATGAAGTTTATTGGTTTTTCCTCGTAAAGTTGATGAACTTCCCCGCGAACGTATATAGACTTTCTATATTTTACTTAAGTGAACCTCTCACTGAATCATATTTTTTTTCTGAACCTCGTGCGAGACGTACGTGAACTTCCTATTTTTTGGGCAAGCGAACTTTATTTAACGGAATATTTTTTCTGAACATCTCACGATACGTAACAAATAGAGAACCTCCGAGATGGACGGACTGAACTCCCGACATTTAAAATAGTGAACCTCCGAGATTGGTGATATGAACTCCCTATTTTTAAAAGCGAACCTTCACATGGAGTGTACCGGTTTCTATTTTTTTAAGTGATTTTGTTTATATATGGTGGACTTCTAATTTTGTCGTGTGACAAACTGAACCTCTTCTCTTCCTAACAGCCACATCTAACCTTCCTAGCCGCTGCGGTGAACTACGAAACACCACATTCTGAATTTGCCTCCGCAATACAAGATGAGAGGAAGGCCCGCTACAGTTGGAGTTGGGCTGCAGGAGCTGCGAAGCCATGTGAACCGCCATGTCAAGTGATGTGAATAAAAAACAGCAGGATCTAAAGTCCCCCTAAGCTTCACACGAACTGCGCTTGCTGCTGGAGCTCTCCGCTCGATCTCGTCGGAGAGGAGGCCGAAGGGGAAAAGCATGAGCACCGGGAGGCCGGGATCCGGTCTGGGTGGAAGAGGCAGTTCGTGACCCACCCTGCATCTACACTTATCATCTGAACTTATCTGTACTGACGATAGCAAGAAATTGTACTGTCAAGAAACAAAAAAAGTACAGAGATACACCAGGCCGGTCTGGTGGATGACGGTCGAGCCATCTTCTCCGCACCTTCGTCCCCGAAGTTGTACACCCATGACGAGGTGTGGACTCGGCAAATCCCAAGGTTGTGTACCCCGGGTTGATTGAGGGGGAGAGAGTATGAACGTTGGTGGCTGTGACGGCTAACAGGGGGCGAGTTTACCCAGGTTCGGCCCCTCGAGGTGAGGTAAAGACCTACTCCTGCTTGTCTGGTATTATCGAGGTGGCTACAATGGCGAGATGGCAATCTCGCTAGGGTTTGCCTGTGTGTTTCTTGCTTGACCTAGATGACGCACCCTCCTGGCCTTTATATCACAGGCCAGGTCTCGGGTGGACGGTGCGGATTGCACATTACAGAATAAGGAAAATCATCACCGGCCTAACCAGCTACTTGGGCCACACGGTACACTTCATGGGCCTCTCTTGACGTGACCCAAGTACCACCACCGTGGGGTACCCGAAAGGTAGCCCCACGACAGTAGCCCCCGAGTGCTTAGTCGAATCGCAGAGTCGAGTAAAGGACTCCTTCCTCCGGGCACGCCACCTGACTCCTTCACGAGCCAACCTTCGGCTGCTACTGTCTTGAATAATCGAGTGCGCTTCATGATCTTCTTGATTCGCCAGCTTTCGACTGTCGTTGTCCTTAGTCATCGGGTGCGCGAACAGCACTCCCGATGGGAGTAGCCCCCGAGATTAAGCTGAATTGCTTGCAATTGAGGTTAAACTCAATTTTTCTTCAGTCGAAAAGCCCGCTCCCGATGGGAGTAAAAAGATGACTCGAAGAGCTCGAGTCGAATCTGGCCTTGCTCGACTTACTTTGTACTCAGCCTTGATGGCCTACTGAACTGACTTAAACTCAGCTCTGAAAGCTTACTGGTTGTTCCTTCACTCGAATGATGAATTCGGGTGTCATCAGCTTTGTAAAGCTTACTATGTAATTGTCTCACTCGAATGGGTTGTCGAGTGCTCTGCCAGATCGTTGGCTTACTTGATACGAATCCACAGTGACGTCAGGGGTGACATCAGTGATGACGCCTCCTGGCACACTCTGCGCCCGACGGGACGTGACGAAGTGGGCCCACTGTCGCAGCGGCCGCCGTTGAATTTGGACCGTTGGGCGCGAAACTTTCGCGAAGTGATGATGACGCCTTGGTTCTCGTGCGTAGTGGAGGATGACAGTTGCCCTCTCCGCGCGACACGTGGACGGCCGGATGGTTGCTTCGGGTTACGGTTCCGTGGATGACGGCTAGGATGAACTGCCCCCGCGGTACATAATTTGCACCGCGGCGTGGGAACAGTTCACCGTGCCTTCATTCCCGTCTTCTCCGCTGCCGCATCCCCATTGCCATTTGCACCGAGATCTCCAGAAACTCTCCCCTCCTCCACTAGCACCATGGGCCAGAAGAGGGCGAAGGGAGCGGAAAGCTCCGCCGCCGGCGACGACGCCGGCATGAAGAAGTTGGAGGGCGACTGGGGGAAATCGTCAGTGAAAGCGGCGGAGCTGGACAACCTCCGCGAACAGGGATTGCTGCCGCCGACGAGCACGGCGACGACGCGCGCCCCCGGTAAGGATGTGATCCCCTCTCCTCGCGATGGGGAGCGCGTGTGCTTCGTGGAATTCCTTCCACGGGGCTTCGGGTTCCCCATCCACGATTTTGTTCGTGGTCTTCTTTTCGCCTATGGGATTCAGATCCATGATCTGAATCCCAACAGCGTCTTGAGCATCGCGAGTTTTATTGTGCTATGCGAGTGCTTTCTGGGGATCGCACCCAACTGGAACCTCTGGAAGTCGCTCTTCATGGTGCGACGGATGGTGGGGCGGTCGAAGCAGACGTTCCCTGTCGGCTTCTTCGGAATCCAGCTGCGCGGCGACACGTGCTTCTTCCAGCTGAAGAAATCTGACTCCGTCCAGAACTGGCGGAAGAAATGGTTCTACATCAGGTGGGACCAGGAAGGCCTTCCCGAGTTCGCCGCTGATCGACCTCTGCGAAGGACCAATGCCTGGTCGCACCCTCTGTCAAAGGAGGACAAGGAGTCGACCAAGCCACTGCTGGCGCTGCTCCGCGGGTTGCTGACAACGCTCGGACGCGAGACATGTGGCATTCACCTTATCGCGACTTTCCACAAGCTGAAGGTGCAGCCGCTGCGTCGACGCGAACAACCAATGTGGGAGCTCGCAGTCGACACCTCGCTTGATGATGCACAGATCGCGGCTAAGGTGAGGAACATCACCAGCCTCCGGGTCGCCGATCCGTGCAACGTTAACTGCCCGGTCGAACCATACGGGCCAAACAACCCCGTACCTGAGGTAAGCACCTTGAACTCTCTTTGCTTTTCTTTAGTCGAATGTTTTTCTTGACTCACTTTTCTTCTCGCTGCTCGTCAGGACCGAAGAGCTTATGTGAGCCTTCCTCCGCTGATGGAGAATGGACCTCACGACGAGGCCATGGTCGTCGAGCAGGACGACGATGAAGACGAACTCCCTTCTGCCCACTCGCTGAACGAGGAGGTGGAAGAGGATGATGAAGACGAAGAGCCACTGCAGAAGCGGTGAAGACAAAAGAATGTCGACTCCACCTCGGGGTCGTCACCTTTGAAGGAAGTGGTTGTGGAGGACAAGGAAGCCCGCGACTCATCCTCTGATGCGAGTGAGCCGGGAGATCCTCTGTCCGTGCCTCCATTGAACTCGGCGCCGCCCGCTGGGTTTGCGGCGATGGCATCTCCTCCCATGAGCAGCGAGGATGAAGATGTCAACAGGTAAGCCTTTGCGAGTACGATTTTTGTCTTTGTTCTTCTTTCGACTCCTTGGACGCTTTTCTGAAGTTTTGCTTCTTTGTACAGCCATCACACTGGTGGAGCTGGCTCTTCACCTCGAGACGAGGAACATCAGTCCGCGGCTGTCGTGGAGCGGACCACTGGGGCGCCCGAAGAGGCGCCTGAGGCCAATAATCCCTTGACGTTGAAGACGTCAACCTCCAAGAGGCCTGAAAGAGCTGCTGATACGACTGCAGTGGATGCTGAACTGCTTGAGCACGTAAGCATATTCTGTCTTGACTCTGCAGATTCTTGTGTCGGGTGCGCGAACAGCGCTCCCGATGGGAGTAGCCCCCGAAGATGTGAGTGACTAGGATAGTCGGGCATAGATTGATATCTTTTTCTATGCACAGTCGTTTTGTCACCAACTGCTGGAGGGAGCCAAGGCCTTTTTGCGGATGGAGAAAGAGAAGGACCGACTCCACGCTGCTTTGGAGCAAGCTAACAGTAAGTACTAACCCTTGTGTTCGAGTGGTGCTGCGACTGTCTTCATTATTGACTGCTCCGGTGATCCACAGGCGAGAAGGAGAGCCTGGCGAAGCGGGTCGCGGAGCTGGAGAGATCCCTGGGTGCAGCTCAAAAGCGTGAGCAAACCCGGGGTGATCTAGAGAAGACCCAGGTTGAGCGCTTGCTCACACTCGCCAATGCAATTGGAGGTAAATATCTCGGCTCATTGCCTACTTTGTCTTGTGTCGCTTTCTGATTTCTTACAAGTTTGGTCCTCTCTTCGTTGTTCAGAGCCGTGCGGAGGCGCTCCTCCGGAAGATACCTCCAGTGAGAATCTCGACCTGGAGAAAGCTGTTGGCTTTGTTGACCGCGCCTACGCGTATGCTTCGGCTGCGCTGCAGCAATCGTCAGCGGCGCTGCAGAAGTCGAAGGGTGCCCTGGCGAGTGTGCACCAGAGCATCTTCCCCGACCGGCCGTCACCGGTCGATGTTGATGCGCTTGCGGCTCCGTTTGAGGGCGAAGCGACCACCCTGGCGGACTTCACGCGTGCTCAGACGGTACGCGGCTCAGAGTTCACTTTCCGGCTTTTGCTTGGTCATGAGGTCGCAGGCGACTTCGAGGCAGTTGTCAGCGACTTTCCTCGAAAACCCGATGGCAAGACCAAGTCGCTAAATAGCGTCAAGGCAAGAGCGAGTCAGTTAGCCGCTAAGCTAATTGATACCTTTGAGAGGAAGCTTGCCAGGGCTGTAGAGTTAGCCTCCAAGAAGAGTCGCTCGCAGTCGGAGTCTGCAGTGTAGTCTTTGTAGTAGGGTTCCCCTTTGATTCGCCTTTTGTAGTGAACTTAATGAAGTCTATTTATCGATGCATTTTCTGATTCCTCCATGTAAATGTACCTCTTCGAGTATTTTGCTAGAATGAATATGGCTTCTGTTTGACACCACTTAACTTGGCAGCCTGATGAAAATGCTGCTCTTGAAGTCGCCGGGGCCACCTGTGTAAATGAGGGTGAGGGTACCTCTTCTGCTGTGCCCGCTCGCCAACAGCACCCAGCTGGCCCAACTCCCACACGAAGTGTGAACGACCAGCGGGTGTTTAACTATATGAGGAACAAGGTCGTTGAACTTGAGTCGAAGCTGCGGATAGCTGAGGTGGAGCTTGAACGCCTCAGGGCGCGTTCCGCTGGGCCGTTCAATCAGCGCGAACGGTTCCTTCTTGACCAAATTGATCTGATATGTCGACAGCTACAAGGTTGGACTCTAGCTGCTTCGCTTTGATTTCTTCGTGCTTGTGTTGTTCTGCATCTTGACCCGTTAATTGCAGTTGTTAACCCCGACTGGCAAGCCGAGAACGCTCGAGTGGATGAGCGCGTGGAGAAGGAAGCCACCGGTAACTCGGTCGAAGCTCGTCAATTCTGGGTACATAAGGAGAGGGCCGTGTAATCGCGCGGATGCTGGATCGCACCTGGCGAGCTGCGTTCGTTCTTGAAGGTTGCAGGAAAGCACTCTGGCAAATCAACAGAGTGTTCTTCCCCCTTGGTGAGCAGCCGACTGGATTGCCCGCGCTGTTGGAGAGGTTCCGCAGTAGCAGGGCGTTGAAGGAGGTCGTCTTCGGTCAGCTTGTTGCCGGGGCCAACACAGCGTTTGCTTATGTTCGACTGCATCGACCTCATGTTCCCTTGGACAGAATACTTGATGGCTTGCCTAGAGATGTTGATTATGCTGAATCCCTTGCGGCTGCACGTCAGGCGATGCAACAGATACTGAATCATACAGAGCGACTTGTCGGGCCACTGGATGCGCCAAAGGAAGAATCTGTCGACTAAAGACAATAACCTTTTGCTGTATAATGTTAGATTGTAACATTAGTGTAAATATGCATGTATGTATGCCCATGTGGTGTTAGTCCTTGAATGTAGAATGTATGGTTTTGCACTCGTAAACCTGTATGGCACGAGCCCCCGAGTGGTTCGAGAGGCGGCCTAGGATTTTCGAGTTATGCCTGTGCGGCGCAGACCCCGAGTGATTCGAGTGGCGGCCTAGGCTGGACTTAGACCTGTATGGCGCGAGCCCCCGAGTGGTTCGAGTGGCGGCCTAGGATTTTCGGGTTATGCCTGTGCGGCGCAGCCCCCGAGTGATTCGAGTGGCGGCCTAGGCTGGACTTAGACCTGTATGGCGCGAGCCCCCGAGTGGTTCGAGTGGCGGCCTAGGATTTTCGGGTTATGCCTGTGCGGCGCAGCCCCCGAGTGATTCGAGTGGCGGCCTAGGCTGGACTTAGACCTGTATGGCGCGAGCCCCCGAGTGGTTCGAGTGGCGGCCTAGGATTTTCGAGTTATGCCTGTGTGGCGCAGCCCCCGAGTGATTCGAGTGGCGGCCTAGGCTGGACTTAGACCTGTATGGCGCGAGCCCCCGAGTGTTTCGAGTGGCGGCCTAGGATTTTCGGGTTATGCCTGTGCGGCGCAACCCCCGAGTGATTCGAGTGGCGGCCTAGGCTGGACTTAGACCTGTATGGCGCGAGCCCCCGAGTGGTTCGAGTGGCGGCCTAGGATTTTCGAGTTATGCCTGTGTGGCGCAGCCCCCGAGTGATTCGAGTGGCGGCCTAGGCTGGACTTAGACTTGTATGGCGCGAGCCCCCGAGTGGTTCGAGTGGCGGCCTAGGATTTTCGAGTTATGCCTGTGTGGCGCAGCCCCCGAGTGATTCGATTGGCGGCTTAGGCTGGACTTAGACCTGTATGGCGCGAGCCCCCGAGTGGTTCGAGTGGCGGCCTAGGATTTTCGAGTTATGCCTGTGTGGCGCAGCCCCCGAGTGATTCGAGTGGCGTCCTAGGCTGGACTTAGACCTGTATGGCGCGAGCCCCCGAGTGGTTCGAGTGGCGGCCTAGGATTTTCGAGTTATGCCTGTGTGGCGCAGCCCCCGAGTGATTCGAGTGGCGGCCTAGGCTGGACTTAGACCTGTATGGCGCGAGCCCCCGAGTGGTTCGAGTGGCGGCCTAGGATTTAGGTTAATTGCTCGCAAAAGGAAGAAATGACAAGTCTTTTCCTTCAAATATCTTTATTGATTCTCGCAAACAGGCCGCCTCGTTAAAACCCTTCCAGTCCCCTTAGGTACCCTGGCGAGGGAAAGAGTGCGTAAGAAACCTGCT
Source organism: Puccinellia tenuiflora (assembly GCA_012064385.1). Lineage (NCBI taxonomy): Eukaryota > Viridiplantae > Streptophyta > Magnoliopsida > Poales > Poaceae > Puccinellia > Puccinellia tenuiflora. The sequence goes on along the minus strand of QRDG01000880.1, from coordinate 465,960 downwards.
GCTACTTAACAAGGTGAAGCTTACAAGCTGGGGTCGATCAGGCGTAGAAGCGGCGTAACTGTGCCACGTTCCACGGATTGCTGCAGACTGTCCCTGTCTTCGAGTCCTTCAGGCGGTAAGCTCCGTTGTCGATTGCCTCTGTCACAATGTATGGCCCCTCCCATGGGGAGGCGAGTTTGTGCACCTTCTTCTGCTTGAGCCGGAGAACCAGGTCCCCTGGGACGAATGCTCTAGGCCGCAGTCGCCGACCATGGTAGTTGCGCAGGTCTTGCTGGTACACGGCTGTGCGACTGAGGGCGATGTCGCGTGCTTCATCCAGGACATCCACATCATCTTCGAGTGCTTCTTCCGCATCAGACTCGTCGTATGCCACCACTCGTGGAGCATCAAATTTGATGTCGCAGGGCAGGACTGCTTCGGCGCCGTACACCATGAAGAATGGTGTATACTGGGTAGATCTGTTTGGCGTGGTGCGTAGGCTCCACAGCACACTTGGTAGCTCCTCCACCCAGGCTCCTGCGGCTCGCTTCAATGGTACTCGCAGACGCTTCTTGATGCCTTTGCTGACTAGGCCGTTGGCCTTCTCGACTTGCCCATTGGACTGCGGGTGTGAGACGGATGCGTAACTGAGCTTGATGCCTTGTTCAGAGCAAAAATCCCTGAATTCTTCGGCTGTGAAGTTCGTCCCGTTGTCGGTGATGATGCCGTGCGGCACACCGAACCTGAAGATGATCGACCTGATAAAGTTGACCGCTGAGGTTGCGGTTGAGCTTGTGACTGGGACCGCCTCGATCCACTTCGTGAACTTGTCGACTGCCACCAGGAGGTGAGTGTGCCCACCTGGGGAGGATTTCTTGAAGGGACCTACCATGTCGAGCCCCCATTGCGCGAAGGGCCATGCGAGTGGTATTGTCTTCAGTGCCGACGCTGGTGCATGCGGCTTGTTGGCGAACTCCTGACAGCCAACGCACTTTTTTACCAGTTCTTCTGCGTCTTGCATTGCGGTGGGCCAGTAGAACCCTGCTCGCAAGGCCTTGGCCACCAGTGCTCGACTGCTTGCGTGGTGTCCGCATATGCCGGCGTGGATGTCGAGTAAGATAGCTTGGCCGTCGGCTGGATCGATGCACCTTTGAAGGACTCCTGAGATGCTTCTCTTGTAGAGCTCGCCATTGATGATGGTGAAGCCTTTGGAACGGCGGACGATGCGCTTGGCTTCGACTGAGTTCTCCGGCAGCCGCTGATGCAGCATGTAAGCCAGATACGGGCTTGTCCAGGTGGGCTCGACCAGCATTATCTCCATGACCTCCTTCTCCGTGCTTGGCGGGTTGGCGGTGCTTGTTGTCGATGTAGAGGGTCCTGGCTGGGGCCGGACCTTGATTGAGCGCTGTGTGATGCACTCGAGGAAGACTCCGGGTGGCACCGGAGCTCGATCCGAACCTAGATTGGCCAAGACGTCGGCTTCTTCGTTGCTTTCGCGGCCGATGTGCCGCAGTTCGCAGCCGTCGAAGAGGCCTTCCAGTTGATTGTACAGCTCCCTGTAGGCTATCATGTTGTCAGCGATGGCGTCGCACTGCTTCATGGTTTGCTGCACAACCAGGTAGGAGTCGCCGTAGATCATGAGGCGAGTGGCGCCGCAGTTCTTGGCCATCCGCATGCCGTGGATCAAGGCTTCGTACTCTGCTTCGTTGTTGGAGGGTGTTGAGAATTTCATCTGCAGCATGTATTTCAACTTGTCGCCTTTGGGTGAGATGAGCACGACTCCTGCTCCGGCTGAGTTGAATTTTTTGGATCCATCGAAATACATTGTCCAAGCGTTGGACAAGTCGGGCTCATCAGGTAGCTGTGCTTCTATCCACTCTGTGGTAAACTCTGGGAGGACCTGGGCCTTGATTGCCTTCGGGTGTACATACTTCAACCCCCATGGCCCTAACTCGACAACCCACTTGGCGACTCTTCCTGTCGCGGCTGGGTTGGTGAGGATGTCGGAAAGGGCAGAGGAGCTTACCACCGTGATCGGGTGCTCAGAGAAATAATGGACCACCTTCCTGGACGTCATGAAGACTCCGTATGCTAACTTCTGATAGTGCGGGTACCGCTGCTTGGAATCAGTTAACACCTCGCTGAGGTAATACACGGGTCGTTGAACAGGGTGGCTCTTTCCTTCTTCCTCCCGCTCGACTACGAGTACGGTACTAACCACTCTGTTCGTGGCCACCACATACAGGTACAGTGGCTCGTTCTCATGTGGTGCCACCAGCACTGGAGGTGTTGTGAGGGTCTGTTTCAGTTTGTCGAATGCATCTTGTGCCTCCTCTGTCCACTCGAACTTGTCTGCCTTTTTCATCAGTTGGTAGAAGGGCAGGGCCTTTTCTCCCAACTTACTAATAAATCGACTGAGCGCTGCGACTCTGCCGGCCAGGCGTTGTACTTCATGAGCTTGGTCGGTGCAGGCATGTCGAGTATGTTCTGCACCTTCTCAGGGTTGGCTTCGATTCCTCTCGCAGAAACAAGATACCCCAGTAATTCTCCGGCTGGGACGCCGAAGACGCACTTTTCTGGGTTTAACTTGATCTGGTACTTGTTGAGCGCGTCGAAGACCTTGCGGAGGTCGTTGATGAGGCTGTCCTCTGTGCGGGTGGTGACGACTATGTCGTCGACGTAGACCTGGACAATCTGTCCTATGAGCTTCTTCAGGCAGGCCTGCATCGTGCGCTGGTATGTAGCTCCAGCATTCTTCAACCCGAAGGGCATCATCTGGTAACAGAATACACCGTGTGGTGTGATGAACGCCGTCTTCTCCTGATCTTCGACTTTCATCCTGATCTGCTGGTACCCGGAGTAGGCATCCAGGAAGGATAGGCGTGCGCAACCTGCAGTCGAATCGACGATCTGATCAATCCGTGGGAGCGGAAAGTGATCTTTGGGGCAGCACTTGTTGATGGCGGTGAAGTCGACGCACATGCGGAGTTTCTTCGTCTTCTTCTTTTCCACCAGTACCGGGTTTGCTACCCACTCTGAATCCTTATTTCTCGAATAAATCCGGCGTGAAGCAACCGGTCAATCTCCTTGCTAATGGCATATCTCTTGGGACCCGCGAAGCGCTCATGGTCTGCTTGACTGGTCTGGCGTCTTTGCGGACGCGTAAGGAGTGCTCGGCGAGTTCCCTTGGTATAACTGGCATGTCAGAATGTTGCCAGGCGAATATCTTCCAGTTCTCGCGCAGGAACTCGACGAGCGCGCTTTCCTATGCGCTAGTCAGGCTTGATGACACCCTGACCGTCTTGTCGGCGTCCGTCGGGTGTACCTGATGGGCCCTTGTGTCGTCGCTTGTGTTGAATGCAGATTTGTTGGATGATTTCTTCCGTGGTGGAAACAGAGTTTGTCGTTGTCGACTGCCATCATCTCCAGGTGCTCGTCCATCCCGAAGAACTCAGAAATCCTGCTGAACTCGCGGTCGCAGCTATCAGACCGGTCGAAGTCGCCTTTCACCGTGATGACACCCTTTGGTCCCGGCATCTTGAGCAGAGGTAGGCGTAGTGGGGCACTGCCATGAACGGCAAGGCCGGACGACCCAGTATGGTGATATATGCGACTTCCAGTCGACTACCTCGAAGTCGATCGCCTCTCGCTGGAAGTTTTCGGGTGTGCCGAATATAACCTCGAGTGTAATTGTTCCCATGGGCGTGACTGCTTGCCCTGGTACTATACCGTGGAAGGTATTTGCTGATGGCGTTAGGTTGGATGTTGACCTGTTCATCCTTCTTAGGGTGTCGGCGAAGATGATATTGATACCGCTGCCTCCATCCATGAACACCTTCTTCAAGGTGTACTCCCCGATCTGAGCTTCGACTACCAGAGCAGCGTGCCCGGGTCGTGGTATCGCCGGCGGGTGGTCCGCTCTGGAGAAAGTGATCGCTGTTTCTGAGCCTCTCAGGTAATCGGGTACTGCAGGTGGATTGGTGAGTGCTTGGTAGACCTGGCGGGTGATGATTTTCTGGGTCCTGTTGGAAGGACGTCCCTTCTGTATCATGTTAATCTGCCCACGTGCTGCCGGGAACACGTTAGCAGATCCTGCGGCTGGCTGGCGGTTGCTGTTGTTNCCACCTTCCTGGACGTCATGAAGGACTCCGTATGCCAGCTTCTGATAGTGCGGGTATCGCTGCTTGGAATCAGTTAGCACCTCGCTGAGGTAATACACAGGTCGCTGAACAGGGTGGCTCTTTCCTTCTTCCTCCCGCTCGACTACGAGTACGGTACTAACCACTCTGTTCGTGGCTGCCACATACAGGTACAGTGGCTCGTTCTCATGTGGTGCCACCAGCACTGGAGGGGTTGTGAGGGTCTGTTTCAGTTTGTCGAATGCATCTTGTGCCTCCTCTATCCACTCGAACTTGTCTGCCTTTTTCATCAGTTGGTAGAAGGGCAGGGCCTTTTCTCCCAACTTACTAATAAACCGACTGAGCGCTGCGACTCTGCCGGCTAGGCGTTGTACTTCATGAAGCTTGGTCGGTGCAGGCATGTCGAGTATGTTCTGCACCTTCTCAGGATTGGCTTCGATTCCTCTCGCAGAAACAAGATACCCCAGTAATTCTCCGGCTGGGACGCCGAAGACGCACTTGTCTGGGTTTAACTTGATCTGGTACTTGTTGAGCGCGTCGAAGACCTTGCGGAGGTCATCGATGAGGCTGTCCTCTGTGCGGGTGGTGACGACTATGTCGTCGACGTAGACTTGGACGATCTGCCCTATGAGCTCCTTCAAGCAGGCCTGCATCGTGCGCTGGTATGTGGCTCCAGCGTTCTTCAACCCGAAGGGCATCATCTGGTAACAGAATACACCGTGTGGTGTGATGAACGCCGTCTTCTCCTGGTCCTCGACTTTCATCCTGATCTGCTGGTACCCGGAGTAGGCATCCAGGAAGGATAGGCGTGCGCAACCTGCAGTCGAATCGACGATCTGATCAATCCGCGGGAGCGGAAAGTGATCCTTGGGGTAGCATTTGTTGATGGCGGTGAAGTCGACGCACATGCGGAGTTTCTTCGTCTTCTTCTTTTCCACCAGTACCGGGTTTGCTACCCACTCTGACTCCTTTATCTCTCGGCGTGAAGCAGCCAGTCAATCTCCTTGCTGATAGCATCTCTCTTGGGACCCGCGAAGCGCCTCATGGTCTGCTTGACTGGTCTGGCATCTTTGCGGACGCGTAAGGAGTGCTCGGCGAGTTCCCTTGGTATACCTGGCATGTCAGAAGGTTGCCAGGTGAATATCTTCCAGTTCTCGCGCAGGAACTCGACGAGCGCGCTTTCCTATGCGCTAGTCAGGCTTGATGACACCCTGACCGTCTTGTCGGCGTCCGTCGGGTGTACCTGATGGGCCCTTGTGTCGTCGCTTGTGTTGAATGTAGAGTCCTTGGATGATTTCTTACGTGGCGGGAACAGAGTCTTGTCGTTGTCGACTGCCATCATCTCCAGGTGCTCGTCCATCCCGAAGAACTCAGAAATCCTGCTGAACTCGCGGTCGCAGCTATCAGACCGGTCGAAGTCGCCTTTCACCGTGATGACGCCCTTTGATCCCGGCATCTTGAGCAGGAGGTAGGCGTAGTGGGGCACTGCCATGAATCTGGCGAAGGCCGGACGACCCAGTATGGCGTGATATTGTGACTTCCAGTCGACTAACTCGAAGTCGATCGCCTCTCGCTGGAAGTTTTCGGGTGTGCCGAATATAACATCGAGTGTAATTGTTCCCATGGGCGTGACTGCTTGCCCTGGTACTATACCGTGGAAGGTATTTGCCGATGGCGTTAGGTTGGATGTTGACCTGTTCATCCTTCTTAGGGTGTCGGCGAAGATGATATTGATACCGCTGCCTCCATCCATGAACACCTTCTTCAAGGTGTACTCCCCGATCTGAGCTTCGACTACCAGAGCAGCGTGCCCGGGTCGTGGTATCGCCGGCGGGTGGTCCGCTCTGGAGAAAGTGATCGCTGTTTCTGAGCCTCTCAGGTAATCGGGTACTGCAGGTGGATTGGTGAGTGCTTGGTAGACCTGGCGGGTGATGATTTTCTGCGTCCTGTTGGAAGGACGTCCCTTCTGTATCATGTTAATCTGCCCACGTGCTGCCGGGAACACGTTAGCAGGATCCTGCGGCTGTGGCTGCGGTTGCTGTTGTTGCTGCGGGTAGAAGGCCAGCGCTGCCTGCGCTGGGTTGGCGACTGGAGGAGGAGGTGGCGCCTGGAGGGCCAGCTGTGCGGCTGGCTGTGCCACGGGTGCTGCTTGATTATCATGCTGTCCGTTCTGAGGGACTATTCGCGCAAACGCCCTGTATATCTTGCGCGCCTTTCTGCAATCCTTCAATAGGTGGCGGGATCCCCACTTGCCTGTTTCTGGGTCCCTAAACATATGATGCTTGCAGGGTTGCTCTAACTCTTCTTCTTCAGTCAGTGGGCGTCTCCGCCACTCGCGCTTGCGACTTCCATCTCCATGGTAGCCGCTGCCACCGCCCTGGTTGTACTGTCTTTCATTCTCACGGGGGGTTTCGAATCCCGCCGCTACTAACTCGATCGAGTCGTTGCCGACGTAACGCGGCTTCTTCTTCAGGCGCCCTTCTCGCCAGTTGCTAGGTCCTGCTTCTTGCCTCGGAGATCGTGGTGCATCGCGAACAGAGTCTTCTCCATCTGCCCACTGGTTGGCTATCTGCATGAGCTCGATCATGTTCCTTGGCCTAAGCCTACCAAACTCCTCACGGAGATCGCGGCGGTAAACGCCGTGCATGAATGCGTCCATTACCCTGTCTTCTGAGGTGGCTCCGTCCATGGTGTTGCGAAGCAAAGTCCACCGCTGGATGTACGAACGGAGTGGCTCGTCTCGACCTTGCTTGCACGCCTGGAGTTCAATGAGGGTTGTTGGCCTCGCGTATGTCCCCAGAAAGCTCTTCACGAAGGCGTTCCTGAACTCGTCCCAGGTGCTGAAAGCGTCCCTGGGCTGAGTGTTGAGCCACCCGCGTGCAGATCCTGTGAGCACCAACTGGATGTACTGCATGGCAGTAGTCGAAGTACCACCCTGACAGCTGCACGCGATGAGGTAGTCTTCCAGCCAGTCCCTTGGGTCTTGCTTCCCGTCGTACTTGGGTGTCTCCGCTGTTAGCTTGAAGCCTTTAGGCATCTTCGTGTCACGGATGTTGAAGCTGAAACATGCGGCTCCGCGTGGCTCGAAGTTGTCGTCGTCGTAGTCGTCGGCTTGTGCACTCGCCGCTCGCATCCGTCGACTGCGGTCCACCCTTCTCTGTGCGACGACGTTACGGACATCTTCGCCTGGCTGCGGCTGTCGCAGTCGAATTGGGGCTGGGTCTGCAAGTGGTGCGGGTTCACGATCGCGGCGGCCTCGATTCTCGTGCACCCTTTCTGCTGGTGCTGACTTTGCCAGGACTTCCTCGACTTCCCTCAGGGATTGAATTTGTCGCCTATGAAGGCGGGCGTGGGCGTCACCCTCCAGCGGCTGTGTTAGTCGCAGATAGGTTTCGACTGCCATGAGGGCCGAAGCGGGTGTCTTGGGGACGGGGATTCCGTCCGCATCCTCCGTCATGAATGACGACTCCAGATTGCGAGTGAGGTGGACGCGATCAGCCTCTGGCACCCGTGGCATGCGAGCCCTGTGACGTCCTCCTTGTGTGACTTCCTCCGATCCGGCCAAGAACGAGTGTGCTGCCCTCCTGGCACTCGACGCGTCGGCTAATTCTTTGCGCCGAATCAGATCGGCCTTCTCTTGGCGGACTCGCTCGGACTCCTTCCAAAGCAAGTACTGGACCGCCAGTTGGTCTTCTCGGGGTTCATCTGGTGAAGGGAACGTGCCTTCGTCCACGTGCTTCATGGCCTTGATCGCCATCTCCCGAGTGATGGTGAGTCTTGTCACCCTGTCCGGCATGGTCACCTCCAGCGGGTATACGGGTTCCCCGCCGTTGGATCGTGCTGGGCTGGCCATATAAACTTGCGTGGGGTAAACCCGTCGAGTGGGGCTGATGCTCCCAGTCCTGCTTCCTTCGTCCGAGCTATGCTCAAAGTCGAAGATCACAGCAACGTGGCGGGTGCCACGGTCACTGCTGCTGGCGACTCCGCGATGCGGAGGCGCGGTTGGCGTAGTCGAAATCGGCGTAGATTTTGGCTTCGTCCGGGGCGCGGACAAGAAGGTCGGAGTAGACTTGTTTCGCGCCGGGGTTGCAGTAGATGCGATTTTTCTGGTAACCGCGGGTGTGGTCACCGCAGTCGCCGTTGATGCGGTCGTAGATGGTGCGGACGCAGTCGAAGTGGACGCGATCTTCACGGCAGTCGATGACGCGATCGCCGTGGCCGCAGTAGATGCGATCTTCGCGGCGGGTGTTGCCGCGGTCGGCGCAGTCGTTGTAGATGCAGGCGCATCCGTCGCGCGCAATGTGGCCAGCGTGGGCCGGAGCGTTCCACGACTGTCCACCAGATAGCGTAGACTACCGAAGGTAATCCACGTGCTCTGCTGCAGCTCAGCGTACGCCGGGAAATCCGCCGGCGAGTGCTGGACGAACTCGAGGAAGCCGGTGTAGATCGACTCCCTGGCGCTGATGCCGTTCTTCATTGCAGATGAGGCCGGCGCAACCATGACTCCAACGATCTGTTCTTCCCATAGACGGCGCCAATTGTCGAGGTGTGGACTCGGCAAATCCCAAGGTTGTGTACCCCGGGTTGATTGAGGGGGAAAGAGTATGAACGTTGGTGATCACGACGGCTAACAGGGGGCGAGTTTACCCAGGTTCGGCCCCTCGAGATGAGGTAAAGACCTACTCCTGCTTGTCTGGTATTATTGAGGTGGCTACAATGGCGAGATGGCAATCTCGCTAGGGTTTGACTGTGTGCTTCTTGCTTGACCTAGATGGCGCACCCTCCTGGCCTTTATACCACAGGCCAGGTCTCGGGCGAACGGTGCGGATTGCACATTACAGGATAAGGAAAGCCATCACCGGCCTAACCAGCTACTCGGGCCACACGGTACACTTCATGGGCTTCAATGGGCTTCCCTTGGCGTGACCCAGGTACCACCACCGTGGGGCACTCGAAAGGTAGCCCCACGACAGTCGTGAGGATCCTCAACAGGCTTCACCAACATCTACTCCCGCTACACGATGTTGGTATGAACTAGATCTTATCGCTTGTATCTTCATAGATAAGTCTTGGAGGTTCATGCAGGGCATTTTTCCCATGCACACTGTTGGGAATATGCCCTAGAGGCAATAATAAAATGGTTTATTAGCATATTCATGTTTATGATAATAGTTTATTATCCATGCTATAATTTTATTAATTGGAGACATAATACATGTGTGGAATATAAATAAACATGTGTCCCTAGTAAGCCTCTACCGGACTAGTTCGTTAGTCAAGAGATGGTTAGAGTTTCCTAACCATGGACTTGTTACAGTCACTTGATAACGGAGTCAATCATTAGGAGAATGATGTGATGGACAAGACCCAATAATAAAGAGTTGCAATTGATCGTGTCACACACTTTCATTGCCAACGCTTTTAGTATATGCCAAGTATAGTTTCCTTAGACCATGAGATTATGTCACTCCCGTTTACCGGAGGATTACTTTGGGGACATCAAACGTCACTTCGTGACTGGGTGATTATAAATATGGTTTTCAGGTATCTCCGATGGTAATTTGTTGAGTGACATGTATCAAGAGTGGGATTTGTCCCTCCATGTGACGGAGAAGATATCTCCAGGCTTTCTCGGTAATATAGCATCATAAAGTTTGCAAACATGTGATTAAGTGGTAATCACGGAGATCCTATATTATGGTCAAGTAAAGAGAACTTGCGGGGTCACGAGATTAAACTAGATATGGGGATATCGACGATCAAATCTCGGGCAAGTAAAATATCGTGAGAAAAAGGGAATCGTATACGAGATTAATTGAATCTCCGGCATCGTGGTTCAACTGATAGAGATTTTCGTTTAATATGTAGGAGTCAATATGGGCATCCCGGTCCCGCTATTGATTATTGATCGGATCATGTCTACATGTTCTCAAACCCGTAGGGTCACACACTTAACGCTCAGATGTAACTAGGGTTAGCGATGAGATAATTGATGGTATGAATGAATATTGATTCAGAGTCTCGGATGAGATCCTAGACGTCACAAAGAGATCCGGAAGAGTCCGGAGAATAAGATTCATATAAGGAAAGTGGTTTCCGGAGGTGTCAGAAAGGTTCCGGATTTTTCCGGCAGGGTAGCAGAAGGTTCTAGAAGATTCTAGAGGAGTCTAGAAGTGGGGCCCACCTACGTATGGGCCCACATGGACCAAGGGGGTAGTGCAACAACCACATGGGCTGGCCGCACCACCCCATAGACCCACTTGGGCCGAATTGGAAAGGGTGGGGCAAACCCTAGCTGGACTCGGCTTGGGAGCCAAGTCTCCCAAGCCGGCCGGCCCTAGGGATGCCTCCCTTGCCCTCCGCCTATAAAAGGGGAGGAGGGGGTGCGGCACAAGGGTACCAAGCCTTGGCCGCCCCAAGCCCTAGCCGCACCCCGATCTCCACCTCCACCTTGCCGCGCCACCCCTCCTTGCAGGGCTGCCGCGCCACCTCCTCCTCTCCCTCTTGCACGGCTTGGCGAAGCCCCGTGGGAGATCTCCATCATCAACACCACCACAACCGTCGTGCTGCTGAGATCCATCTAGCCACTTCCACCTTGCTTGCGGGATCAAGAAGGAGAAGTCTACATCGAGTCGTACGTGTGGATACTGCGAAGGTGCTGCTCGTGCGGTGCTTCATCGGATTGGATCACGAGGATAATGCATCTCCTCACGACTAGATACGTCTAGTTGCGGGGATCGACTAGCCAACCCCTGCATCGACAAAACGTTTGCTCGATCTTCGAGGGTAAGATATTGGATCTCCACTTTGCTACTTACATCTAATAGATCTAGATCGTGGGGTTTCTTCCGCTTGTTACGTAGGAAATTTTTATTTTCTATGCAACAACCCCTTCACACACAACCCAACAGTGGTATCAGAGTGATCTATGGGTGGGTAAATTCATGATCTAGAGCACATGGGATGTGCGGGCATTACACATCGGTTGTGTGGAGTATAACATCTGGCTAACCGCGGAACTTTTATGCTGCTCCTGAGTATTTCGGTCGTACTTCTAATGTTGTGCTTCAGTAGCTTTGGGCATTGCTATAGTTGGGAAAGACTAAAGTCGCAGATGAACGAACATGTAGATTGGATCTACATAGGGGTCACACGTATGACGAAGTTTAGATCGGGGCTCGAGATTTTCACAAGTCTCATGTTCCCATAACCCCTCAATATTAATCTAGCAACTTGGATGATCGTGTTCGATGATGAACGTATGTAGCTAATGGTTTGTTCGAAACCATAGCAGCCATGATGAAATTGTAAAACAACGTTAAAGACATCTAACTTGTTTTTACATACATGTGATGTGGTATAGTCTTCATCATGAAAAGTGTTGTATGAGATGCTATCCAATGTAATTTTTCATATGACCTGAGTCTCATAGTACGACATGATGGCTGGATCCATATGATTGTTATGAATTTAGCATGCGTGTCAAACTCTTTGTTGCATTTAATTTATTACATGTAGAGATAACAATAGTTTTGTTTGTGGATATGGACATGAAAATCGTACATCGTGGACCTCGAAGACGTGTAGTACTCAAAAAAGGAGTTCTCTGCCGAAACAAAAAGGACCATGCTATATCACATCTTTATGAACTACTGTGATGCTAATCCTTTTATGCACCCTTTGTTGATTAAGTAGTATACGTGATTATTAGGGTGACTCCTCACTAAAAAAATATCAAGTAGTTAGTATTCTCACAAGTGTAGCACCATCACGATGCACAACGTTTCAAGGTACTACATGGACACATGCATACGAGGGATTTAGCATGCATAAGGCGGGTGTGAACAATTCGCACAACAAGATCACTTGGTTGTCTTGACACTGAGACATGATAGTCATGAGCTCGGAACACAAGCATCGAAAGATGAATAGAAATCACATGAGATGTGTTCGACAAGTTGTCTTACCTATCTAAGTTCCCGTTACTCGAGATGGATGATACGTCCCTGACGTATCTATAATTTTTTATGTTTCATGCTTGATTATATATCAGTGCCACATGTTTTTATAATGTTTTTATATCATTTTGGCATGATTTATGGAACTAACCTATTAACAAGATGCCCAGTGCCAGTTCATGTTTTCTGCTGTCTTTTTGTTTCAGAAAAGTTGTTCTGTGAAGTTTCTCGGAACGCGCTAAAAATTTACGTGATTTATTTCCAAGTTGAAACAAAGACGAAACCCGAAGGACGCCCGGAGGAGGGGCTCCCAGCCCCCAGACGCCCTCCAGGCGCGGCCCCACCCTAGGCCGCGCTTGGGGCCCACCTAGGCGACTCCTTCATCGCCTCGAGTCGCCTCTTCGCCTATAAATTGGTCTTCGCCCCGAAAACCCTAAAAAATCTGATCATATTGTCCACAAGACGTCCGAGGCCGCCGCCATATCCAACCCTAGTTCGGGAGGGTTCTGCAGACACCGGAGGCATATACACCACCATGCCTGCCTCCAGAGTGATGCGTGAGTAGTCCACCACGGGACTACGGATCCATAGCAGTAGCTAGATGGTTGTCTCTCCTCCTTGTACTCCATTGCTTAGATCTTGTGAGCTGCATATCATGATCAAGATCATATTATCTGTAACTTCTACCTGATTGTGTTTGCATGGATCCGATGAATTGTGGAAGTCATTACTTTTGTTCATCTATGTGTTGTGTTTTATCTATGATCTTGCATGCTCTCCGGTGCTAGTGGATGCTTTGGCCAAGTATTTATTAGTGTTGTATGAGGGAGTATTTATGCTAGATAGTGGGTTCATGCCTCTCTTGTCTGAGCTCGGGTTGACAGGAATGATTAAGACGAGAGATGTGCTGTTGCCACCAGGGAGAAAACAGCGGTCTGATTTCCTTGTGTTATTTACATTGCTTACATTATGCACTTTGCTTATTGCAATGATCTGTTGCTTGCAACTTAATACTTTTGGGTGACATGCGGGATAGCGATCCCGGAGTGAATTATTAGTCATAGATGTAGTTGGATAACGGTCTATGTATTTTGACGTAATGCCCATATTAGATGAAATAGTGAACTATATTGTTTTATGATAGCCTTGTTGTGCGCCCACAATTCTGTCAATTGTCATGCCTTGTTTACCCATCATGTATATCTTCTGGAGAGACACCGCTAGTTAACTGTGGATCCCGGTCCTATTTTTCTACATTGTTTACAACCATTTTAATAGCTTTTCATCATCATTTGCTCGCTGGTCATATTTCACTCTCTTCATATTTTACATCTGCACAATTAAATGAATCTTTCTTGAAATATGGGCTGATAAGTATAATTGTTTCTTAAGCGGAGTCTCGTTTTGTCTTTGCTTAATAAGTTTCTGTCTTCTTTCACCTTAACATGTTGTAGTTACATTACTTGTCTTCGAGAAGCTTTATGAGAGAAAGGTTGATGTTTAAGATATATTTGTGTTTGATGAGTAAACACTGATGCTTCATGTTCGTATTCTTTATTTATCGACACTTCACTCTATAAACCTGTGGTCATGTTTACCGAGTTCAGTTTTTGCTTGGGGACAAGCGGAGTCTAAGCTTGGGGGAGTTGATACGTCCATTTTGCATCACTATTTTACATCATAATTTATCTTAATTCATTGATATATTTCATATTATGGTACAATACTTATGTTATTTTGTCTTGTTTTGCATGTTTGGCAATTATTGGGGATGGATCTGCTGGAGCCGGAAATCAGCTGAAAAAGTACCTGTCAAGATACCTGACTTAGGAAGCTCAGAAAATTTCAGAAAAAATTATGAAGTCAATATTTTGAAGAATAAGTCACGGAGCCGAAAGGGGGCACGAAGTGGAGCTCCAGGGGGCAGGGGCGGCCTGCACCCGCGGGCCCACCCTTGGCCGTGGCAGGGGCCCGCCCCTGGCCCCTGTGGCCCCCCTCCAGTTCCCCTTCGGCGTATTACTCCCCCCTGACCTAAAAACATCGAGGGGCATCGACTAGGAATTTTTCCGCCGCCTCCACGAGGCGGAAACCAGACAGAGAGAAGAAGGGCTCCGACAGGGAGAAATCTGCCGGGGAATTTCCCTCCCGGAGGGGGGAATCGCCTCCATTGTCATCGCCATCACGCCAAGCATCATCAACATCATCTCCACCATCAGCACCATCATCACCGCCGTCATCCCATCTCATCTCGCTGTAACAATTATTGTTGTGTTGCTATTAGTTCATCGGAATCGTATCCCGGGCGTTGATTACCACTTGTAGTTGATGTTTGAGAGTTTTATCGGTGAATTATCATTGCATCATATTGTTGCCCTTATTCATATCACCTCTGATCATGATCTATATGATGTCTTGTGAGTAGTTCGTTTGGTTCTTGAGGACATGGGGAAAGCCTAGTTGCTAGTAATTGCATAATGTTGAGTAATATTTAATGGTTTGATTTATGTTGTGATGTTATTCCTCTAATGGTATCGTGTGAACATCGACTACATGATACTTCACCTTTCAAAGGGCCTAGGGGAATGCATAGTGTATTTAGTTTGCTTATGGTAGGGTTCAGGAGTGACAGAAACCTAAACCCCAATTTGTGAACTAGTGCACTAGGGAGTGTAGGGTCTCAGAGTTTAAGGCTGTGGTTAGGTTTTTATCTTAATTACTTTCTTGTAGTTGCGGATGCTTGCAAGGGGTTTAATCACAAGTATGTATTTGTCCAAGTAAGGGCAGTGCATTAGCATAGGTCCACCCACACAGCACTTTATCAAAACATTGAAGGTTAATCACCGGCATGCAATGAAACTGGCTAGGCAGAAACTCCCATGTGTCCTCGAGAACAGTTTTAATCTTCATAGGTAACACAACCGGCCTGTCCTTTGAGCTTAAAAGGATTGGGCTATTTGCTGCAATTATCGTAGCACTCTTTTATTTACTTGTTCTTTATTTGTTCATTAAATCAAAAATCCAAAAACATTTCTCTTTTAGTGCTTGTAGTGAAACCTTGCTGAAAACCACTTGTCAACACCTTCTGCTCCTCGTTGGGTTCGACACTCTTACTTATCGAAAGTACTACGATAGATCCCCTATACTTGTGGATCATCAAGACTCTTTTCTGGTGCCGTTGCCGGGGAGTGAAGCGCTATTGGTAAGTGGAATTGGTAAGAAACTCTTTTATTGTAAGTGTTGTTTTTATTTTTGCTTGTTACTTTTCTTCGTTATGGAGCACTCTTCACTTAATATGCTGTTTGGGAGCAACTCTGCCACCACACCTGTGGTGGATAAGAGTCCTCCGCCCTCTGAAATTGATCCATTTAAAATACCCATGGGAATTATTGATCATGTTATGAGTAACCGTTATGCAGGGGATGGAACCATCCATCCAGGTTATCATTTGCTTTATATTAAAGATCTGTGTGAGTTATTTAAGATTGCAGGTATGACAAACATCGCTCAAGCTTGGGGGAGGTTGAAATCTTTAATGCTTAAATGCCCCAATCATAAGCTTCCTAATGATATAATTGTTAACAATTTCTATGCGAGGCTGCCTCGCAATGATAAGGATATGCTTGATGCCTCTTCTCTTGGATCCTTTACAAACAAAGAAGTCAATGCTAAATGGGATTTAATTGAGAGGATTTATCGCAATGCGAAAGATTGGGAGATCGACAAAGGTAAAGAATCAGGTATAAATTACGAGTATGACAGCATTAAATCTTTCATGGAAACTGAACGTTTTAATATGCTTAGTGCTAAGTTTGGGCTCGATTCTCAAATTGTTGTTGATCTTTGTAAATCCTTTGCTGACCATATTAATATTCCAAAAGAAAAGTGGGATAAGTATCATGAACCATTTAAAGATGTTTGTAAAACGGATGTGCTTGCTAGTGATGATGTGCCTGTCCAAACAGTTGAATCTTTTTTACCTGCTGTTTACTTTGAAAAACCACCCTTTCCTATAAAAATTAAAGAACACTCAATCGTGGCTAGTGTGGTTTATAAAAGTGAAAGGAAAGCTTATGAACCTGATGAACAACTTGAAATTGCCTCTCCAGTAGCTTTGGTTAAAGATCTTGTAACTGAGAACGTTGATGGAAGTTTTATTTATTTTTGTGAAGCTGCTACTAACATTGTTAGACAGGATAAAAGTGCAAAAGTTGTTGGTACTCCTGTGGTCTCTGTCAAGATAGGTGATCATTGCTATTATGGATTATGTGATATGGGTGCAAGTGCAAGTGCTATTCCTTATACACTTTATCAAGAAATAATGCGCGAAATTGCACCATGTGAGCTTGAAGATATTGATTTGGAGATTAAATTGGCTAATAGAGATGTCATCCACCCGGTGGGAATTGTCAGAGACGTTGAAGTTTTATGTGGTAAGGTAAAATATCCAACTGATTTCCTTATCTTGGGGTCGGTTAAAGATAAATTTTGTCCTATCATATTTGGTAGACCTTTCTTAAATACTTGTAGTGCTGTTATAGATTTTAAGAAAGAAAAGGTCTCTGTTCAATTCGCTGGAGAACCGTATGAATTTAATTTTTCCAAATTTGCTAGACATCGTTATGATAAAGAATTACCTAATGAGGATCTTATTATTGAAAGAATTGCTTCTATTGTCGTGCCTCCTAATGATCCTTTGCAGCAATATATGGAGGAACACGAAAATGATATGTTTATGCAGGAAAGAGAGGAAATTGATGAAGTCTTCTTCAGACAGCCGGCTATTCTAAAGCATGATCTACCTGTGGAGTCTCTGGGGACCTAGACACCTCCAAAGGGAGATCCCGTTTTTGAATTAAAAGCTCTTCCAGACACTCTCAAATATACATATTTGGATGAGAAGAAAATATATCCTGTTATTATCAATTCTAACCTTTCAGTGAAAGAGGAGGAGCGATTATTGGAGGTCCTTAGGAAACATCGAGCTGCATTGGGATATACTCTTGATGATCTTCAGGGGATTTCCCCATCTATTTGTCAACATGCAATTAATCTTGAGCCTGATGCGAAGCCCGTTGTTGATCATCAACGAAGATTGAATCCAAAAATGAAGGATGTGGTAAGGAATGAGATACTCAAGCTTCTCGATGCAGGTATAATCTATCCTATTGCTGATAGTAGATGGGTTAGTCCTGTTCACTGTCTTCCCAAAAAAGGAGGTATGACTGTTGTTGCTAATGATAATAATGAACTCATTCCTCAAAGAACAGTTGTAGGGTATAGAATGTGCATTGATTATAGGAAACTTAATAAGGCTACTCGAAAAGATCATTATCCTTTGCCTTTTATTGATAAAATGCTTGAAAGACTGTCTACGAATTCTCACTTTTGTTTCCTTGATGGTTATTCTGGTTTCTCTCAAATTGCTGTTAAATTTGAAGATCAAGAAAAAACTACTTTTACTTGTCCTTATGGAACTTATGCCTATAGACGTATGCCTTTTGGTTTGTGTAATGCACCTGCTACTTTTCAAAGATGCATGTCTGCTATTTTTCATGGTTTTTGTGAGGAAATTGTGGAAGTCTTCATGGACGATTTCTCCGTCTATGGAACTTCTTTCGACAATTGCCTCTATAATCTTAACAAAGTTTTGCAGAGATGTGAGGAGACCAATCTTGTTCTCAATTGGGAGAAGTGTCATTTCATGGTAAATGAAGGCATAGTGCTTGGACATAAAATTTCTGAAAGGGGGATTGAAGTAGATAAAGCTAAAATTGAAGCAATTGAGAAAATGCCCTATCCAAGAGACATCAAAGGTATTCGTAGTTTCCTCGGTCATGCTGGTTTTTATAGGAGGTTTATTAAAGATTTTTCTAAGACGTCGCGGCCTCTCACTAATCTTTTTCAAAAAGATGTTCCATATGTTTTTTATGAAGATTGTAAGGAAGCCTTCGAGGTACTAAAAAGGGCTTTAATCACCGCTCCTGTAGTTCAACCGCCTGATTGGAATTTACCCTTTGAAATTATGTGTGATGCTAGTGATTATGCTGTAGGGGCTGTCCTTGGCCAAAGAATTGATAAGAAGTTGAATGTAATTCATTATGCTAGTAAAACTTTGGATAGTGCACAGAAAAATTATGCAACCACTGAAAAGGAATTTTTAGCTGTCGTTTTTGCTTGTGATAAATTTAGACAATATATTGTGGACTCTAAAGTAAATATTCATACTGACCATGCTGCAATTAAGTACCTTATGGAGAAGAAAGATGCTAAGCCTAGACTTATTAGATGGGTGCTTTTGCTGCAAGAGTTTGATTTGCATATTGTTGATAGAAAAGGTGCAGAAAATCCTGTAGCTGATAATTTGTCTAGAATGGAAAATATTCCTTATGATCCCATCCCTCTAAATGATAGTTTCCCTGACGAACAACTTGCCGTCGTTAAGGTAACTTCTCATGATGCTCCTTGGTATGCTGATTATGCTAATTTTATTGTCTCGAATTTTTTGCCTCCAAGTTTTACTTATCAACAGAAAAAGAAATTCTTCTATGACTTGAGGCATTACTTTTGGGATGACCCACATTTATACAAGGATATAGCTTTGACGATTTGCAACTCGTGGGAAAATGACCGGATAGTTGAAGCACTTAAATGAATCTTTCTTGAAATATGGGCTGATAAGTATAATTGTTTCTTAAGCACAGTCTCGTTTTGTCTTTGCTTAATAAGTTTCTGTCTTCTTTCACCTTAACATGTTGTAGTTACATTACTTGTCTTCGAGAAGCTTTATGAGAGAAAGGTTGCTGTTTAAGATATATTTGTGTTTGATGAGTAAACACTGATGCTTCATGTTCGTATTCTTTATTTATCGACACTTCACTCTATAAACCTGTGGTCATGTTTACCGAGTTCAGTTTTTGTTTGGGGACAAGCGGAGTCTAAGCTTGGGGGAGTTGATACGTCCATTTTGCATCACTATTTTACATCATAATTTATCTTAATTCATTGATATATTTCATATTATGGTACAATACTTATGTTATTTTGTCTTGTTTTGCATGTTTGGCAATTATTGGGGATGGATCTGCTGGAGCCGGAAATCAGCTGAAAAAGTACCTGTCAAGATACCTGACGTAGGAAGCTCAGAAAATTTCAGAAAAAATTATGAAGTCAATATTTTGAAGAATAAGTCACGGAGCCGAAAGGGGGCACGAAGTGGAGCTCTAGGGGGCAGGGGCGGCCTGCACCCGCGGGCCCACCCTTGGCCGTGGCAGGGGCCCGCCCCTGGCCCCTGTGGCCCCCCTCCGGTTCCCCTTCGGCGTATTACTCCCCCTGACCTAAAAACATCGGGGGCATCGACTAGGAATTTTTCCGCCGCCTCCACGAGGCGGAAACCAGACAGAGAGAAGAAGGGCTCCGACAGGGAGAAATCTGCCGGGGAATTTCCCTCCCGGAGGGGGGAATCGCCTCCATTGTCATCGCCATCACGCCAAGCATCATCAACATCATCTCCACCATCAGCACCATCATCACCGCCGTCATCCCATCTCATCTCGCTGTAACAATTATTGTTGTGTTGCTATTAGTTCATCGGAATCGTATCCCGGGCGTTGATTACCACTTGTAGTTGATGTTTGAGAGTTTTATCGGTGAATTATCATTGCATCAGATTGTTGCCCTTATTCATATCACCTCTGATCATGATCTATATGATGTCTTGTGAGTAGTTCGTTTGGTTCTTGAGGACATGGGGAAAGCCTAGTTGTTAGTAATTGCATAATGTTGAGTAATATTTAATGGTTTGATTTATGTTGTGATGTTATTCCTCTAATGGTATCGTGTGAATGTCGACTACATGATACTTCACCTTTCAAAGGGCCTAGGGGAATGCATAGTGTATTTAGTTTGCTTATGGTAGGGTTCAGGAGTGACAGAAACCTAAACCCCAATTTGTGAACTAGTGCACTAGCGAGTGTAGGGTCTCAGAGTTTAAGGTTGTGGTTAGGTTTTTATCTTAATTACTTTCTTATAGTTGCGGATGCTTGCAAGGGGTTTAATCACAAGTATGTATTTGTCCAAGTAAGGGCGGTGCATTAGCATAGGTCCACCCACACAACACTTTATCAAAACATTGAAGGTTAATCACCGGCATGCAATGAAACTGGCTAGGCAGAAACTCCCATGTGTCCTCGAGAACGTTTTAATCTTCATAGGTAACACAACCGGCCTGTCCTTTGAGCTTAAAAGGATTGGGCTATTTGCTGCAATTATCGTAGCACTCTTTTATTTACTTGTTCTTTATTTGTTCATTAAATCAAAAATCCAAACACATTTCTCTTTTAGTGCTTGCAGTGAAACCTTGATGAAAACCAGTTGTCAACACCTACTGCTCCTCGTTGGGTTCGACACTCTTACTTATCGAAAGGACTACGATAGGCTACCAAACGGGTTGCACCAAAATGAGCCACTGATGCAACGCAGGCTACCAAACAGGGTGTTTAACTTGGTTTTCAGACCTGCTCTGCGAGGCCAGGCCCTGGGCAGCCATAATGTGCAGAGCACGAAAATAGCTGCAGGCTACCAAACACGTCCAATATAACCGAGAGGTCGGTTTTATCTTAACCCGGCCGGCGAAGTCTCACGGGACGCAAAGGTAGCAGGCTAAGGCACACTTCTTTTCGGCTTCTACGAGGGCTTCTCTGAGAAGCTTTCCTCGCCCAGCTTCTCCCAGAAGTCTGACTCACAATTTTTTTTAGACTTTCAAACTACTCTCTCCAAAACTAATTTAGAAGTCTAAACAAATTTTTGAATCAGGCTTTTGGGAGGAGCTGAAGGAAAGAAGCTTCTTGGAGAAGCTCACCTATGAACCGAAAAGAAGTGTGTCTAAGTTTCACGCGTGCGAGCCGCCACCCCTCCCTCCCCTTGGACAAATAGGAGCAGGCATCAATTTGATATATCGTGTGAAATAATCACCGTCAATTTAATATTTTTTTCTAATATTTCACCATGCATCTTGTGTTTTAAATCATGCATGGAAGTAAAAAAAACCCGCATTGTAGTGATCCCATATCGCCATAGGATATTTTGTTACCCGCCTACATGAATTTCGAAAGCTCGCGAATACTACACGTACGCCCATATCCAGATTGGAAACCGATGGCCTGAAACCACGCGCGAATCCATGGCCACTCTCTGTTTCCCGTGCACCCGTTCCACAGAACACCGGCGAATGGTTTTAGCTCACCGCGCCGAGCGTGCTTCGTCGCTCCACCGGTCCACGGCGCACGTAGTCCACTGACCCGCGGTCCAGAGTTTTTCTTCGCAGATAGAAACCCGTCTCCCGCTTTGGGCGGTGCTCACCGAATCCTCGCGCGCCCAACTCCCCACCATCCGACGACCACGATTCGTCCGACCCCCGTCTCGCGGATCGCGATCCGCGGCACCCCACTCCAGCCAATAAGATCGCAGCGTTCCCACCCCTCCGGATCGCTCCCTTCCTCGGGTATAAATAGCCCCTGACCCAGTCCTCCCCAATCCATCCAACTCTCGAGCTCTTTCCGCAATCGCAAAGCAAACACACAGCGCAAGTCTCAGTTTCAGAGCTCCGCTTCAGTAGCCACCAT
The DNA here is from genome assembly GCA_012064385.1 of Puccinellia tenuiflora. NCBI lineage: Eukaryota > Viridiplantae > Streptophyta > Magnoliopsida > Poales > Poaceae > Puccinellia > Puccinellia tenuiflora. Next base: position 444,264 of record QRDG01000880.1, on the reverse strand, counting down.
GCCTGCCCTCGCCAAGCCCGCTGCTCGCCCGGCCAAGTCCGCCGCCGCGGCCCCGAAGCCGAAGCCCTCCGCCGCCAAGCCGAAGTCGGCCGCCGCCGGCGCCGCCCACCCGCCCTACTTCGAGGTTAGCGTCTTAACCTCTCTTGTATCTCCCCCTTGATCCATGTCTTCTGATAGGAATTGGGGCTGATTGGATTCTTAATTTTGTCTCGTGCAGATGATCAAGGAGGCGATCGCGGCGCTCAAGGACAGGACCGGCTCCAGCTCGGTCGCCATCGCCAAGTACATCGAGGAGAAGCACGGCAAGACTCTGCCGGCCAACTTCAAGAAGATGCTCCTCGTCCAGCTCCGTGGATCTGCCGCCAAGGGCAAGCTCGTCAAGGTCAAGGCCTCCTACAAGCTCTCCGACGCCGCCAAGAAGGAATCACCCAAGGCCAAGGCCAAGCCCGTCGCTGCCAAGGCCGCGCCCAAGGCGGCCAAGGACGCCGCGAAGCCGAAGAAGAAGAAGGACGCTGCCAAGCCCAAAAAGGCGGCGGCCGCCGGCACCAAGCGCAAGGGACCCGAGAAGAAGCTGATCTCCAAGGCAAAGAAGTCGCCCGCTGCCAAGGCCAAGGCGAAGCCCAAGACCGTCAAGTCCCCTGTCGCCAAGAAGGCCCGCAAGGTCGCCGCGGCTTGAGACGATCTACCTGAATAGTTTAGGCGTGCTTGGTGTCTGGTGTGGTGTTCAGGGTCTGTACAAATGGATTCCTCATCCTCCCTGTTAGGTTTTGGTTCTGCTAGGCAAGTTCTATGTATCGTCGGTGGTGCTTAGTGTATGAAAATGGTTAAGCTTAAGGAGATTCCAGCTAACTACCTTGTGTGATGCATTTGTGTTTATTTCATAATTATTGCAACCAATCAAATTTGTGTTGCCCTATCTTTTTTATTAATCGATGTATTTCGGATTGTGTTGCTTTTCAATAATATCTTTCGTAAAGTACTCTAAAATTGAACATCCACATACCATGAGAGGACCTTCGTGATTAAGAAAGTTTGATGTATCGTTGGCGGTGCTAGTGTAAGAAAATGGTTAATTAAGTTTATGGAGATGGTTGTTTCCAGCTAACGCCTTGTGAGATGCAGCTTCGTCTATTATTGCAATTAATCAAATTTGCGTTGCCGTATCTTGGGTATTACTCGACGTTTTTTGTTCTGTTGCTTCATAATTGTTGCGGTTCTAGTCGGGTCTTCTCTTCTCCCCTTTTTCCCATTAATTATCGCTGTGGTTCCGGAGAACATTTCGCTTATGGCTTGTTTTTTTCGGCCTAGCGGGCTGTCCAGGGCGCGCTTTGTTTTTCCTGAAACTGAGCAGAAAAGAAATTCGAAGTTCTACCGCATTGTGTTTTGCGTATGCCTGATGTTCTATAACAAGTGTCAGCTGCAAATCTGAATCCAAGAGTAACGTGCTTCTCTGCGGTTTGTATTCCGTCAGTCCTGTATGCAGGAGAAGCGAACCAAATCCGTTAAGAGCGGTGGTCGCCTCTCCAATCCACCTTCCCGAAATCTCGCTTCCATCGGCGACGCGGTTCAATGTTCGAAAGTCCGGTAATTCTAATGAGAAGCTAAACCCGAATTTACAGCGCGGCAAAGCCGGGTAACTAAATTCTCCCGTTGGTTCATTCGCTACGGCGTCGGACTTCTTGTTCCCTAGTGTGAGTGATGTGTTTTGCACAAGTGGTTTAGTCTTTGCGGCTCGAAAGAAAAGTAAAAATTGTTTGGGCTATTTTTGATAATAAGTTCGGGTTTAGCTTTAGAGCATCTCCACCGGGCTCTCACAATTTGCCTCTCAATAGCATTTTACCTCCTTTTCTCAATACACAACATATTTTTATTTAAAATAAAATCAAATTACATAGTTTAAATCACACAAATTTTGTTCAACAAGATTTTTTTAAATAATTCATCCAACAATTGAATTATATTAAAACCGACACTCAATCTTGATGTCCTCTGCATGCACACAGATCATTTTTAAGTTTGATATGATTAATTTGTCTCCATATGCAAGACATATTAATTCAAACACACACTTCTGCATAGAAAAGAAACCGGCCATACCTGTGCAATCTTTCTTCAACATGGAATAGTCATCATACTCCCGAACGCTTTACACAATACGCAAGAACACCTCCTCTTCATCCGAAAGCGCCGTCGAAAATCTTTCGTCCCATGTGTTGGATTGTTGGCAAAGTCGTCCACTAGCATCAGATGACACTCCATCCTTTGACGATATTTGTTCTTCTTCCTCCCTTTTTTCGAACCACCACGCATAGGATTGGCATTCAGCTCGGCTAATAAACGTAGAAGTGAAGTGATGATCGCCAAAATCTCATCAATGGTGGATGTGGCGGCGGCATGGGACTGGAGCAATGTGCCGGCCATGATCGTCTCATCGTCGCTATCTATAGCTTATCAGATAACCGCTAAAATCAAATCAAACAGTCCGGGTGGTGACACTCCATTCCTCTCTCCCGGGCCACTCGCGCGGCGGCTCTTGAGGCACCCATCCCTAACTGAACAGAGTCCCCCTCACCCTTCTTCATGCCCCTAGCCATTTTTGTCATCAGCACCGGCGGCCGTGCCTGACCATCGGAGGCGGTGGTGGGCGCACGCACACCCCAACGGACTGCCTTCGCGCGGAGGTGAGACATCAAGCGAGCTCAACTTCACGTGAAAGCGAGATCAACTTTAGGTGTATAGGGCTACCAGCCCTAGGAGACATGCTCATCACACCTTTTCTCTCTCACATACTACCTCCGTTCTAACTATAAGATGTTTTAGTCTTTATACGATTCGTATACATCTAGACACATTTTAGAGTGTGGATTCACTCATTTAAGACCGTACGTATATTGCATTGAAACAGCTAAAACATCTTATATTTAGAAACATAATGAGTAGTTCCATATTTTTTACCGGTTATAAAGAAATTGAAATAAATCGGATGTTTAGTTATATATCCTTTCTTCACTAATTAGCTCATTTTTATCAATTAGTGGTTCATTGGACACATGTGAGCTAAGCAAAGTAGTACGTACAACAATAGAGGCATTAGTAATAACAACACAAGGAAAGAACTGCGGCTTAGATGGCAAAGGTTTTCCACCTCTAGTAGTTGAGGAAAGCAAAGAAAATTTTCGAGTTCTTTATCTTACCCGTTCTGAAACCAAAAACTTGCCGCACCTAAATAGGACACAAGTGTTCTTACGAGTAAAGCCACCCCCCTTGACAATGGCGCCAGAAAAACAATATTACATGCAAGCATATGAGATCATTTGAATCTTCGACGATAAGTATTTTACTCCGATTTATAGTTTGACACCACGGGAGCACAAGAACATAAGTAACCCTTTAGCATCAAGACGTCACTCTTAACCACACCTGTGTATTAATGATCCCGACAGAGAGTTAGGAGTTGTAACAACAACATATTTCTAGTCGTCCACCACAAAGGGTTGTGTTCGTGAAATTTCAGTGATATATCAGCAAGACGTTGCATGAATAAAATCATTTATATGAAAACTACATAAATACCGTTGTGTCCAGGTGTAATTTTGTTGAATGCATGTAGGCATATGCTCTATGCATAGTTGTACGTACTAATAAGGGAACTTGCACAATATCTACTGTACTACCCTCCTATTTCACCGGGGCCACCTAAAGAATTTATGTTTATTAAGGATGACCTTTTCGGTCGCCCAGATCAACACATTAACACTTAATAAACACATGGAGTCCTCAAATTATAACACAATCCCCTTGATATCCGTATATGTCACCTCCGTGATCACAAGTACATATTACAACAGTAATACACTTTGAAGATAAATACCAAAGTCATATATATGATTTGTCTATAAATGTTCAGTAGTCGAATTATGTTACTCACGTCCTAGTAACAAGAATTATGAAAAAAAAGTGCATTAACAATTATACATCAATCAAACTCGAGATAGACAACATATATCTAAAGAGACTACTCACACATGGTGGACAAGGATGGTACACGGCGACGATGGCGGTGAAGACAATGTCGAAATTCCCATCTACGGAGTACGACATAGAGAGAGAGAGAAAGAGACCAAATTGATCTTGAAAACCTTGATCGCGATGGCAACAACGCTTTGTTTTGTAAGAAGCTGAGTGAATCTGGGGCAATTTTTTTTTGTATATGTAGATTTACGTCTAAAAGAGTAGGAGAGACGATCAACGAGGGGCCGGGGAGCCACCTCGATGCGTGAGGTTGATACCTTGTATTTTGATAGAGAACAAAGAGGTCTAGAGGTTTGCTACGATTCTTTTAAAGGTTATTTAGTTATGTTTAGACATTAGGGACATTACAACCGCAACACCTACGAAGCCTCTCACGCACTCTGCCCTCGTCACCCCTTTGTCACCGTCCGATCCTCCTTCTGAACCTTTTTGACCGTCGGATGCTCGTCCTCTCCCGCGTGGGCTGCTCCTGGGCCGGATGTCCCTGAGGGACGCTGCTCTGGCCATCAATTTCGCGTTTTCTGGTGCATTTGGGCCCAATACGGGCAAAGCCCAGCAACTTGGCTGCTTGGCGCACCGCTTGCGCGCTGGTCAACGCAGCCGCGAGCTGCGAGGAGAGGCGAGCGGACGGCGAGGAGGAGGCGAGCGGAGGGGCGACATAACGCGACCGGATCGAAGTCAATCGGACGCGACCTGCCCCAGCCCATGCGCCGCCGCCAAGAGAGAAAGAGAGCAAGACTGCAATAGTCCGACGGCAACGGCGCATGGCGCAACGGCGAGCTTGGTGCCAGCGACCACAGCTCCGGCAATGAGGTAACTCTTCCTCGAGCTCCACCGTTTCCTCTCGATCCCAGAGGCGACGGCACAACCGTTGACCCCAAGTGTGATGTCGTACAGGCGTCCAGGACCGCCGCGACGCTGCTCCACCTGTAGCTCGAGTCCATTATCCTCATTTTTGTCTATCCGACCTCTCCCAGAAAACCTCCAACGGATCGTGGTGTGTGAACTGCTATGCACTTCTTCTGTTAGATTCTTCAATTTGCATATGGCTTGATCTGAAACATATGCTATACTACTTGCTTGATGCATGTTTCTTTTTTGGTACTGAATAGTGTTAGCTGCAATTACTTACGAATCACACACCAGATAATGGTTAGCAGCTATTTTTCTTTTCTTTTAGAGACAAGTTTTATTACGTCGCTCCGATCCAAATCACGCAGGTGCGGACCATCCATCTCCGATTCGGGCCTCAGGTGTGTCGCAGCGAGCTTAATTTTCCTAATTGATAGCGATGAATTGATGCGTCGCATTGTTCTTCATGCCCTCCACCATTAAAGGTCGTTTTAATTTCTGTTGAGATCTGGATGTGTGATGCGCCCTTCAGCAGTTGATGTGGCAGCTAGATGCGAACCATCGTCATTGAAGCTCATGCGTCTGCCTTGAAGACAGAGTTAACTTTCAGTTCCTGCAACCAATTAATGGATGTAATCGTGTGCAACTCATTGCCAGTGAGTGATGATGGTCACCTATATGTTCGTTTGTTACCACAAATTCTCTCCCTACCCATTCTCACCCCGGTTCGCTGGTTGCTTTCCTATCCCGCGTATACTACCATTTTCCACCCAATCGGTAACACTGGTTGTAAATTCCTAATGTTTGAACTCCAGTTTCTTGCAGGTTGTGTTCATCATGGTTCTGCTCAATTCGTTCCGCTCAATTTTGTAGTCTGGCCGGATTTATTTGATTTTGAATTCCTCATCTGACTATATGTAATGGCGGGCGGCCAGGTCAATAGAAGCCTCTTTCCAATGTATGGTGAAATACTTGAAGGTCATGCAGAAAAGTTGAGGGCGGAGCACAGGAAGCAGCATCTTTGCCTTATACAAAACATGTGCAAGGCCTTTGAAGCGATCGGCTCCATGGTATAAGGCTGTAGTGCTGCATAATATACCTGTTCGTTACCCTCGCTATGCATATTCTCTCGATAATTTTAAACTTCTGCCTGCTCTGGTTGGAAAAAAGCAAGTTAATTTACTGATGTATTTGCACAGTAATTACTTTGCTTACTATCTTTTTGTGTTGTACTATTTTCACTTGTATGTTTGTATGTGCAGATGGTTGGAATAGTGGTATCTGATAAGAGGAGCGTCCAATTAGCTGATATCGAGTCACCTATATCATCTAATGTGTTAAACAACATATTATCTTCTTGCATTTGTCCGCAATGCTTCTTTGATACACTATTCAGTGGGAACATTATGAATATTCACACAGTAACTTCCTACTACTCCTGAAACTAATGTATTGTACAATTATGATTTTCCGGTACAAAGTGCATGTTATTGCTGCCGACGAGTCAGGCGAAGCTAAGTTCGTCTAAATTGCTTCTATTGACAAACAAATCATCGGAAAGAGGCTTGAAGTTCTTATGTGTAGCTCATCCAATCATCCGTTTGATTTTCCTACACAAATATCAGCCCTTATCTCTCAGAAACTCACCCTGGACTTCAATGTTAATGAAAAGGGATTTCACTATGGGCAGCTATCTTTCCAGGCTAACAGTGTAAACAAAAGTGCATATGAAGACAAATGTTTCGATTTATCTCTCGGAAACTCACTCTGGATTTCAATGTTAATGAAAAAGGACTTCACTATTGGCAACTGTCTTTACAACCCAAAAGGTAAACAAAGGTGCATATGAAGCCTAATGTGTTAAGTTAAACGAGCTTAATTATGGATCAAGCAAGGCACCTGCACAAGCTAGCAAGGCGTGTATTTGCTAGGCATCTGCACAAGCCAGCAAGGCGTGTATTTGGTTAATCAGCATATAAAAATTTGACGATACAAATTTGATGTCTATTTATCTAATGTACAATTGTCCTCTTCATAACTATCAGGACATCTCCGACATAATCTGGCACTATTTCATATGCAAATGCAATTAGTTAGATTTAACTAATTGCTGAGATATCAAATGTTCCAATTCAGGTCAATACTTGCATCCAGGATAACGGTAGGTCGGTAGCACCAATAAGGCTGATAGCAATGCAGATCTCTACTTTGTTTTTCATTATTTTTCCTAAATATAGTTCAGTTGTTGACTCCAATAAATTTTTACTACGTATTGAAATTTTGATGGTAGAAAATATCACTTCCCACCAACCAGTTTACGAATGATGCAAATGCAGCAGCAGCAGCAGCAACGGACACTTACTATAGCACAAGCGACAAATTCTGAAAAAGGTGAATAACTACATTAAGATATATTTTTCTTTTTTTGCTCATCATATTTGGTTCACTAATCAGGAAACGGGATACGAATCTAAAAGGAGTACAATGATTCAGTTTTGAATTTACAATTCGTCTGTGTATGGCCATTTTCAACCTGCCAGGTGACAATTGGCCTTTTGTTGGCCATTTGAGGCACGTTGGTCCTATGTGTTCCAGAAACTATTGCTCCATTGCGAGTAGAATATTTCAAGACTTTTACTTGTTTTGCATCCTGCTCTCACTCTCACAGAAGTTCGGACATGGCTCATGGGCTGGTTAGATTTTGTTTATTCATTGTGATTATTTACCTTTGTTCCTTCCCAGTAATGTACACGTCTTGCGCATGCTAGATTGTCGAGTATAAAGCTAAGCTTAATTTCAAATATATTTTCACCACTTCCTAACAATTTTTGTCGTAATGGACGGGCGCGGCAACGCGCGCCTAAATGATCTAGTACTGTTAAGCAAACGGAAACCTAGTCACAAAGAAGGCATGTAGGCTTAGCTGCTTGATACATTGCATTTTTTTTTCTTTTTCCCTCATGTAAATATGTATATTTCCCCTCATTTAAAAAAAAGAATATGACGCAACCCTATTGTATTTTGTGTCAAAAATAAAAATAAAGAATCACTTTAATTTTTACAAACACCTCTGAAGCGCACTGCCCCAAGCTTCTACAGATGCCAAGAGGCTCTCATGATGATGATGATGTTTACACAGATCGCGATCCGCGTCACCACAGCCCAGCCAATGAGAACGCAGCATTCCACCCTCCACGGATCGCACCCCTCCGCGCGTATAAATAAACCTAGACCCGGTCCGCTCGAATCCATCCCACTCTCATTCTGTTTTTGAAATCCAAGCACGCAGCGCAAGTTTCAGTTTCAGAGATCTGCTTCAGTTAGCCTTAGCCACCATGCCTGCCCTCGCCAAGCCCGCCGCCTCCGCGCCGAAGCCGAAGGCGGCCGCCGCCCACCCGCCCTACTTCGAGGTGAGCGTCTGAACCTGTCCTGTATCCCTGTTGTTCATTGTTTTAATCGGAATTGGGGCTGATTGGATTCTGAATTTGATCTCCACAGATGATCAAGGAGGCGATCGCGGCGCTCAAGGACAGGACCGGATCCAGCTCGGTCGCCATCGCCAAGTACATGGAGGAGAAGCACGGCAAGTCCCTGCCGACCAACTTCAAGAAGATTCTCTCCGTCCAGCTCCGTAGCTCCGCCGCCAAGGGTAAGCTCGTCAAGGTCAAGGCCTCCTACAAACTCTCCGACGCCGCCAAGAAGGACACGCCCAAGGTCAAGACCGTCGCCGCCAAGGCCGCGCCGAAGCTGGCCAAGGACGCCGCCAAGCCCAAGAAGAATGACGCCGCCAAGCCAAAGACGAAGAAGGACGCCGCGAAGCCCAAGGAAGCGGCCGGCGCCGGCACCAAGCGCAAGGCACCCGAGAAGAAGCTGATCGCCAAGGCCAATAAGTCGCCCGCAGCCAAGGCCAAGGCCAAGGCGAAGCCGAAGACCGTCAAGTCCCCGGTCGCCAAGAAGGCCCGCAAGGGCGCCGCCGCTTGAGATCTATCTGATAGGCTTAGGTGTGCTTGGTGTCTGGTGGTGTTCCGTGTCTGTACAAATGGATTCCTCATCCTCCCTGTTAGGTTTTGGATTTGTAGGCAAGTTCTACGTATGGTGGGTGATGTTGTGTCTGAAATTAGCTTTCAGCTCGATCTTTGTGAAATGATCTTGCTGCGTTCTCCATAATTAATTCAATTTCTCCGATTTCATCCTCTGTATACAACTACTTCTGTTTTGTTCTGTCTTGTTGTGGTCGGGAGAATCCATTTCCTCATTCGTTTCTTACTAAAGAATTGTTTTGATCTGTCAACCCAATTCCCTTCGCTCTTATTCGAGTTACGCTGTCCACCTCGCGTTGTTTAATTTTTGGTGGAACTGAGCAAGCAGGAAATTTGATTAGAAGTACTACTACCGCATTCTCCTTTTGTGTATACTGATGTTCTGTAGCAACTAGCAAGTGTCAGCTGCAATCTCAGTCTAAGAGAATTTTCTTCTCCGTAATGAACTTGCAGGATTTGTCGTCTCCAGCTAACTATGTAAAATGAACTTGCATTTCTCCAATTCTTCCAATCACGCCGATTTCTTTTCGTAACTCTGTTATCGATCAGCGTATCCTAGATATGCGGTTTTATTTCTCTGAGACGCCGTAGTCGATGTTTCTATTGCCTCTGTTCTAAAATATAACATGTTTTGGTAGGCTAAGGTAGTATATTTGTTTAGGTGATTGTTGCTGTGGTTCGAGACACCATTTCCCCATTAGTTTCGTGCAAAATCCGTGAGCTCGATGGCCTCGTCTCTCACCCCCCCCCCCCCCCCCCCCCTGCACCCGCCAATCACTTCCATCGACGACGCGATCCAGGTTCGAAAGACGAATTAACATCGCGGCAAATGCAGCCGAGGAACAAGTTCTTGAAAGGCATCGAGACAACAAATACTACCTTGTTGGTGTATTCGTCACAACAGGCAATTCGTGGACTAGATCGTGCACGCCCACTGTCCATGGTGTTTGTTTGCAGTTGCTACCGGCTGTAATCCTTCCACACGCTGCACGGCTAGAGCGAGCAACCTCTTTTCCCCTTTCCCGTAGCGTCTTTTTTTTGTTGAGATTTTCTGCATTCATATCACGAAATAATACAAAGTTGTTGACCCTTACAAGCACACTGAAACACAACCACAACGGACCATGAACACCTAGAGCACCCTAAGACAACCATAACACATGAAGATCTATAACACATGAAGATCTTCGGAGCCCTGTGTCATCATCCCAGAATCTTGAGAGAAGACCCTGCAGCAGAAAGATCTGCAACCAAGCGCAAGCAGGTCATCATCTTCAACCACGGTACAATTGCCGCCCCGCTGCTTCCTCCTTCCTTGACACCAGCGCCGAGAAGGCATGGACACCAATCCAACACACCTGCAACAGCCGTCGCCATCTTTGGCTTTGAGTACCGCGAAAAGTGTCCCTTCCGGAAGGAAGAGAACTCGAGTCAACCGACCGGTCCAGCACCGCAGCCGGGCCATCCGCCCGGGCAAAGCAGGATCTCCCTCCAGCATCAGCGCAGAGGAAGGAGAAGAACAGCAACAGCAAACCATACCGACAAGGAGGAAGAAAGGTCTTCTTCTCCATGCTTCCATCGCCCATCTGAGGACCCAACCGGCCAGTGCCGATGGACCTCCAGACACCATAGCCCGCGACCTCGACGAGATCCGGGGATCCCCCACCCCGCTGGCTCCTAGACGAAGGCAAAACCCTCGCCTGACCGCGAACGGAGCCCGGAGAGATTTATTCGGACGCGACACCACCGCAACGGCCTCGGCAGCGTCTCCCACAACCCTAACCCTACCACGCACCCGCCTAGCGGACAGACCCGAGGTTCCCCCTCCCTCCCGCCGCCGGAGCGGCCGACGGAGAGAGAGGGAACCGGCGGCGCCGCCGGCGGCACGCAAGGGATCCCTCGTTCGCCTCCTGGATCGCCTCGTGCGATCCCTTTTCCCGGAGCGAACTGTGCTACCTTTTTCCCGTAGCGTCAGTGATATACTGCATGTGTGGTTCAGTTGGGCCGGGCCGAACCTAGGTTCGGAGTAGCCTATCAGACTCAGCTAGGACAGGGTCTGCCAAGGCCCACGTTACAACGCTAGGAGCATTAGCCACATTCACATGCGTCATCACCATCTTTTATCCCCTAAAAAAAGCACCATCTTTTATTCTTATTTTATATTTTAGAAAAGACAATCAAATACATTCTATTTCTTATTTTTATCCATAAAAACAACAACTACTACAAATGAAATAGAACTTGACATGGCACGATCAATACAAAACAAAAACAAACTAAAAATCATACCGTCGTCTTCTTTTTCGATTGTTTGATGACGGCCGAAGATTAAAACATGTAGTGAACAATCAGAAAAGTTTCGAGACACCTGCAAACACATTCGCCAGCAAAGAATCTGAAGACCGTAATAGCCACTCACCGCGATCAACGAAATCGAATAACCGCTGAAATCGGAAATACCCCAAGCCACACGTGCTTACAATCCTTCACCGCCAATCTTGAGTGTTGGACAAACCAAAACTTCCCACATACCCGAACGAACGAATAGATATAAGATGTCGCACCACCGACCAACGGAACGACACACCAACTAACAAAATTCAAAGGAATCCAACACAACACACCTACTCTTACTGGCCCTTCACCGTCGTCGAAAAACATTGACGAGATAGACCTTATTCCAATGCTCCATAATCACCACAGCCTCGTCAATGCCGTTAGAAAGACCAAAATCAAACACTAAGGCCTACGGAGTACTAGTTTGGTAACAATTTTTTTAAAATCGAAGTATTCTTAAGTCCTATACTTTGTGATCTCGCGGTAGAAGCAATCACACAACAAGAGCAACTCTAGCAGTCCCTGTACTCGCGTAACCTGCAAACGCGAGTACAGGTCGCGGAAAACAGGATTTGCAGGTCGGCAAATCGCTGGCGCGGATCAGTCCCCGCAAATGAAACCCGCAAAACAGAATATTCTGTTTTGCGGGTTTCATTTGCGGGGACTGATCCGCGCCAGCGATTTGCCGACCTGCAAACAAGGGTTTTGGACAGCAAAACCTTAGCAAAACCTGAGGCAGCGACAGTTCATACCAAATCAAATTGCAAACAATCCATGATTCCTTCATATTTTACATCTAATTGCCAGCGACAGTTCATACCAAATCAAGCATTTTCACGAGGCTCAACGGAGACACCATCTTCTTGAGTACCCGATGAACCACCACTTACCTTTGCACGAGCCACCCTCCTTCTTTCCGTGATCTCCGCCGTGGCCTCCTTCCACCACGCCAGTTGAGCCTCGTTCATGTCCTTCGTTGACATCATCATGAGCTCCCTCTCTTCGGCCAAGAGCTCCCTCATTGCTTTGGCTTTTTTCACTTCGATCTTCTCGCGTTCCAACTCGGCCTTGAGCCTTGCTTCTTCTCGCGTTGCTTCAACCTTGGCAAGCTTGACCTCTTTTTTCTTCTCGGTCACGAGCATCTTCACCTCCAATGTCTTCATTGTCATTTTCTCTTTGGACTTCATCATTTGATCGAACTTGTCCCTCAACAATGATCCCTCGGCCTCAATCCTAAGCCTCTCTTTGGCCTTCTTGGTTCCCTCGGGCCTGTCTTCGTTTCTCGGCCCCTCCTCCTCACTATCATCCATCCTCACCATTGACCCTTTCTTGGGTGCTGTTTCTTGGTCCCTCAATTGCCACTTGGGCAGATGTTTGAGCACATCGTGACAATGTTTGAATGGAAAGCTCTTGCCTTTGCTGCCGGCCATGTCCTTGTACCTAGCGTCAGCAATGCTGTCCTGCAATGCTGTACCTAGCCCAAGCCCGGCACAACGTCACATCTTCGATCTCGGTGTAGTTGCTAGTTCTTCTCGACTTCGTTTCACGTTTGCAGCATCAACCTCGATCACATCTTCGTCCTCCGCATCCTCTACATCATCGTCAACGTACTCACGCTCGTCATCATCGTCATCCTCATCCTCACGTTCCACCTCACCGTGCGCGCCATATGGAGCTATTGGTGGATCGCCAATATTCACCGCCGTCTCGTTTAAGAGATCCATGAACGACCTATAGATGAGTTAAATACCGCCGTATTCGCGCGCAAATTAATCTAACTAGGAGATCGAGTAAGTTTACCTCTCAGAACCATCGCCGAACACGTCGGCTGCACCCTCAGGATTCGCGCCCTTCGAAGCCGAAGCTCCATCGACTGGCGGAGGAAGAGCGGTGCGGTGGCTCGTCGTCTTCGTTCTCGTTGCCTTCGCCCCGTTCGGCCCCGCCGCTTGCGATTTGGGCCGTGCCGCCCTCTTCGGCTTCGATGCCGGCTTGGCTGCGGGCACCGCGGCCGGCTGGGCTGCGGGCACGGCCGGGCTAGCACCGGCGGTCGGGAGCAAGTGCGTGCCCGCACGCTTGCGCTTCGTGACGTTGTTCACCACCGGCGCTACATCCCCCGGCGCCCGGAAGACCGCCGCCCACTCCGGGAGACACGGTCACGGCGGGAGCGGGCGATGGGAGACGCGAGGTGGGCACAGCGGCCGGCGGGGTCGAGTTCTCGCTCATGGCGGCTGGATCCGTCGACGGCGAACCGGAAATCGCTGGGGGCGCGCAGATCCTCGCCGGCGGCGGCGGGTGGAGGGAAAGGGAAGGGCTGAAGTTTCCCTCGCGCGGAAACGGTGGCTGGAGTGCGGGTTCGCTTTCGGTTCCCCCTCCCAACCCGTGAATACGCAGGTCGCAGCTCGGTTTCCGTCCGGACCCTCAAATTTGTTTGCAGTTTCTGCGTGTTTGCGGGGACTGATCCGCGCGTTTCAACGACCTGAACCCGCAAAATGGCGGTTATTATGCGGTTTCTACGTGTTTGCGGGGACTGCTAGAGTTGGTCTAAGAGAAAGCCAAATGGAGTGTGTGTTCTTGCTTCAGCCAGAATCTCATCATTCGTCGACATCCCCTCTTTCTTCTGAAAGGAAAAAATAAATGCTCATCTACTACTCCGATAGATTAGTTTCAGCCTTGCTGGCGGGCAGTTAGACATTCATAGGCGAGTTGGATGTCAACGGTGAGTATCAGGTAGCTGCCGCCTGCAACCTCCAATACTGTATGTAGGAGTACTCCGTAGATTTAACACACCTCTGTCGGCTGTCGCCACGTCACCCTGAAACAAGGCAATCGAACCAGTCATCGCGTGTGAGCCTCGAAGGAAGGAACCGAAACCCTCCCCGGCACGGGAAGCAAACAAATCCATCGCGGTCGCAGCGCACGCCAACCAGAATCGCGTCTCGCGTGCGGCGCCGTCCCCATCCCTCCTCAATTCGCTTCCCTCCATCTCCATCCTCCTAGACTCTCCCACTTTTTTTCTCCTGTTCCTGCCCCACCCGCGCAGATCACCGCGCCCCCATGTCCATGATGGAGGCGGAGACGGAGGGCGGGCCCACCATCCAGCCCCTGCTGTGCCTCGCGTGGCTCGCCGCCACGCTCCCCATCCTCGCCGCCGCGCTGCCCATCCCCGCGGCCGCCGGCGGCCGCCTCCTCCACGGCCTCCTCTCCGCCTTCTCCGCCCGCGGCAAGACCGTCAGGACCTCCTCCGCCTCCACAGGCGCCTCCTCCTCCTCCTCCAAGGCGGTAAGATCGGTCCCAAGCTGTTGCGACGCACCCGCTTCCTGCTCTGCCTTGTATCTGTATGTTCCCACTCGTCTCCTGTAGTAGACTGTAACTCCCCTCCAGCTCATGCTCGGCTTGTTCGGCCGGTGGACCAGAGTAGCTCCTTCGCTAATTGTTTCATGGCGGCGAAGCTGGATGGGAGGGGGAAGGGTGGCGGCGGCCACAGCCATGATGCCCGTGCCGCTCGTCGAGATCGATCTCGGCACGACGGCAAACCCGCCCTTGTATTCTGCTTATTATTCCCGTTCATATGCTCCCCTGTGCTCCTGTAGATTTGCCACAAGAGGATCTGGGTTCTTTTTTTTTTTTTGCGAAAAAGAGGAGGATCTGGGCTTACCAAACCTGTTAGTTAGTTAGTTTTTAAATTTTGATACTACAACATAATATTGTCCAGGAAACTGGAGTAGAGTATCCAACTGCATATATGAAACAGAAACTTGTGTGCACGAGAAGGCATTGAAAAGCAAAATACAGAGTATAGCCAAACCATGGTCGAACTTCTATACTTCCTTTTAGCCTTTTCTGTTTGCTTTAGGGAAAACCATGACAATATCTCTATTGAAGACCTTGATACAGTCTAGTATCTCAGAAGTTTGTTGGAGCGAGAATGTGGGTAGATTAGAAGAAGCTCATGTACCCCGCCCTTTGCTGCTGGTATTTTACCAATATAGGAACATATTTGTGTGGACCACGTTGATTCAAATAATTATGCTATAATTGCTCTCACTGCCCTGGTTTCAGGCTGAATAGGATTATACTTTTGAACGTCTGAAATAGACACTGATTATACGAAAACACAAACAAATGAAACATCTTATACATGATTTTGTGCTAACGAATCATGCATATGTCAAACCATGGCCATGGTGAATCCAAAGAATTTATGTAGCTATAGTTTCTCTCCCATTTCCAGCTTTTCATCGTTCCGTGCGCTTCAGTTTCTATGAAACATACTCATCAGCTTCTTAAATTCTGAACTGCACGCTGCAATGGCAGAAACTAACTGAGCACCATGCTGCTTGGTGATCTCCAGTGTTCTGTGACTTTAGGGATGACGTTTGTCACACTAAAATCATAGAATTTCCAGAAAAAATCACACTAAAAAAAATCAAAAGCAAACAAGAGAATGCTTGTCACAGCATGAAAAGGGAAAATGCCAACTAAACATATGTCCACATTAGGGAAAACATGATGTGCTATGATTCCAAGTGTAAACGGAGCGATATAGTCCCACATGATAGAGTGAAATGCCATTAATTGGTAGAAATGAAGAAAAAAAATACAATATCACATGGTTGGTGTGCTCACTATAATGACCAGACAATTGAAAGGATGGTCGAACCTTAGAACCAACATGTTCCATGTCTTATCTATCTGCAAAACAAATTGTGAGTTGAGTCAATCAACAAATGTTGATTCTTTGTTGGAGGAGAGAAGGAAGTGAGGTACCAGGACCATCGAATCGATCTTAGCCATTGGCTGTGGTGGTTTATCATATTGCCCGCAGTGGAGCAGGAGGTGCAGGCCCACACAGGTAAGGCTTGGAATCTTTGGAGGCAAAGTAAATAGAGGCTGGGAGCACCGAGAGGACCGAGACGGAGTGCATACGTGCATACTGCACAAGGCAAGGAAACACAAAGAGGCTATGGGGCGGGTGATGATGAGAACGGTTAAATAACCTAATTACAAAGTGAGACTTCCCAACTCCCAGCTGCTGTTACAAATAAAGAAAACAGAGAGGGAAAGTTGCGGGGAGATAGGTTGGGAGGCAAGCCCGTGGACAATAGTCATGTTCTAATTGGGATGACATGGCAGCAAGAGAGGCTAGAGAAATAGTTAGTGCGGTTTTTCTATGTGAGATATGTAGTGGGGAATTGGATGCTAAAATATGCCCCTGCTCCACTCGTGGCACTAAATTATGCATTTCCTTCATTAGTAATTAGGAGCGATATTGGTCCAACCTTCCAAGTAAGAGAATATTTGATGCTTCAGAAGGATTATGGGTACATGCATGATTGTGAAGCTAACCTGTTTTGCATCTATGTTGCAACTTTTCGTTAGTGTAAAAGAGATAATATCGACAGTTAAATGCATTTATGGTGCATTTGTATCTTTTGAGAGTCAATTTCTATTCACATATCGGAAACTCAGATCAATCTTTCTAAAAGTGCAGAAGTTCACTGTTCCACAGAAGTACTTCCTGCATTTCTATGTGGTGGGAGTGGTGGTGACAACAAGCTTGCTGCTTGCAATATGTTTCTATGCATATATGAAAATGACAATGCTATTGCCAGAGCCATCGAATTACTCCAGAATTGCTAGTAATCTTGTTGGCTCAAATTCGTTTTCTTTTGGTGGTGTCTGGTCGCACACCATGGAACACAAGTATCGTGTATGGCGGACTGTGTTTGTACTTCTGTTAATGGAAATTCAGGTGCTGAGACGCCTTTATGAGACTGAAAATGTGTTCCATTACAGCCCTTCAGCTCGGATGCACATTGTAGGATATCTGACCGGTCTATTGTAAGCTCCATACTTTTTAACTTCACTCTGTTCATGAATGTCCATAATTCCTGCAAAGATATGCATCTTGATTAAATATTCTCTCATTTCTTCCTTTTCCTCATTCTGTTATAATTTTACATGCTTTTGCTATCCGGTCTTTCTGTTGGGGAAGTTCTTTCTACTTTTGGAGCTTGTACATATACTTCGTAAAAAATGCAAGTAGGTGACACAAGTTAAGTTAGACTTTAGTTTACTGGATGCTTTGACCTTGAACTCACACTACCAAAAGACCCACCAATTGACATAGAACTGATTATTGGTAATTCTATTTCTAATTGTTTTCGCTGCAGAACAGTTGCCTGTTTTATATACATTTTTTCATGTTGTGGCCTTTTTTTATCATAATGCTGATATTAGGTAAAGGTTTGCATTCATGTTACTCGTGACAACTTTATTTCCTTGCATAAAGATCATTGTACTGCCCTTTCCTTTCTCTTGTATAACATTTTGGATTAACTTATGTTTTTCCTGCCAGCTATTACACGGCGGCACCTTTATCTCTTGCTAGCTCTTGTATTCCTGAGGCAACAGATTTTCTTCGAGATCAAATAGCTGAGTTTATAGTAAAGGGTCGTGCAAGAATGCCAGATCTAGTCATTGATTCGTCATTTCTCCTGAAGCCTCTTCTAAAGCTGGGGTGGTGCCAATGGATAGGTGCAGTTATATTCATTTGGGGATCCCTTCATCAGTTCCGCTGCCATGTAATTCTTGTAAGTATCCGCTTCTTTGTACTGTGCCTAGAACTGTAGATATGGTTATATATTGGTTAGTATCTATTCTGTGAATACAAATAGACGCTCACATATATGGGTAGCCGTAGAAATGTTCAAAAAAAAAATCATCTGCAAATGTTTTGAAACTGCTAATAAAACTTGCTTAGTGAAAACCAGAAGGTATAGCTTGTTGGGACTGTTTTGCTACTTGAGACTTGCTGGGACGGAATCCAGTGGGAAGTAAAAAATAGAAATCACACATACAGAAATTTCTTGCGTCGACTCTTCATGAAGCACGAAACCATATTTATGAGATTATTCAGCGTGCATATTTTCTTTTACTTTTGGCAAGAATTTGCACTGTTATGAATCCTTTCTATGTACAGTTTTGCAGATTTAGCTATTATTTTGGATTTTATCATTTTCCATTTAACACTTTGACAGGGATCGTTGCGTGAACACAAAGATTCTGAAGAATATGTTATTCCTTGTGGTGACTGGTTTAGTCGTGTGTCTTGCCCTCATTACCTTTCCGAACTAGTGAGTGCCTCCATTCTTCTTTCGTATTCAGTATGTTACACATACCATTCTCACAAACATGATTTCCGATCGAATGATGTCTTAGTAGGCTAGTCAGTAGAAATCACAATGAGGAGCCCCTGACTTGTCTTTGATCCCTGGCTGGAGTGGATGAAGAACATATAAACTTTCTGTTGCTCATGCCAGAATGTGATTTATATACTGTTTGATGTTACCGCAGACTTCTCACTATTGGTTTGTTCACCATTTTTCCGACCTAATTCGCAGGCGCGGAATGGCCCTTTACTATAAATTTCCCTTCAGAAGTGGCCAGCCTTACATCGGGATGTGAACATCCTGTACATAGCTTAAAAAATGACAAAAACAATATACAGAACTAAATGAGCAGACCATATTAGGATATGTGTTTACGTTGAACTTTTTTTTTATGTTGTTTTCCTTGATTGGGCGCTAAGCAGTCAGTGAATTTGGTTTATAATTAGTATCACATTTACATTTTGTAGGTCATATATTTGGGCATGCTGATAGCTAGTGGTGGATCAGACATTTCGGTGTGGTTCCTGTTCCTTTTTGTGGTATGCCTCACTGACTTCTTGCACCAATCTCAGTTGGAATCTGACCAACTTGTGATTATATTGTATACTTTCGTGTTTCTTTCACTTTAGCGGACTAAAGTTTCCTTTTTGTGCAGATAACAAACCTGTCTTTTGCAGCAGTGCAAACTCATAAATGGTATCTTCAAAAGTTTGAAGACTACCCTCGTTCTCGCTATGCCATCATTCCATTAGTATTGTAGCATCTGCAAAATTGCTCACTTTGCTCAAGCGTTGCTTGTGTGCAGTAAACAAACGCCAAGCACTTGTGTGTGTTCTGGCTGGGATGCCCGACATGTAAAGGATATTCATGTAAACATAGTAGGATCAAAGCTAAAATGTTGTTGTGTAACTAAGTAACTGGGCCCACTCTGAATATACTTATAAGGTGTTCTATATCTCATTGTAAATTATGATACACACACTGGTATAGCTGGATCCTGGATGTACAGCAGCCTTTGTGGACATATTTAAAAATTGGAAATATGGTCACTGTGGAACTGGAAACGTGCCATATTGGTGGCTACAAGGCTGATATATGCTATTGATATGAGATTATGACATACTGTGATATTATAAGCTCATAGTCATGTTCCAGAAAGGCAACTTCCTGTGAACCGTGCCTTCCATTTGTTTGTTTACAGCTTGGAAATGTTCAAGTGTTTTCTGGTTCTTGAATCTATGCACTATGCTCTGTCACCCAATGGGTTTCCTGAAGTCGCCTTGTAGTAGGTTTGTACTTTCTTTGGTGTTTACTACCGTGGTTATGTTAACTCGGAATTTCTCAATCTGAAAGTTTATCATGTGTCTGCTGTTTTTTTTTACAGTGTGTCCGAGCAGGTCTGGAAGACTGGAACTTGACGTTGATGCGTGAGAAGTGGAAATATAAAATGCCTTTTTCGTTCTTAAACAATGGACAGTCTACTTGAGTGTAGTGGGATCATCAAATATCAGGTCCGCCTTCTCTACTAATTTTCTGTACCTCGAATGATTGCAATTTTCTGATACCTATTAGAATGTTTCTCTTTTTTTTTTTAGTGACAAAATATGATTAGCAAGTTAGCAATGATCGTCATAGCTTATGGGGGTTCAGAGAGCCGTTTAAGCCGATTTTCTTTTTCTGTAGAGGCCACCATCAGTAGCCAGTCCCTACTCATCTGCACTGACAAAATGCTGTATGTTTTGCGGCCGATCGAATGGTTTGCTGGGGTCCTGTGAAGTGCAGCGCCGTATATATTGTAGGCCACAGGAAGTCCTACCGGGCCCATGATCCAAACCACTGGGGTGCCCTTTTCCCATTTTTAGACCGCTCATTACAGCACTAATCAGGTCCGTCACTGTCATCTTAAGACCAGAACCAAAGTGCACCGTCAGAACAAACCCAAAAGGAAGCCGACCCGATGGAATTGCATGAGAGCAAGGCACCACCAACCCATTGCACAGCACTCATGCTCCTCACCTGGCCGGGGCATAAGAAAGCGCATCTATCCATCATCATAGATGTATCGGCGAGGAGGGGACACGCTCCTTGTCTAATCCTCCCCTCCCGGACATGTGTTCCTGCTTACGGCCGCTTGCAGTCTTGTCTAATTAGCAGTGCGCCCTGGTGGTGCGCTTGTTAACTTATTGGCCTTGTTCTTTCCCCGGGCCGGCACATCATGCCCAAGATAATTAGCCAGCCACTAGCCCGCTCGACGGAGGCACTGATCGGCAGACACCATGAGAGCTTAGCTGAATTTTCTCACTTTTTTTTTGCCTTGAGGTGGTCGGGATCCATCACGAACTCGATGCTTTTTTGTTTTGTTTTCCAAGTGCTGTGCGGGTCACTTGATTAGAGGAGCTGGTGACGTCGCCAGGGGTTGGTACCTGGAATTGCTGAAACGAGAGCGAGATTTGAATAGAGTAGAGACCCGAAATTGAAGAACTAAATCGGAATGTGCCGTCCAAGTCTCGATCACGTACACATTTAATTACTCGGCACGGTAGTACTAGCACTACTAGTATGGAGTAGTAGCTAGAGTTGGCTGGAGAAAACAAAAGGATGCGATGTGAATGTGAGCACTTCTATGACTCTATGAGCGTGGACGGTCGTCGAAGCTTGCTGTCCGTATGGGCCGTCCAGTTCAGAATATACCCCCGGCCTCCATTTCCAACGCCATTGATTTTTCTTGTTTGGACTGATGCAACTAACTGCACTCATATAGCGCCTAAATTGCCGAAAAGTTCTTTTTTTTTAAGAGACAACTCAAATTTTCCCGACGAACATGCATGAGAGCGACGTGTGGGTGTGCGAGGTCCAAGCACCGGAACTGCCGTTCTGGACGGTCGTGGCACGGGCACTGCTCTCGGGGAAAATGGCGACGGAAACCCCCTCCTTTTTCCCGCTCGTTTTGCGTTTTTTCGGCCGGCCGGGAGAGGTTGAACCTAGCCGCCGCGCTACTCCTCCTACCTGTACATTGATGGGCAACGCGAGTCCTGCACCTAGAGCGTGTGAAGAAAGGTTTTCGATGGTGCGAAAATGGCGTGAGCCCTGTTACGTTCGTACGCAAACTCACACGAGCACGTACGTCCTCGTCTCCACATTTATTGTTTTTTTCTTTATAGCATCCAAATATTTGACCTCCCGATCCAAATAACCTCTCATTAGTAACCAATCATTCAGAAGCGGTTTAAGCTGAAGTAAACAGAGAGGGACACATGGATTCAGTACTTTTTCATTGACATGTCCAGTATACTACCAGTGTGCTGGTAGCACGGTAATAACATTTGGCTGGCTAGTGTAGTTTCCACGGAAACAAGGGGTAGTGGACGGGAGCGGGGACGTTAAAAGCGCACCAGATCCATCGCCCCCATTCTGTTTCGAGCCCCAGATGTTTGCAGAGGCGAGGAGCACGTACACCACGCACGCACAGTGAGGTAGGCCGAAGTAAAGCTGACACCTGCTTGGCGGGCTGGTGCTCCCGTGTCAGTGAGCGGCAGCAGGCCGCCCATATGGCCGTTTGATGAATTATTGGACCACCCTCCTGCTTGTCCTACTACTAGTACTTGCAAGAGTGCCAGACGATCTGATTTCAGCGGCAGCGGTATCTGCCTACCTGGTCCCTGACTGTCAGCCTCAGCGAACGGCAACTATTCCTGCATTTTCACCCTAGACTCGAGACTCGGGTAGTAATTTTGATCGCTGGTAAAATTTGGGCATCAACTGTAGTTGTAGTAGTAATCATGGACTCTTCACTGGCTCTTAGGTCGATTAAAGATTCGGGCCAAAGGGGAGATAGATTTGCAGTCGGTCAGACGCTCTCCTAACGGTGCTCTGTGCACATGCTCAGTACTCGGATTAGGAGTTAACTAAGCACCAGCATGAGCCTCTCTCTCTCTCTCCGCATCAACGGGACAGAATTCTAGTATTCCTCTGCCGTACCATGCTCCCCTGCTTCACTGCATTACCACCATATTGTTTACCATCCTACGCATGTGCACACTCAGCTTCCTTTGGAGTTTGCTACCAGCAACCGAGCTGGTAATCGGTAAAGAACACCACCGTGTTGTGGAGATCTGGATAGCGTACAACGGCATTGACATGGCAGTACTCCATCCCATCTGCTGCTCGCTACTGAAAGTCCTCTGGAAAGTTTAGTTAGTTACATGATCTGAAACCCGGATGCGATCGATCGATGAGACCCTGGCACGGAATGGGAGCGTGGGTACGAGTACATAGACAATGTGAACTTCATAGTGCTTTACTGAATATATTAGGATGTACACGCTGCTGTATGCTGTGCTGTCGGTAGGGAGAGGAACGGAGTAGTGAGAGCCGAGTCCCAATTTCTAAGATATTTTCGGCCACAGAATTTGCCCATGACATGGTTATACTTCTTGCACTGCGCAGCTCCTATCGTACTAACATAGCATTTCTGTAAGATAAGAGATAGCAGCATGTACAAATCTTTCTGCATTACTACCACCAGTCCGTCCGTCACCTGTATTTCCAGCTCCTCTCTTTATTGCTCCCGTTACCATGTTCACGTCCTTGAAACTTGTCGCCTTGTTCTAGTGGTAGTAACGTACTATACGTAGATGTATTTATTTAATGGTAGATCCTTACAAAATTGGCGACATGGGCTATTGTTTTCCCCTTATCCCGGCCTCCAATTTGACCGACAAAATATTTTGTAGGAATTCCAGTTGACCAGCAGCACGGGTAATACTTGCAGCTGAAAACAAAAGCTGGTAAATGTAGGCCATCACAATCATTCTCTTCGGCCTCCATCTCCGATGTGATTTTTTTTTTATAGGGAATCTCCGATGTGATTTATGTGAACAGGATTGTCCGTCCCATATATAGTTTGTTCAAAAAAGGCCCAGACAACGAGTCACATGTTGCACTGTACGCATGTGTGGCAGCACTGGTTAGCCAACATAATACTGCACCTTAACACGCCAATAATGGAATTAGCATTAAAGTCATTAAGGCGGGCGGCAGGCAAAACACCCTCCACGAGACCATGGCCTAGATCTGCTTTTGCCCGGGAGGAGAGTACACATCCCTGCAGTTTTTTTCTTGACGATGTATGTACGTTCGTAGGCATATATATTGCTTGTATTCGTAATAATAGTAAAGATACATATTTGAAACGTATATCATCAATATAAAACTAGGAAGATAAGCACCCAAATTCTTCGTCGCCGCCGGAGAAGAAGAGCACTAGCAGCTGGTCCACATCTCGACACTGAAGAAATCCCTAGCCATAAGGCGTTAATGAGCCGCGGTAGTCACTAGCCACGTAAGACTGGATCTAGCCCGGTAAAGAACATCGGTCGGAGGAGCCCTCCGAGCCTCTTCAACGCCGGATTCGAGGCCAACGCCACCCCATCCTTTAACACGCGGTCGAATCCTCCACCGTCTTCCACAGATCCGCAATAGACAACACCACCATAGTCCAAGAGCAACCCATACCCGCCGCTACGCCAAGACGTAACGCCAGATCCAAGTCGCTCCAACAGTTTGGACACCACAAGCCTCTCGCTGGTGCAAACAACACCTCCGACGAGCAGGAGCATGGGCTGGGAGTCTATTGTTCCTACTAATACCATCAGCATCCGCTCCACCATGACAATTTAGGACTAAACACACGCACATACGTGAACTAGAGCTCCCCTCCCCCTCGCGACACCAAGACGGTGATCGGAGAAGAAGAGGAGCGACAGACTCGCTGGCGTGCGACCAGGATCTGGGAACCGCCTCACTACCCTGTATTTGTTTCCATGTGAGTTGTGCACACATACTGCAGTATTAGCACTACACTAGCAGATTTCGTTCGGCACGCCCAGCCCACGCCCTCCGTGTCGGGAGCCGCTTGGGCGCGCTGGACGACCTCACCGCCGACGAACGCAAGGCAAGGCCCAATGGCATTGTGAAGGACGAGGAGGAGGACGATGGCGGCGCGACAGTCAAGGACGAACCGCTGGACTTCACCGTCTTCGACCGCTACCACCGCCGTTAGATTAAGTTTAGATTTAGGTTTATCGGTTCGTTCAAACATGTAAAATTTCGTAAAGTTTGAATAAAATTATCTTATTTCGAGTTTAACAATTGTTGCAAAAAATTTCTATTGAGGTCACGACTGGGACGAGCCACCCTTTGGTCCGGACGACGCCAATAGAACCCGTCCGACCGCACATCCGAACGCTACGTTGTCGACAGGTGACGTTATTTCTTGGTAAACTCGATCCGCTCTAGTAATGTGCACACACCGGGCCCGCAGCTCAGACGGTGCCACTGACACCCTGCGTCCGGCTTTACCCTCCCTGGCCCCACGGGCGGAGAGCCACGCGACGCGACAGCCTGTCGTCGCGCACGTAAATGCGCGCTTAACGTTAACTAAACACCTCATAAAGCGCGCGCGCTCTTCCAGCTTTTTAACGTCCAGACGAGAGAGAGAAAGCAGCAGAAAAGGCGGGGAGACGAAAACATAGAGACACGAGTAAAATAAAACGGCCTCGAAACCCACCCAAACCCGTCCAAAACCCCGCACCCCAAACCGTTTCCTTTTTCTTCTCCCCCATTCCCCTCTCCCTTCCCCTGCAAATGCAAACGCAAACCATTCCCTCTCTCGCTCAGTCGCTCCCCATGAAAGCCTAAAATGCCAAAGCCGCAAAGCCGATGATGACGAGACCGCGAGAGAAAGCGGGCCGCCGCTCCCCTCTCCCCAACTCCACCCTGCCTCCCGCGATGCCGCCGCCGCGGCTGCTCTTCCTGCTCATCATGCTGGCCGCGTCCACGCCCTTCGCGCGGGCGGCCACGGTGGCGCGCACCGCCGAGGTGCAGGCGCAGATCGACGCGCTGCTTGCCTTCCGCGCCGCGCTGAGCGACCCCTACGCCGCCATGTCCGGCTGGAACGCCTCCTCGCCCTCCGCGCCCTGCTCCTGGCGGGGCGTCGCCTGCGCCGCCGCGCCCGCCGGCCGCGTCGTCGAGCTGCAGCTCCCGCGCCTCCGCCTATCCGGCCCCATCTCCCCGGCGCTCGCCTCGCTCCCCTACCTCCAGAAGCTCAGCCTCCGCTCCAACGCGCTGTCCGGCGCCATCCCGCCCGCCCTCGCCCGCCTCGCCTCCCTCCGCGCCGTCTACCTCCAGGACAACGCCCTCTCGGGCCCCATCCCGCAGTCCTTCCTCGCCAACCTCACCGCCCTCGACACCTTCGACGTCTCCGCCAACGCCCTCTCCGGCCCCGTCCCGGCCGCGCTCCCTCCGGGGCTCAAGTACCTCGACCTCTCCTCCAACGCCTTCTCCGGCACCATCCCGCGCGGCGTCGCCGCGTCGGCGCCCGGCCTCCAGCACCTCAACCTCAACTCCAACCGCCTCCGGGGCACCGTGCCGGCCTCGCTGGGGGCCCTGCAGGACCTGCATTACCTCTGGCTCGACGGGAACCTGCTCGAGGGGACCATCCCGTCCGCGCTCGCCAGCTGCTCCGCGCTGCTCCACCTCAGCCTGCAGGGGAACGCGCTCCAGGGCATCCTGCCGGCCGCGGTCGCCGCGTTGCCGTCGCTGCAGATCCTCTCCGTGTCGCGCAACCTGCTCTCCGGCGCCGTCCCGGCCGCCGCGTTCGGCAGCGAGAGGAACTCCTCGCTGCGCATCGTGCAGCTCGGCGGCAACCAGTTCTCCATGGTCGACGTGCCGGCTGGGCTCGGCAAGGATCTCCAGGTCGTGGACTTGGGGGGCAACGAACTGGACGGCCCGTTCCCGGCGTGGCTCGTCCAGGCTCAGGGGCTGACGGTGCTCAACCTTTCTGGCAATGCCTTCACCGGCGAAGTGCCGGCGGCGGTCGGGCAGCTTACTTCGCTGCAGGAGCTGCGCCTTGGAGGCAATGCACTCACTGGCACTGTGCCTCCGGAGATTGGCAGATGCGGTGCTCTCCAGGTGCTTGCTCTCGAGGACAACAGCTTCTCGGGCCAAGTTCCCTCTGCTCTGGGCGGTCTCCGGCGGCTCAGAGAGGTTTATCTTGGTGGGAACTCCTTCGCCGGCCAGATTCCGGCGGCTTTGGGGAATCTCTCCTGGCTGGAAACATTGTCAATACCGAAGAATCGGCTCACTGGTGGCCTGCCCAATGAGCTCTTTTCGCTGGGCAACCTGACATTCTTGGACCTCTCTGATAACAAGCTCTCTGGTGAAATTCCTCCTGCCATTGGTAATCTGCCTGCTCTCCAGAGTTTGAATTTGACTGGCAATGCTTTCTCAGGCCGCATTCCGGCGACCATTGGCAACCTGTTGAACTTGCGAGTTCTTGATCTCTCTGGTCAGAAGAACCTCTCGGGCAATCTCCCGGCAGAGCTTTTCGGTTTGCCACAGCTGCAGTATGTTTCTCTCGCCGATAACTTGTTCTCCGGCGATGTTCCAGAAGGGTTCAGCAGTCTGTGGAGTCTGCGGCACCTCAACATCTCGGTTAATTCTTTCTCAGGGTCAATCCCGGCTACATTTGGGTACATGGCATCACTCCAGGTGCTCTCGGCCTCCCACAACCACATCTCCGGGGAGGTGCCCCCAGAGCTCGCCAATTGTTCCAACC
The DNA here is from genome assembly GCA_012064385.1 of Puccinellia tenuiflora. Lineage (NCBI taxonomy): Eukaryota > Viridiplantae > Streptophyta > Magnoliopsida > Poales > Poaceae > Puccinellia > Puccinellia tenuiflora. Next base: position 417,214 of record QRDG01000880.1, on the reverse strand, counting down.
TCACCGTGCTTGACCTCAGTGGCAATCATCTGACTGGCTCAATTCCAGGTGACCTCTCACGGCTCGGTGAATTGGAGGAGCTTGACCTCAGCCACAATCAGCTGTCCAGCAAGATACCACCAGAGATTTCCAACTGCTCGTCTCTTGTCACTCTCAAGCTTGATGACAACCATCTTGGTGGCGAGATACCGGCCTCTCTTGCCAACCTCTCGAAGCTGCAGACACTTGATCTGTCATCCAACAATATTTCAGGCAGCATCCCTGTTCCATTGGCTCAGATTCCAGGCCTTTTGTCAGTCAATGTCTCGCACAATGACCTTACCGGCGAGATACCGGCAATGCTTGGCTCCCGCTTTGGCACCCCTTCAGCATTTGCTTCCAACCCTGATCTGTGTGGTCCACCATTGGAGAGCGAATGCAGTGCATACAGGCGGCACAGGAAGCGACAGAGGCTGCAGCGCCTGGCTCTTGTGATAGGTGCCGTAGCTGCTGGGTTGGTGCTCCTTGTGTTGTTGTGCTGCTGCTGTGTGTTCAGCTTGCTGCGGTGGAGGCGCAGGTTCGTTGAGAAGCGTGATGGCGTCAAGAAGAGGCGACGCAGCCCAGGACGGGGCAGTGGGTCGAGTGGCACAAGCACAGAGAGCCAGACAAAGTTGATCATGTTCAATTCCAGGATCACTTATGCAGATACAGTGGAGGCGACACGGCAGTTTGATGAGGAGAATGTGCTTAGCCGCGGCCGACATGGTCTCATGTTCAAGGCTTGTTACAGTGAAGGAACCGTGCTGGCCATCTTGCGGCTTCCGTCGACCTCAGCCGATGGTGCCGTGGTGGTTGAGGAGGGCTCATTCAGGAAAGAGGCTGAGTCTCTAGGCAGGGTGAAGCACAGAAACCTCACTGTCCTCCGTGGCTACTACGCCGGGCCTCCACCGGATGTTCGTCTGCTGGTATACGACTACATGCCCAACGGCAACCTCGCCACATTGCTCCAAGAAGCGTCTCACCAAGATGGCCACATCCTCAATTGGCCAATGAGGCACCTCATAGCCCTCGGTGTCTCCCGGGGCCTTGCATTCCTCCACCAGTCCGGTGTCATTCATGGAGATGTGAAGCCACAGAACATACTCTTTGATGCTGATTTTGAGCCACACTTGTCTGATTTTGGGCTGGAGCCAATGGTGGTGACTGCGGGTGCCGCCGCAGCCGCTGCTGCTGCATCAACTTCGGCTACAACACCGGTTGGTTCGCTCGGGTATGTCGCCCCAGATGCGGCAACTGCTGGGCAGGCTACACGGGAAGGTGATGTCTACAGCTTTGGCATCGTGTTATTGGAGCTGCTCACTGGCCGGCGCCCCGGCATGTTCGCCGGTGAGGACGAAGACATCGTGAAGTGGGTGAAGCGGCAGCTGCAGAGAGGGGCAGTGGCCGAGCTGCTCGAGCCAGGTCTGCTGGAGCTCGACCCGGAGTCGTCCGAGTGGGAGGAGTTCCTGCTGGGGATCAAGGTCGGCCTGCTCTGCACCGCATCCGACCCACTGGACCGCCCGGCGATGGGCGATGTGGTGTTCATGCTCGAGGGCTGCCGCGTCGGCCCGGACCTCCCCTCCTCCGCTGACCCAACATCCCAGCCATCACCAGCGTAGTTCTCCGGCATCCCTCAGCCGGCATTGTCAGATTCAGTTCAGTAGCTTGTACCATTTTTTCTGTAATTCTTTTCTTAGTTCAGATTAGTGTTTGAGGCAAGTGGGGGAAGTAGCCGTTGGGGTTTCTAATCTCGTGGTTAGTGTGGTGTCAGTGCTGGGAAGCAATGGACCATGTGGTGCTCCTGCCATGGCACGTTGCTGAGGTTAGTGGGCACGCATGTGGGGTTCCCACGGCAACGGCTACTGATGCAGGATACGGGTGTGTCTCCTCTCCTCTCCTGGCCATCGATTTCTTGGCTGCTCTGTACTCTCTCCGTGTACTCTGTAGGAAATTGATTCGTGTAGGGGCCTGCTTGGCTTCTTGGGATCTTGCCTTTAATATCATTTTTAACAAGCCTGCTAGATCTTTGTAATGCTGTGCTGTGCTGTACATTTTGTCTGCACTTTGCTATCTAAATTGGTTCAAGAGGATCTGGGGAAAATGATGATGGTTCATGACCGTTAGCTTGTTCTTTTCCTCTGCACAAAATGATTAGTGTTATTAAATTTTGCCCAGGATAATGAGAAGGGGACCCTTCTTATCCCTTGTCTTGCTGGATGGATACACTATCTGTTGTTCACTTTGTTTTTCATTGGCAATTGGGGGAAGTGATGATTTGGAACAGTCTGCCCACTGGCTGTACGTTTCTTTTGGCAATTAGCGGGAGGATCTCGGTACAACGGTACCAATGTGTACTTGGTATGGCTCAGATGCACACTGTTGCAAGTTTAGGACATGCGTTACCATATCAGTAAATGAATTATGAGAAACTGCCGTTTCAAAAAAATTATGAGAAACTAAATGTGCATTGAAACTTTGAAAGTACATGGCATCTGTTGCAAGGACAGCCAATTTTGGAGGAGTGAATGTGCCATCAAGGTGGGCTAGAAGTTAGCCACAGTTTCCTGCGTTGCAACGTTTGCTTAAGCTTTGGTTCACCCGCAGTGTAAATTCTTGTCAGTTACATGTACATTCTGCATTTCCCGTTTCAGATCAGTTTATTGAGATGACATGCCATTCTACAGAGACTGCCATGATCACCCACTCCACCGAGCACTTATCATGCGTTGTCGCTGTGAAACGAGCACTGTTCATGGTCAAGGAGTCAAGGAAGGGCCGCACAAACTCGCACGCACCACGATTCCTCCTCTTTCGAGCTCTGACCTTCCCTGTCCTCGAGCCAGCAGAACGACCTACCTGCAACTCGAGACACCACAGTTTTTTTTTTTAAACGAGGCACCCCAGATTTTTTTAATGTTACTCGAAGTTTGAACCTGAGCGAGACCGTGAGCAGAGGGAGTGGGTGAATGCAACCAACCTAGAGCGTCTTGTCAACTAGATGGCACCCTAGCTAGCTACCGTGTAGTATAGATAGATAGCTGTTCAGCCGGCCGGGATCTTGACCTACAAATCCCTGAACCAGTAGCAGCATGTGCCGTCCATGAACGAACCCACAGCAACGAGCAACTTGCAGTGACTGTTGGGCATTTGCATTTTTTTTTTTTTTTTTGCACAAGAGGTGGCACCAGGTGGTGCCTAGAATTTCATTCAGCTCAGATACAATGTACAGCAAGGATTACAATGCCCTGAGAACAGAAGGTTTTAAGGGTAGAAATAGTGGGGCAAGATCCTATTCTAGTATGAGCTGAATTTGAACAACTGAAAATAGGCAAAGACATGTCTTGTCTTATGGCCTGTTTAGCACAGTCATGGGCAACACCATTAAGTTCCCTTTTGATGTGAAAGACTTGCACTTGTAGATTATTGGATCCTCTATGAAAATTTGCAATCTGATCTCTAAGTTCCCATGGCACTCTTTTGTCTGATATATTTTTTGCAGCTGCAGCTCTTGAGAGAGTGAGATTATCAGTGAGGATGATTATATTGTTAACCTGCAAATTTTTGACAATCTGGGTAGCCAAATTGAGACCCATGGCTTCAGCAAGAAGAGGAGAGGATGCTCTTGTTGATGTAGCAGCTTGTATAAGAATTTTGCCTTTATAGTCCTGCTCTTGTATGTCGCAATAAACTCCAAGACCCGTAGAGATTGCTCCCTGAGAACCTGGAATATTTTTAACTTTCCAAGCAGCGTCAATGTAAATTTTTGTACCTGTAATGTGAAGATCAGTTTTCAGGGTTTCCCCCTGAACAATGTCGCTTTGATTGTCGTCTGCACGAAAATTATTGTGAAGAGATACCTGCGCAGCATTAAACATTTCTAGATTGTGATTAAGAGCATTTGCAATTAGTTGAATTTTCATAGGATGGATGTCTTTTTTATTGAAAAGATAATCATTCCTAGATTTCCAAATGCACCACAAGAAAGAAAGGATATTCTCAATAGAACCATGCGGATGATTCATGTGGAGTAGTTTAGTAAAGATGAGAGATAAAGAATCATGCATATTAATGAACTCATCAACTTTTATGCACCATGGCTTCAGAAACCAAGCAGCTCTAGCATGAGGACATAGAAAGAAAAGATGCACATCTGATTCTTCAGTACCACATCTGCAGCAAAGCTTACTGATTTTCTTTGAACATTTCCCAGCTCTAGCACCTGTGGGTATTGATCTTCTAAGAATTCTCCAACCAAAAGTCTGAATTCTAGGAGGGATATTTTTCGTTTTCCATATCATGTTAAGAAGCTGAATAGTTTGAATACTTACCTGAGAAGGTCTTGGCTCTCCTTCTTCATATAGTTTTTGAAGACATGCTCTATAAGCGCTCTTGGAGTTGCATTTCCCTGCAGGTGTTAGTTTCCAGCATAGGATATCTTTTTCATCAGAGTGAAGAATAGGAGTGTTTTTTATAGCAGAAGCCAAAGGTTCCTGGAAAATAGTTTCTATGAGAGTGTTGTTCCAAATTTTTTCTTGTGGCATCCAAAGATCTTTAACCTGTGCTGGGTAATTAAAATTATAATCTTGAATGATCAAAGCATCATATATGTTTTCCCAACCTTCACACCAAGGGGAGCTCCAAATAGACAACTGACCTGTAGAAACTTGATAAAAAGAGTGTTCTTTCAAGATAGGAAGAATTTTGAGAATGGAAGACCAGAAAGCAGATTTAGGAACATTAGTGTTAGGTCTCCAAATAGAAGAGTCTGCGAAGTATTTAGACTTCAAGACTGAATAAAGATAGGAATCTTGATTATCAGCAATCCTCCAAGCTGTCATCAGAATTAAGCCTTGATTTATGGCTTGAAGATTTCTAATGCCCAAGCCTCCTTCATTTTTTGGCGAACAAATATCTTTCCAAGCACAGAAGCACATGCTATTTGAATTATTTTCAGATCTAATACCTGTCCACCAGAAGTTCCTAATAATAGCTCTAATTTTACTAATGAACTTTTTGGTGAAGAGAATATTTGACATGTAGTACACAGGTATGGAAGAGAAAACTGACTTAATAAGCTCCAATCTAGCAGCATGTGAAAGGTGATCAGCTTTATAAGTCGAAAGTTTGTTTCTAAATTTATCAAGAACAAAATTATAAGCAGCTGTTCTATCCTTACCTGGAATAATTAGAGGGTGACCAAGGTGAATGAAATTACTATCAATGGTAGGCACTGGAAAGATATTCCTAATTTTATTAGCAGTGCTATTATCCACATTTTTACTGAATATGATACCTGATTTCATCCAATTTGGTGTTTGACCTGAAAGCTCACAAAAATGTTGTAAAATTTCCTTCATTCGCTTCGCTTCTGTTTCGGTTGCTTGTCCACAAACCAGTAGGTCATCCGCAAAAAGGAGAGAGTGAATTGGAGGACAATTTTTTCCTAACTTGATTCCTGCAAAATTGTTAGTGGACATTGCTTCTTGCAGAGTAAGGGATAATTCATTTATTGCCAGAACAAATAAATAAGGAGATAAAGGACATCCTTGACGTATGCCCCTTTCACCTTTGAATTTAGCATAAGGCTGCCCATTAATAATAACAGAGAAGGTAGGAGTGGAAATGCAAGCATGTATGAGGTTTATGAAATGAGCGTGAAGACCTTTCCTTTTGAGAGCATCTACAATGAAATTCCATTCCATTCTATCAAAAGCCTTAGCAAGGTCAATTTTAAGCATAAAGCCTTCATCTTTCCAAGAGCTAAGAGCAAAAGAGTGAGTGATTTCTTGCGCAATAATGATATTATTACTAATTCTTCTACCTTCTATGAAAGCTTGTTGAGAGGGATGAATATAATCAGGCAAATGAGACTTGAGTCGATTTGCAATGCATTTGGCAATAATTTTATAAATTACATTGCAAAGACTAATAGGCCTGTAATCAGCAGGAACTAAAGGCACAAGCTTCTTAGGAATAAGAGCAATATGAGTGTCATTGATATGCATGGGCATAGTACCTGATTGAAAAAAATCCCTTACCAGATTCACAACATCCTTACCAATCCATTCCCAGGTGGCAATATAGAATTCCACGTTGAAGCCATCAGGTCCTGGCGATGCATTTCTCCTCATATCCTTTAAGGTTTCCAACACTTCTTTATCATCAGGAATAGAGTAAGTGTAATCATTTGAATCATGCGGCATATGAGTATTCATGAAGGGTCTGTCATTGCTAACCTTGGTAGAAGTAAAAATAGATCTAAAGTAGTTAACAAAGGTATTACTAATTTTTTCAGGCATTTGTTGAAGGACATCATTTTCATCTTTAACAGAAGCAATTGTGTTTCTTTTTTTCCTCTTAATAATTGCCTTGTGAAAAAAGGAGGTGTTTCTATCACCATCTTTAACCCACTGTTTTTTAGCCCTCTGAATATAAGAATCAGTGAGTTTAGTGAGAGTTTGTTCATACCTTGCTTGCAAAGCAGCTTCCTTACCATGATCTTGTTGATCTATTGGCTGCATTTGAATCTTCTTTAATTGATCCTCAAGGTCCTTCAGTTCTTGTTGCAGCGGCTTCTTCTTTTTACACCAAATTTTTAATTGTCCTGCAAGATGGTTAGTCCTATTCGAGAAAACCTTATTTTTAGAATTGTTCCAAGCATTTTTAGCATAGGATTGGAAATCCTCCTCCTTGAGCCACCAATTCTCAAATTTAAAAGTATTCTTAACAAGTCTCACTTTACCTTCTGTAGACATGAGGATGGCTGCATGGTCACTTATATTATGAAAAATTGGCATATTGTAAACATTGGAAACAGGGAACATATCACACCATTCAGAATTAACAAGGCATCTATCTAACCTCTCATAAATGGGTTTAGAGGAGAATCTTTTATTAGTCCAGGTGTACGCAGGTCCACTAAAACCCAAGTCAAAAAGACCACAGTTCTTAATAATATTCCTAAAAGCATTCATACGATTGAAATTAATAGAAGAAGTATTTTTATCCATATCATACAAGATCTCATTCAAGTCGCCAATACAAAGTATGGGCAGATTACAATTATCATACACAAAAGCATACACTTCATTCCAGATAACCTTAGTATTCTGGTGGTAGGGGTCACCATATATACAGACCAGACCAAATTTCTGATTACTAGAGCTAATAGTAACAGTAGCTAAAATAACATGGAAACTAGCATTATAAACTTGAACTTGAAGGCCATCACTCCACATCAACCAGAGACCTCCAGATCGACTATGAGAAGGAACTACAAAAGCATCAGCCATATTAAATCTAGAGATCAAGTCAGAAGTACTCACCTTTGAGGATTTTATTTCCGAAATAAAAGTTACCTGCGGTTTGGTGGAGTAGATCATCCTGGCAAGATGGACCATTTTGCTACTGTGAAGGTTCTTGCCCATACCTTGGCAGTTCCAGCCTAGAGCCCTCATGGTAAATCGATGGATTAAGATGATTCGACAAGTCACTCAATGGATTGGGGAAGGCTGATAAATCGCCGTACGTTAAGGAGTGGCCAGCAGTAGCGGCAGGACGATGGTTGCGACGGCAGGGCTCCAACAAATTCTCAAACAGGGGAGAACGAAATTGATAAGAAAAGGAGCAGATCAGGCTAAACAGTTGTTGAAGAAGATGGTACTGGCTTGAATCGGAGGATCAAAAGGAGAGGAATAGTGGAGATGTCAGACGGAAGAGGAAGAGAGTTGGGCAGGGAGGAGGGGAGAAGGGCCAATAAGTGGATTGAGGGATCAAAGAGGAGATAGATCAGAGGGGGATAGGAGAGAATCGATCAGCAAAGAAGATTGAATCAAGAGATCAGAGGAATTTTGGGGGAAAGAGAGAAGAGCATGGCATATCGCCAGTCGCCACGGGGGACAGGAGACTTCGTGAAGCTTCCGAGCAAGAGGGTTCTTCAAAATGGCATCGGTGTGGGCATTTGCATATCACCGTGTAGGTGTGGCTAGCTCTGGTGTCTACAGAGTGCACTAAATTTTACTGTCAGGATTCAGGGGAAGGATGGAGCTGGACGCTGAATTATTGGGGATCGGAGCAGCGTCTGGTGCTAGGAGTAAATTCTAGCTGGAGCGAGTGAAGAAGCTATTGGCTGACCGGAGCAACCAACTACTCACTCACTCGGCGGCCATGTTTGCTCTCTGCAGGATAGGACGCTGGACTTTTCTGCATGATTGTCACTGTCCTGCACGATGCTGTATGGGAGCTACAGAATACGGATGCCGTTGTGTTATGTTTCTCCATGTGCTATGCTGTCAGTTCGTCATGGTTTTACCCTTCCTCTCCGTTGTGGTATTTGCCCCGGTCCGTCCAGATCCAGACATGAACGTCTCGAGCTGGGATCTCTAGGAGTGTTAACAAAATGCAATATAGATCCAGACCTAACTCTTGCGTCCTCGCGCACTGGGCTATTGACTACTCTTTTCTTTACTTGAACTTTCCCAGTAGCATCTGTTTTACTTGAACATCTGCCTAGCCGTGTAGGGCTTTTACGTTGCAGCATTATGCGTGGTTGCTGCCAACTTGCCATAGTCAGTTACCTGGGTTCGATTAATGCATCAATGGAGGATTGCACCGGTGTTTTGTGAGGTTTGTGTTGTACTATTACTATGAAGTTACGAGTGTGCTGAAGCTTATCCAATCTGAAGGTGTGATCTGCTGAAACAATATATGACGATGAAGAAACAGGCGCGGAAACCAGGAGATATGAATCAAATAATCTCCTTCATTTGCACTCTTAAGAATCCATATGGTGACCGCATAACCTAGACTTGCTGCATCACATTCTCAGTTTCCGGCCATGGTGACAGAACACGCTAAAACATCCAGAAGTTCAGAAACCAAAGCTGATGCTTTCTGTGTTCAAGAGAAATAGAAAGTGGTCAAGTTCGGACACCAATGTCCTGATGCTTCTCGAGTGCCAGTTCAATAGTTTAATCTAGTATTCAATCGAATACATAAAACGGCAGAGCATCGGTGGGCTTGGCATTCTTGACCTAGACAAGTTCACGAGGGCATTGCACTTGCGTTGGCCATGGATCGAGTGGACGGAGCCGGGTAGAGCTTCGGTGGGATTGGAATCATTGGATCACCCTTGTAAGTTGCGACCACACGGATATGGAGCTCTTCTACAAGTCGACCACCATTACGATTGGAGACAGGCTTACCGCCAAGTTTTGGAAAGATATTGTGCCGCCTATTTTTGCATCTCTAGGCTAAAAAACTTCATGGTCAACCAGGCTTTGCACCTAGAGTTTTTTATTAGGAACATCAACTTGAGTACGCGCAATAGCATCTCGGTCTAACACATTAGTGAGTTCCTTTTGCTATGGACTAAACTTCAAGACATCTAACTCATCACAGGATGTCCGATGAAATCTCATGGAAGCACACTGCCGCGGGAAAGTACTACGTGACATCGGCCTACATCGTGCAATTTGCCCGCATGGCAAACCTTAAGGATGGAGATGAAAACACTAAATTCTTTCATATGAAAATCAATGCACGCCGAAGAAAAACTTCATCCTGGGCCGGGGTGGATTACAAAGCATGAGGACATTGAGCGATCCATACACTCCCACTTCGACTCAGCAATGAAGAGGGGAACGCACCGCACTCGGGATTTCAATTGGGATAACATGCACTTCCCTCCTTGTGATCTTTCGAGTCTCGCCGATGACTTCACGGAGAAGGAAGTCCACGACGCTATCATGGCCTTGCCCTCCGACAAGGCCCCGGGACCGGATGGGTTCACCGGCTTGTTTTTCAAGTCGTGTTGGAGCATCATTAAAGAGGAACTCTTGAAGGTCATTTCCCTCTTCTCCAACCTCCATGCCGAGAACTTTCATTGGCTCAACTCCGCAAATATTTTTTTGCTCCCTAAGAAAGAGGGGGCCAAGTCCATCACCGATTATAGGCCTATTAGCCTCATCCATGCCGTGGCTAAGATTATTGCGAAATTGATGGCAACTCGTTTGGCGCATCTCATGAACACCCTCATCTCTCGCTCCCAAAGTGCATTCATCAAAACTAGGAGCATCCATGACAACTTCATATACGTACGGAACTATGCGCGTCGACTTCACAAGACCAAGACCCCGGCCATTCTCCTCAAGCTTGACATTAAGAAGGCTTTCGATTCGGTGAGATGGTACTACCTCCTCGACCCCCTTCAAAAGCGAGGTTTCCCCCCAAAATTTGAGAATTGGCTATCGGCTCTCTTCTCCACCGCGTCATCCAGCGTGCTTGTTAATGGGATTCCGGGTGCCCCGATAAAGCATGGGTGAGGATTGAGACAAGGGGATCCGCTATCCCCGCTTTTGTTCGACATCGCTATTGATCCCTTGCAATTCATCCTCGAGAGAGCTACGGAAAATGGAGACCTCCACCGTCTTCGGGGGCGTGCAGCCCACCTCCGCACCTCCCTCTACGCTGACGATGCGGCCATTTTTATGGCCCCTATCAAAGAGGATTTTGAGGCCCTCTCCGGCATCCTTCACGACTTTGGGGAGGTCACCGGTCTTGTCACAAATGTCCAAAAAAGTTTGGTTGCCCCAATCCGTTGCGCGACAATTGATCTCGATGCAATCCTTCATGGGTTCCCGCCATGACTCTCACTTCCCTATACGCTACTTGGGGATGCCCCTTTCGGTGCATCGCCATAGGGGCAAGGAAGCTTCCTATAGGGCAAGGAAAGTATGTCAACACCGCCGGGAGAGTGGATATTATCAAATCCGTTACTACTTCGCAAGCGATCTACCCTCTTACCTTGTTGCCGCCTCCAAAAAGTATTATGAAGGCCATCCACAATCTTGAGCGTGCTTTCCTTTGGGAAGCCTCGGATAAAGTTTCCGGACGTAAATGCAAAGTTAAATGGGAGCTTGTGTGCCGGCCAAAAAACATGGGAGGGCTCGGAGTTTTTGACCTTGAGAAATTTTCTAGAGGTGGCCTTGGTTTGAATGGATTGATCCGAATCGTGCTTGGGTGGGTTTGGGGCACCCATGCGACGACAAGGACATGGATCTCTTCTACGATTGCAGTACCATTCCCATTGGTGATAGGAAGACCGCAAAATTTTGGCACTCTCCATGGCTAGATGGCTTTAAGCCAAAGGATATTGCCCCCTCAATTCTTGCCATCTCCAAGCTCAAGAATTTCACCGTCCACAAGGCATTGGAGCATGATTTTTGGATTTGCAATCTAGTCATTGGAGATACAATCTCGACCCCCAAATTGTGGAGTTCTTCTCCCTTTGGAGTAAGCTCCAAGAGGTCAATCTAGTCGACGACACTTTGGACTACATTTCTTGGAAGCTCACAACCTCCGTTATCTACTCCTCGGCCTCGGCGTACTTGGCTCAATTCGAGCCGTGCCCCACCTTCACCATGATGCCAGCGGTTTGGGATAATTGGGCTCCACCTAAGTGTAAGCTTTTCGCGAGGTTGATTCTTCAAAATAGAGTGTGGACGGCGGACCGCCTTGCTAGGCGTGGTTGGCCGAATTGCGTAACATGCCAACTTTGTAAGAGGGAGCCGGAGACCACGGCACACATCATGTTTCAATGTAGGTACTCCATCCGCATTTGGAAGGGACTCAAGGATTGGCTCGGCTTGTGCGATTTTGATATCTCACAATGGAGTGCCTTGAGAACGTTTGAGGATTGGTGGTTCTCAATCACCGGAGTCAATGGCTGTCGCTGGAAAGGCCTTTCCTCGTTTCTTCTCCTTGCCGCATGGGAAACTTGGAACGAGCGGAATGCACTGGTCTTAAAAAATCTTTCCTCTATGCCATCCACTGTAATTTTGTCGATTAGGAGGGAGGCCGCCCTTTGGGGGTTAGCGGGGGCAAAGCGTTTGAGCGCTATTATGCCGCGAGAGTAGGCTTACTTTTGTTGTCGGGGAGCCTTGAGGGATCATGTTTGTAATCCTAAAACTCTCTCTTATTCAATGAAATAGGCAAAGCTTTTGCCTTGTTTCAAAAAAACATCCTTCATGAAAGAGGTGTGGAATGTCTGTGCGCTTAACAAGTGCAAGTTTGTTACTTGGTTGATTCTTCAAAATAGATTATGTACGAAGGACAAGTCAAATCGTCACGGGTGACCGAATTGCGGTATTTGCCAATAATGCAAGTGGGAGCCACATCGGCTGTGCACTTTGTTGTTCCAATGTCGGTAATCCCTTCGCTTTTGGAGAGGACCAAAGAGTGGCCTGTATTGGTTAACTTTGTCACCACCCTAAAACTTCGGTATGGTCAAGGATTGGTGGTGCTCAATTTTCGGCGGTGAAAGAGCATGGTTGCCCCCATATGTGGTTTTGGTAATTAATGACAATCCTTAAGGACTAATGTGTGCTTTGAGCTATACTTGTAGGTTTGGTCCATAGCAATACTTGAACTCCATATGTTGGAGTCAAGGCTAAAAGAAGAAGAGTTTATGTTGATCAAGGCTAAGTGCAAGTTGATCAACACACAAGGCTAGGGATGTACCATGAGGGATCGTATGATCCCATGGTATGGTAAGCAATTGTCAATATAGCCTTGTGAACTAACCCATGATCTATGTGCTTGTATCTCTATGTGTGGTTGGGCATTTCTCCATGAGCATGCAACGAAAGGGATATCCTATGTAGCCCATGGAGGATGGCGTCACGTGGTGATCGTTATCAAGATAAAGGCCAGGTGAAGATATGTCGAAGAGTGCCTCTCCCATCTTGGTGTATGGGGGAGCACGTTGCGAGTCTTCACCGAGCGGAGCGCAATCAAGAAAGGTGGTCCATCTTGAGAAGACAAAGATCGTCATCATCTAGCTCAAGTGGATTATGCACAAGGCAAAGGTATGATCTTGATAGGGTTTCTATTTTACCGGTCTCATGATGTTAGTTGAGAGACCGGGTTATAGGATAGATAGCCGTACTATCAAGAGGGGCTCTCGAGCGAGTATCTTGATCGTATCGTCGTAGAGAGCTCAAACCTTTGCATCCTTGGTGCTTGTTTGCATCTTTATTGGTTCTTATTTGGCTCTTATCGTGGTGTGGTCTTGGTGCTTGTCGTGCTTGTCATGACAAGGCCAAGTTCACCGAAAACGGATTTCGTATGCATCTTCTCTTGCGTTTTCGGTTTTGGAGATTTTGCCGGTCCATCCATGCGGAAGGTTTCACTCTTCCATTTATTAGCAAAATCTCCTTTTCTTGGTTTCAATATTTTCACCTTTTGTTGAGTAGCCCTTGTCGTCCTCTTTCCAACAAAATTGGATTCACCTCGATCGGAGTTTCCTAGCAAAAGTTATTCAGTTTCAGGGTGTGCGGAGGTAGTACCGCCAGTGCTGCCGCCACAGAGGCTCTCTGTTGCACTGCAGCGGTAGTACCTCCACCTTTGGAGGTAGTACCGCTGTTGTGGGTACCGCCAGTGGTGCCGCCACAGGGGCTCTCTGTTGCACATCAGCGGTAGTACCTCCACCTTTGGAGGTAGTACCGCTGTTGTGGGTTCCTGTGCTCCTGTCTGGAGGTAGTACCGCTGTGGTGGGTTCGTGCGCTCCTGCCTGGAGGTAGTACCGCAAAGAATGGAGGTAGTACCGCTGCAGTGGGCTGTTTTCAACCCGAAACGGCTAGTTTTTGGGCACCTATTTAAGGGGCCTTCTTCCCCAATAGGTACCCAACTCTTGGCTCTCTCTCTCCTCCATTGTTGACCTTCTTGAGAGCTTGCTTCCTCCCCATCCCTCCATGATTGTTGCCTTCTTTTAGAGGGAAAAGAGAGAGGAGATCTAGATCTACACTTCCACCAAAGCATATCTCCTCTAAGTGAGGGAACCCTTTAGATCTAGATCTTGGAGTTGCTTTGTGTTCCTCCTTTGTTCTTCCTCTCAAATCCCTCCCTAGCATTAGTTGCTTTGGTTGGATTTCGGAGAGAAGGACTTGACCACTTAGTGTGTTCTTGCCATTGCATTTGGTGCATCGGTTTGAGTTTCCCACGGTGATACGTGGGATTGAAGTTCGAGAAGCTTGTTACTCTTGGGTGCATAGGGCTCCCAAGAGCTTGTGCCTCTTGGGTGCATTGTGCACCCTAGACGGTTGTGTGTGCTACGGGAGCCTCCTATTGTGTGGAGGTAGGCTCGGGCAAATTGTACGGGTTTGGTCAACGCCCTCAAGAAGACCTCATTGTACGGGTTTGGTCAACGCCCTCAAGACGACCTCATAGTGGATGAGCAAATCCCCCATCGGGTATTCCCCACGGGAGGAGCTCACGGAGAATAGGGTGAGCACGGGCGTGCTTGTAGGAGGGCCAAGGAGCCTCCACACCTCTCCAACGTAGACGTACTTCCATTGAGAAGGAACTACGGGAAACAAACCTCCGTCTCCACTTGTGTCGGTTATCTCTATAACCAAACCCCTTTACTTATGCATTTACCTTGTGATAGCCATCGAGCTTGAAGTACTATATGTCTTGCTGTCCTTATTGTTTAACTTGCCTAGCATAAGTTGTTGGTGCACATAGGTAAACCTAGTATATTAAGTTTTGTGCTTGATAAATTAAACGCTAGTTTTATTCTGCATTTATCAAGCGTTAAACGTAAAAGTTTTAAATCGCCTATTCACCCCCCCCCCCTCTAGGCGACATCTCATTCTTTCAGGTGCCCTCGGCCAGCGACGTAGAGGTCTCACGTCTGTTATGATGCTCACTTTGTGGGAGCTTTGGAACAAGTGGAATGCTAGGGTCTTTACACATGTCTCATCCTTGTATTTTTTGTTGTTTTGTTGCTTATCAAAAAGAATTAAACACTTTGAGAGATGGCGGGACCGAAACATTTGAGATCCAGCATGATGCGAGAGTAGACTTTATTGGCCGGTTGGTCACAGTTGTAACTCTAAAACTTTAGACTTTGTTAATTAATGAATGTGGCTAAGATTTTGCGCAATTTCAAAAAAGATAAGGTGGGTAGTGTTTGTGGGAGCTAGTCACCATGTTGAGCCGCCACGAGGGTGATCTCGTAACATGTTTGGCAATGTCATTATTTACTATGTTGTTAAGCATGAGAAATTTTGATTGTCAAAGCGCAGAACCACGAAAAGATATTCGATGGAGCGCCTTGATTCAACATGTGAAATTTACCATACATCATGTCTTTCTTTGTCTATACCATCACCACATCTGACTCGCCGACGCCTCTACCATCGCCGATGAACTTCATGCGATGGAGTACCACATGTCACATAAAGATACGCTCGGCTCGACGTATGCGCTTGCATGGTTTTCTGTCGTTTGATGAGGCTGGGCGGATTGTCCTCTTACACTCGAGCGAGAGGGAGGTTGATGCGAGGGAAGGATTGGAGGTGAACTTGATTTCTTTGGTATCTAAGATTGTGTTTCTATAACACGTTACACGTGTTGGATCACTGTGGTGCACGCTCAGGAGGGGGTATTTTGTACCCAAACATTGTACTCCGCCGGCCAGCTTGTGTCACCTAGGTCAGCCCTGCTTGGATGCCCTATATTTTTGCAGCTATGGTCGTGGGAGAGGTTCCCTATCGGACGACCAGACATATTGATCAGGCTTACCCTTTGAACGCGTTATTTGACACGGATCACATCGACATGCCTAGTTTGGGTACACATTGGACACATCGCAAGGTATGTCTAATGTTTCAATTTAATGCATTACTGTACGTACACTATGTCTGAAACTAACTTTTGTTTTGCGCAAATACGCTTTGTTCATGATCATGTAAGGAATTGCAACCCGGCATTCAACAAGCAGTTCTACGTGTTGCACGCGGAAGCGGTGATCTGGGAGCCATACATGGAGGAGGCCGTACATGCTAAATACCCCGGCAGTATTTCTCCTCTCTGTACCCGAGATCGCTTGTACTGGATGACAAAATCAAAGATCATCTTCAATGTCTCTGTGGAAGAGATGGCCCAACAAACGATTATGAGGCAATACGGTCTTCGTCAGATTGTCATTCATCCGCCTATGGAGGATCCCTGCACCACTCATCCACACGTATGTCTATTTACACAATGTTTGATTGTCTTTCACAATTGGTCGTATTTAAGCTTTACTTAATTGTCCAACACACCACATTTTTGTTGGGAATATGCCCTAGAGGCAATAATAAAATGGTTTATTAACATATTCATGTTTATGATAATAGTTTATTATCCATGCTATAATTGTATTAATTGGAAACATAATACATGTGTGGAATATAAACAAACAAGTGTCCCTAGTAAGCCTATGAAGGACTAGTTCGTTAGTCAAGAGTTGGTTAAGGTTTCCTAACCATAGGACTTGTTATAGTCACTTGATAACGGAGTCATATCATTGGGTGCATGATATGATGGACAAGACCCAAATAATAAAGAGTTGCAATTGATCATCACAAAGTTTCATTGCCAACACTTTTAGTATATGCCAAGTATAGTTTCCTTAGACCATGAGATTATGTCACTCCCGCTTACTGGAGGAATGCTTTGTGGACATCAAACGTCACTTCGTAACTGGGTGATTATAAAGATGGCTTTCAGGTATCTCCGATGGTAGGTTGTTGGGTGACATGAATCAACAGTGGGATTTGTCCCTCTATGTGACGGAGAAGATATCTCCAGGCCTTCTCGATAATGTAGCATCATAAAGTCTGCAGACATGTGATTAGGTGGTAATCACGGAGATCCTATATTATGGACGAGTAAAGAGAACTTGCCGGTAACGAGATTAAACAAGACATGGGGATGTCGATGATTAAATCTCGGGCAAGTAAAATATCGTGAGACAAAGGGAATCGTATATGAGATTAATTGAATCTCCGGCATCGTGGTTCAATCGATAAAGAGTTTCGTTGATTGTGTAGGAATTAATATGGACATCCCGGTCCCGCTATTAATTATTGATATGATCATGTCTACACATTCTCGAACCCGTAGGGTCACACACTTAACGCTCCGATGAAGTTAGGGTTAGCGATGAATTAAAATGATGGAATAAACGAATGATGATTCGGAGTCTCGGATGGGATCATAGACGTCACGAGGAGTTCCGGAGGAGTCCGGAGAATAAGATTCATATAAGGAAAGTGGTTTCCGGAGGTATCGGAAAGGTTCCGGAATATTTCGGTAGGGTACCGGAAGGTTCTAGAAAGTTCTAGAGGAGTCTAGAAGTGGGGCCCACTTAAATTATGGGGCCCACATGGACCAAAGGGGTGCAGCTGGCCACTTGGGCCAGCCGCACCACACCCAAGGCCCACATGGGCCTAGCCGACCAAAGAGGGAAAGGGAGGAGGAGTCCTAGTCCCATAGGGACTTGGCTTGCTTGGTGGGCAAGTAAGCCCTAGGGCCGGCCGGCCCTAGGCTTGCCTCCACCTATTTAAAGGGGTGGAGGGAGGGGGTGCGGCACACCTAAGGGAGCCACCCCAAGCCGCACCACCACCTAGCCGCCGCCCTAAACCCTAACCCTAGCCGACCTCCACCACCTCCTCCATAGCCGCCGCGCCACCCCTACTCCTAGGGCTGGTGCGCCACCTCCACCATATCCTCCTCCTCTTGCTTGGCTTAGGCGAAGCCCTGCTCGTGGAGATCTACATCATCATCACCACCACACCGTCGTGCTGTTGAGATTCATCAAGCCACGTCTACCTCACTTGCGGGATCAAGGAGTTGACGTCTTCATCAAGCTGAACGTGTGGATACCGCGGAGGTGCTGCTCGTGCGGTGCTTCGACGGATTGGATTGCGTGGATAATACATCTCCTCGCGACTAGATACGTCTAGTTGCGGGAATCGACTAGTCAACCCCTGCACCGACAAAACGCGTTTGTTTGTTCTTCAAGGGTAAGAGATTGGGTCTCCTTCTCGCTACTTGCATCTAGTAGATCTAGATCGTGGGGTTTCTTCCACTTGTTTCGTAGGAAATTTTTTGTTTTCCATGCAGCGACCCCTTCAGTGGTATCAGAGCCTAGATCTATTCGTAGATGTTGGTGCGATTAGAACACAAGGAGTTGTTGGAATTGATATTTTATGTTGCTACCTGTCGGCACAGTGGAAACCAGGGTACCACGGGCCGGCCCGCCAGGGCCCAAGGGACTCTTCAGCCTGATTTTCGCTAAGGACCAGGCTTCGGCCTGTAGAGGCTCTCCAAGCCTGTCGAGTCTCGACAGGGGATTTCTCTACAAGAAGCGCCTCAAGGCGCCACCAGGATTCGGCTAAGGACTAAGCCGCGAAGCTTGCCGAGGTCTTTCGCCTCGGCAAGGCTTCCTTCCTCTCGAAGCCAGCTCTGCCTCCGCGGCAGAGCGCACATGGGCTCTGCGCTTCCCGCAGAGTCACTGACGCGCCAAAGCGTGATGACGCCAGCGCCCCAGTTGCCATTCTGATGAATAAAGGGGTCAACAAAGCAGCGCCAAGCAAAGCGGACAACGAGACTTGCCACTTTGGTGATAAGGAGACCGCCTGCAGCTACGCTCCAACGGCGACGTCACCGCGGGACCCGTTCCACGCCAGCTGCGCCAGCCCACCGTCCTGGCTGGACGGTGCCTCTTTTCAGCTTTGGTGACGCTGCTCCCCTGCCGTGGACCGCGTCCATGGGCTCTACCTTTATGGTGGACTTCACCTTTATGGTGCACCGTGCCTCCTCCTTCGTCGGGATGTGGCAACCCTTCCCGCCCAAATGTTTGGGCGGAAGAGGACCAAGACGACTATAAAAGGAGGGAGGGCACTCCCGTGCCAAGGGTTCGACTCTGGTTCAGTTTTCCTTTGGCTAGGATAGATCTAGGGTTTTAGCCATTAGCAGCCATCTCGAGCTCCACAAGCTCACCCTGTACCGAAAACCTCTACAAGCAATACAGCCTAGCAGGACGTAGGGGTTTTACCTCCACAAGAGGGCCCTGAACCTGGGTAATACCGCGCGTTCCTCTCTGCAGTGTTCTCCTCCAGCGAGCCCGACGAGCACCGTCGCCGTGGAACGTTGGAGGTTGTTTGACTCCGTGTTCAGCCCCTTGCTCGATTCTTACCTCGTGAGATACGCCCGGTTCCTGGGCCTATTCTCCGACATTTGGCGCGCCAGGTAGGGGGCTGAGGCGCGTCTTCAACCTCGACACCACCATGGCTGGCTCTCGCGCTGAGCGTCTCGCTCGCCGGACGGCCAGCGCTGCCACTGCTCCTCCCGCCGGCAGGCAGCGCGGCCGCCCTCGTGGAAGCACTGCTCCGGAGCGCCACGTCGACCCCGAGCCCCGCGTCGAGCACCCAGCGGACGACGACGACGTCCACACCGAGGACGACCTCGGCGAAGAGGAAGCCTCCTCCCTTCACCCGTCGCGCGACGGTGCTGCCTCTTCGCTGGGCCGCCCTGCGCCCAGCCCGGCAACTGCGCTCCTCATGGCGCAGGAGCTGCTGCGGTACCGTCCCAACCCGGAGGCTCACGAAGCCTGGCTTCATCGCCTCTCCGAGCTCATCGGCGCCGCCCGCGTCGCCGCTCCCGCGCCGTCTCGCTCGCTGGTCCCCTCTGGTCGTGCGGGAGACGCAGCGCCAGGCGCTCCTCCTGCACCACCTCGCCAACCCGCGCCCGCTCCAGCTCCACCGCAACCTGCTCCGGCGGGGGCTCCTCCCCGCGACAACCGCGCTGCTTCACACGCCTCGTCGCCGCACGACTGCCAAATCGTGCAGCGAGCTCCCGAGGACGCCCGCGTAAACATCGAGCGCGGCCAACAACGCCACAACCGCGCCGTCCAGGAAGTCGCCGCCGCCGGGCGTCACCTCCGCGCCACTCTCGCCGACGGCGTGGTCACCTATGGCACCACGGTTGCGTTCACCCGCAGCCTTCGCCGCGTCGTCTGGCCGACCAAGTTCAGGCCGGACCTCCCTCCACGCTACGACGGCAAGAACAACCCGTTGGAGTTCCTGCAGCTCTACACCCTGGCCATCCAGGCCGCCGGGGGCGACGACAAGGTCATGGCGAACTGGTTCCCCATGGCTCTCAAGGACTCTGCGTCCTCATGGCTCACCAACCTCCCCGCCGAGTCCATCGGCTCCTGGGAGGACCTCTGCAAGTGCTTCATCGCCAACTTCAAGGGCACGTACGAGCGCGGCCTCACGTACAACGATCTCCGCGGCGTGCGCCAGAAGCCTGGCGAAACCCTCCGCAAGTACATCCAGCGCTTCAGCCAGGTGCGGAACAAGATTCCCAACGCCACAGACGCACAGGTCATCTCGGCTTTCCATTCTGGAGTCACGGACGTGCGGATGCTCGAGAAGCTTGGCATCCACGACAACATCACCACCGTCGTCAAGCTTTTCGACTTGGCGGACAAGTGCGCCAAGGCTGAAGAGGGCCGCCTGTTCGTCAAGAACGAGCCTGAGGACCCCACTGAGAGCTCCAAGAAGAAGAAGAAATCCTCCGAGAAGCGCAAGACCACCGCGGTCCTCGCGGCCGAACCCGACGCCAAGCAGCCTCGCGCTGCCACTTCAGCCGCGGGCACCGAGAAGAAGGATGACCGCCCTTTCTGCATCTACCACAACAGGCACTCACACGCCACCGAGGACTGCTACGACCTCAAGAGGCTTCGCGAGGCTCGCGAGGCTCGCGAGGCACGCGAGGGGAGCAAGGCCGCGGTGGCCGCGGCGGCGGCCGCGGCGGCCGCAGGGGGCGACGCTGGAACAACAACTACGACAACAACTACCAGCAGAACCCCCAGGCCAACGCCGCTCAACCCGCGAACGATAACCTCCCTGCCGAGACTCCTGAGGGCTACCAGGTGCCTCGCGGCGCTGCTTGCATCCTCGGCGGGGCCCAGGCCCCCAGTTCCAACCGTCACTTCAAGCAACTCGCTCGCGAGGTCGCGGCAGCGCTTCCCGGGGTTGAGGCCTCCAGGCCCCTCAAGTGGTCCCAGTACCCCATCACTTTCGACTCCGGCGACCACCCCAAGTCCACCTCAGCTGTTGGCACCATCCCGCTGGTTTGCACCCCCACCATCAACAACATCGCCGTCTCCAAGACGCTCATCGATGGGGGTGCAGGCCTCAACGTCATCTCTGTCGAGACCTTCGAGAAGCTTCAGGTGCCTTACGAGCGGCTCATGCCCACCAGGCCCTTCTCAGGGGTGACAGAGGGCCTCACGACCCCTCTAGGGCAAGTGAGGCTTGCAGTCACCTTTGGCACACAGGCCAACTACCGCACCGAGCTGATCGACTTCGACGTCGCGCACATCGGCTTGCCCTACAACGCCATCCTCGGCTACCCCGCCCTCGCCAAGTTTATGGCAGTCACCCACCACGCCTACAACCTCGTCAAGCTCCCTGGCTCGGGCGGCACCATCGTCATCCGCGGCGTGGTCTCTGACGCCCTGTACGCTGCGCAAGCGGCCTACAAGGCTGCCGCGGTGGCGTCCCCTGCTGACGAGGACGAAGAACCCCTCCCGAGGCCCCCCGCGAAGAAGAAGCAGCTGTTCTCTCAGGAGAAGGCCGCGACAAAGCAGGTGTCTCTGGAGGCAAGCGGCTCGGGGGCTAGCGTCACCATCGGCGCCAACCTGCCTCCCAAATAGGAAAGCGCGCTCGTCGCCTTCCTCAGGGCAAACTCTGACATGTTCGCATGGACACCGTCAGATATGTCCGGCGTACCGAGGGAGGTGATCGAGCACCACTTAGCCGTGTGTCCAAACGCACGCCCCGTGAAGCAAAAGGCGCGACGTCAAGCGCCAGAAAAGCAAGATTTCATCGTCAAGGAAGTAGAAAAGTTGAAGAAAGCAAGCATCATCAAGGAAGTTGTCCATCCCACGTGGCTCGCCAACGGTGTTGTCGTTCCCAAGCACACCGGAGGAAGCCGCCTCTGCATCGACTTCACCGACCTCAACAAGGCCTGCCCCAAGGACCCCTATCCCCTCCCGAGGATCGACCAGATCGTGGACTCCACCGCCGGCTGCGCACTCCTCTGTTTTCTGGATGCCTTCTCTGGTTACCACCAGATCAAGATGGCAAAGGAAGACGAGGAGAAGACAGCATTTCTCACCCCTTGTGGTGTGTTTTGCTACGTCTGCATGCCCTTCGGCTTGAAGAATGCCGGCGCCACTTTCCAGCGTCTCATGAGGATCGCCTTGGGGGCTCAAATGGGGAGGAACGCAGAGGCCTACGTCGACGACATCGTGGTCAAGACTCGCGAGGAGGACACGCTCATCAAGGACCTCGAGGAGACCTTTGCCAACCTGCGCAAGGTGAACATCAAGCTGAACCCCGCCAAGTGCGTCTTCGGGGTCCCTTCAGGCAAGCTCCTCGGGTTCCTGGTGTCCCATCGCGGCATCGAAGCAAACCCCGACAAGATCAAGGCCATAGAAGAAATGCAGCCTCCTCGTCGCCTCAAGGACATGCAACGCTTGGCGGGATGTATGGCCAGCCTCGGCCGGTTCATCTCCAAGTTCGGCGAAAGGGCGCTCCCTTTTTCAAGATTATGAAGCGGTCTGGTCCTTTCAAGTGGACCCCTGAAGCGGCAAAAGCCTTCGAGGATCTGAAGAAATACCTGGCGAGCCCACCCATCATTGCACTTCGACGGCGCCTTCGCGGCCCGGAGTGCAGGGGCTGGGGCTGTCCTCACCTCACCAACAGGCGACAAGCTACAATCCGCCGTCCAGTTGTGCTTCAAGGACCACGACAAGGTCTCCAACAACATCGCCGAATACGAGGGCCTCCTCGCTGGGCTCAGAGCCGCCATCGCCCTCGGCATCAAGCGCATCCTCATCAAGGGCGACTCTCAGCTCCTCGTCAACTTCTCCAACAAAAGCTACACGCCTAAGGACACCTACATGGTGGCCTATCTTGAAGAGGTACGCAAGCTCGAGAAGCACTTCAGGGGCATGGAACTCAAGCATATTCCGCGAGGAGAGAACCAAGAAGCCGATGACCTCGCCAAGCGAGCAGCAAAGAGAGAAGCCCAGCAGCCTGGAGTGTTTGAGGAGAGGCTCGCTAAGGCCTCCGTCAAGCAACCAGTGGTCAACATAAGCGTTCAAGAGGAGCTCCCACCAGCCCCACCAAGTGGAGCACCAAACTGTGGGTTGCCCTCAGGCGATCGCTTGTGATGACTTTGGTACGCCAAGACATGGTGATGACGAGATCAAGCGCACTGCAAGATCGAGCCCTCCCGAAGGATGCAGAAGCTGAGGAATGCTCGCCAGGCCAAGCTGCCTCCACGACGGAGCCTGTACCGTAACGCCCATGGGTTGCTTCGTGCGTCCCTGCCGAGGAAGGCCCCCATCACACGACTCCACAGCGGAGATGCGGCATCAGTCCTCGCGCACCTGGCAGGCAGTTTTCCGAACGGCTTCTACTGCCCCTGTCTCAAGATGCAGCTGAGATGTCCAGTCCTGCGCGCCTGCCAATTCCAGCCAAGCAGGATCCACAGCCCGCAACAAGGACTCCAGACGATCCCGCTCTCCTGGCCGTTCGCGGTCTGGGGGCTGGACCTGCTGGGACCTTTCCCGCGAGCGCTCGGGGGCTACCGCTACCTCTACGTCGCCATCGACAAGTTCACCAAGTGGCCCGAGGTGGAACCCGTGCGCACCATTCCGGCGAAATCAGCGGTGAAATTCATCAGGAGCTTGGTCTGCCGCTTCGGCGTGCCCAACCGCATTATCACCGACAACGGCTCACAGTTCACCAGCGGCGCCTTCAAGTCCTACTGCGGCAGCCTCGGCGCCCAAATCTGCTACGCCTCGGTGGCTCACCCACGCAGCAATGGACAAGCCGAGCGAGCCAATGCTGAGGTGCTCAAGGGCCTCAAGACGAGAAGCTTCAACCGCCTCAAGGCCAGCGGCAAGAACTGGATCGACGAGCTCCCCTCGGTGCTCTGGTCCATCCGCACCACGCCAACAAAGCCAACTGGCGAGACGCCATTCTCCCTCGTCTACGGCGCCGAAGCCGTCCTCCCCAGCGAGATCACCCACGGCTCTCCGCGAGTCTTGGCCTTCAAGGAGGCCGAGCTGGATGAGCTCCGCAACGACGACCTGCTGCTGCTTGAAGGGCTCCGCCGCAATGCGGCCCTGAGAGCGGCAAGGTACCAGCAAGATCTCCGCCGCTACCACAGCCGTCACATCCGCCCGCGCACTCTCGAAGCAGGGGACCTTGTCCTGAGGAGAATCCTCTCCAGGGAAGGTCTCCACAAGCTCTCACCAATGTGGGAAGGGCCCTACAGAGTCGTGCACATCGCCAGGCCTGGCTCTGCGCGGCTCGAGACGGAGGACGGCGTCCCCATCGCCAACCCCTGGAACATCCAGCACCTGCGCAAGTTCTACCCCTGATCGTCCTCGACGAGCAACTTTTTGCAAGCAACTTTTTGCGCCAAGGGAGAATTCAGCACCAACATCCTCCACGAGGAAAAATTTCGGGCTCCCCTCTCTACTATACGTTGCCGCGGGCCGTTCGAGAAGACTCCCAAGCCACCAAGCCTCGGCAAGGTGACTTCTTCAAGCACCATGCCTTGGCGACGTGGACCCCCATGCCCAGACATGGCGGGACACAGGCTCTTCAAGCCACCCCCGCCTAGGGGCCCCCTGAGCTCTCTCTACATGCGTCTGCCACGGGCACGCCCCCTCGAGAGTCTCAGCCACAGCATGTGGACCCCATGCCCAGAGCATGGCGGATTTTTTGTAATTCTGGCCACGCCAGTGTAATGAACCTCTGTTTCAGGTCAACTTGAACCTTTTGCGCTTCGCGCCTGCAGTTTGATTTCTGCTTTGGTAAGCATTTATGATATTTGCATCTTGTCCTTGCTCGTATGATCCTCCATGTGCATCTCGCGAGCGGGGGCTAGCATGGTGCCTGTGCCTCGGGAGCATCCCAGCAGCACCTTAAACCCAAGGGATCCGAGCTCTGAACTCGCGGGTCAGCTCTCATGCATGTCAACTCCCAGGGAGCTCTGAACTCATGGGTCAGCTCCCGTGCACGTCAACTCACCAAGGATCACCAAAACCTTGGT
Source organism: Puccinellia tenuiflora (assembly GCA_012064385.1). Taxonomy (NCBI): domain Eukaryota; kingdom Viridiplantae; phylum Streptophyta; class Magnoliopsida; order Poales; family Poaceae; genus Puccinellia; species Puccinellia tenuiflora. Next base: position 392,224 of record QRDG01000880.1, on the reverse strand, counting down.
GCCTGTTCTCCTCGCAAGACACACATGAAGGAACCTACGAGCGCGCATAAGTTACCTAGCTATGTATTGCTTGTGGGTGCACCTATCTGTCCAAACGCAGGAAAGCAGGCCCAAGCAAGCCTCAGGCAACCTCGAGAAGAAAATGCCTCGACAGGGAACTAAACACCCCCTACAAGGCCAAAACGCCTCTCCAGGGAACCAACACCCCCTCCAAGGCAGACAATGCCTCGCGAAGCTAAGTCCAAACACTTGGTCATTTTTCCCTTCGCTGGTTTTTGTCCCTCGAACCTCTTTTCTCTCTCCTATGCCTCATGGGCTGCTTGCGCGTTAAAGGGGAACCCCAGGCATCGCGCCTCGCGGGATCTTACTTCTCGAGGCCTCACGCACCCCCCGGCCTTGTAGAGCCCTGACGCTCGCATACCGAAGCGGCGGTGGTGTAGCGCTAAGAGAGGGTCCTAAAACGTAGAGCAAAAAAGACATGAAAGGGAAGACAAAAGCCTCTCGAGGGGCACACGCCAAGCACAGTCTAATTAAAGCATCAATAAGTCTTTACAAAAATTTATACAAGCAAAAGGCTAAGACACTTGGGCGCCTTGTGCACGTCCAGCTGCAGGAAGAAGCTCAGGCCTGTGCGCCCCCTGAGGTGCTCGCGCCGCCCGCGGGGCGCTCCTCTTCCTCTTCAGCGTCCTCCTCGCTGCCGCCATCGCCTTCAAAGATCACGGCCTGGTCAAACTTCTTGGCGTACGCCTCCGCAGCCTCCTGTATCGCTTTCGTGCGGAAGCTGGGGTCGCCGGGCCTGTCACAGCCGCGAGGTCGATGGAGGCGTCGAGCTGCTTGAGGTTGCAGAAGATGTTGGCGGTGGCAACGACGAGGAGGTCGCGGCTCTCCGCCACGACGCGCGCGTCAAACTCCTTCGCGGTCTTTTCGACCCCTCCGAGGAACTGCTCGAAGAAGAGGTTGTACGCCGCGGAGTCATCGCCCCCTCTTGCGTCGAACGCAGGAAGTTCAATCCTGAAGTTGTCCGCGATGGCGCGCGCACGCTGCACCAGGCTTTCGAACATGAGCCGGCGCTGACGCTTCATGGCCCGGCCGTGGCTCTCCTTGTCCCGCGCCTGCTCGACAAGGTTGGCGACCGGCCCCACCTGCTGTTGGAGCTCGAGCAGGTCCTCCTCCAGGGCCGTGGCCTTGGATTCGGCGCAGGCTTGGGCCTCCTGGGCGCTCTGGAGGAGAGGAGCCGTCTCCTGCACCTTCTTCTCGAGGACGTCGATGCGGTCCAGGAGCTCCTGGCGCTTGGTCGTGAAGCGCTCCTCTTGCTTCGCGAGGTTGGCCCTGTACTCTGCGGAGAGTTCCTCCCGGGCGAGCTTAACCTTGGCGGCGGCATCATCCTCCGCCTTCTTCTGCTTCTTGGCGAGGTCGGCGTTGGCTTTCTCCATGCGCTCCGAGTAGGTGGCCTCGCCCCGGGCCAACTTGCCCTCGCGGGCCTTGAGCTGCTCCTCACGGATGGCCTGGTCCTTCTCGAGCATTTGGACCTGCTCCTCGCGCCGCTGCAGCTCTCCTCCGCGCTGTGTCAGCTCCGCCTCGCGCACTGCCAGATGGCCCTCGCGAGCCTCCAGCAGCTCGCGCTGCTCCTTCAGGCTGGCCCGTGTGTCCTCGGACTCGGCAGCAAATTGCTGCCGCGCGGCCGCCAGCTCCTGGTGCCTGGAGGCAGTCTCCGCGTCGAGCGCCTCCCGGTCGGCGTCCAGTTGGTCCATGACCTCCTGCGCCTCCCGCTTGACGCTGTCGCGGGTTTCCTTGGCGAAGCGGAGGGCCTCCTGGCGCTCTGCCTGGGCCGCCGCGTCCTGGCGGCGGCAGGACTCCACCCTCTCTTGGAGGAGGGACCAGGCCTCGCCTAGCCTTGCTCGCTCCGCCGCGATGGCGGCCTCCTCCCTGATGAGCTCGTCCTCCACCTCGCCAAGGGCTTGCAGGGCCCGATTGACGACGACCCGGCGGCGAGCCGCTCGCGGCTCCCGCCGCACCAAGGTTCCCGCACCACTGCCAGGTGCGGAGGCCTCGATCCTTGTCGAGGCGCCCGAGGCCTCCTGCCTTGGGCTCACCGCCGCTTCTGGAGCGGCCAGGGGGCTTGTGGGGGCGCCTCCCCTGTCGCCCGCTTCAAGGGCTCTCTGGGGGCTGGGCGTTCTCTCGCCCCCAGTTCCGGCGCTTGTGGGCTCCGGAGGCCCCTCTGCCTCCTGCTCCTCAGGGGCGCCGCCTGCCCCTTCTGCGGCGGCCGCGTCCGCCGCGGCCTCGGTCGCGTCGGCCCCTCTCGAGGGAGCCTCCTCCTCCTCCTCTGGAGGCCGCTCCAGGACGATCTCCTCGTCCACCCTCTCCTCCTCCGTCTCCTGCTGGACGGGAGGAGTGGCCGCCCTGGTTGGTGGCGGCGGCGCCGCTTCTTCAACCTCCTCAACCACGTGGTGCGCCACCACGGGAAGAGTCACCACCCGAGACGACGATGGCGCCGTCTCCTCAGCCACCTCCTCTGTGCGCTCCTCCGCCACGGGAGGAGCTGTTGCCCGACCTGACGGCGGCGCTGCCTCCTCCATCACCACCTCCGCGCGGCGCTCGCTCGCGGGAGGAACAGATGCTTGCTGCGGCTCGCCCGCCGCAGGCGTCTCCACAGAGGCGCTGGTGGTCTCTCCAACCTTGTGGAGCCTCCGCCTCTTTGGCGCCGCAGGCTCCCTGAAAGAAAGACAAGTCTGAGGTCCTTCAAGGGGATCTTCGAGAAGTGAAGCAGCAAAGAAAAAGAAGAATCGAGACTTACTCGTCGGCCATCACCCACACCCTCTTCTTCACCCTGGGTGGCTGGGTGTTGCTTGCTCCGGCCTCCTCTGGAGGCACCCTTGCCTCCTCGCGAGAAGCGCTCCTCGCTGTCGCGGCGCTTCTGTCGTGGACAGCCTTGGAGCGGGGCTCGCTGCGCCCACCCCCGCTGCCGCTCGTCTCCTTCTCCCCCTCAACGCGCTTGGAGCGAGCGACGTAGAAGGCACCCTCCTCATCGCTGGAGGAGAGCACCTGGAGGTCCACGTCGGCGGGAATGCTCCTCGAGGAGCTGACGGAGCCTCTCGAGGGGTTGGCGCCCCTCGCCACTTCATCCTCGCCAACAGGGCTGGCGCCTGTCGACGCCTCGTCTCCGCCCGCAGAGCTGGCGCCCCTCGAGGCCTCGCCCTCGGTGGGTGCGTCCTCGGCTCCCGAGTCCTCTCCAGCCTCCTCCGCCTCCTCCTGCTCCGGGGGCGCATCCATGTTCTCCGGTTCCGCCGCCAACGGGTTGGGGCGGGGCCCGCGGTGGCCCGCGGGCACTATTCCCCACTCGTCGAACACCGGCATGCCCCGGCGATGCTCCGAGATGCTCTCCTCGGCAAAGGCGATGAGCGGCCGTGCGTCGTCTACGGCAGGCAGCGGGATTGTTGTCTTGGAGACGAAGAGGACCCCCAGGACTTGGCTCAGCACCTCAGGCTGGAGGCTGTCTCGGCTCAGCCTCATCGCGTCCATCTTGTCCTTGTAGCTCCACATCGGCTCAGAGTGCCATTGGAGGGGGGCAATCCGGCGCCTCAAGAAGTCTCTGGCCACCATCTGGCCGGTGACCCCTGCCTCGCGGACGCGCTGGATGTATGTGTACACCGCGTCGAGGTTTCGGCCGGTGAACTCTGCGCTTCCCCAGCGCGCCCACTTCGCCGGGGGCCCCTCAGGCACCTCCAGGAGGGGGTTCCTCATCTTGGCGTCGACGAAGAGCCACCGCTCGCGGAAGCCATCCACCTTCTTCGTCACCATGGTGATGGCGTTCTCACCTTGCCAAGCGATGGGGATGTAGTTCTCGCTTCTGGCGGCGGCAATGCGGAAGGAGACGCAGCCGAGGTGCTCGCCGGCGGCGCTGCTCCGGAGGGAGTAGAAGCTGCGGAAGAGCTCCACCGAAGGGCGAATGCCGATGTAGGCCTCGCAAAAGTAGGCGAAGATGGAGAGAATGAGAATGGAGTTGGGGTGAAGATGGAGCAAGTGGATCTGGTACGTCTCCAGAATCGCCAGAAGGAAGTCAGAAAATGGCGGCACGAGGCCAGCGTAGAGAGTGTGGAGGAAGACGGGGTAGAACTCGTCGGCGAGCCTGCTGCCGCTTGGCCTCATCTCGGTGGCCCCATGCTCGTTGGAGCCCGCCGCCACCATGTGACGCACCTTGGCTATCGCCGCCGCGGAGACGCGGGTCGGCGGCATCGCCGCCGAGAGGGCCGCACCGCGCAACGCCGCCGCCGACGCGCCGGCCGACGAGCCGGCCTGCACCGTGGCCTTGCCCTTCGTGTCGGTGCCCGCTTTCTTGGGTGCCATCGCTCGCCGGAGAGGAAGAAGACAACCGTGGAGAAGGAGCGCTCTGGGAAGAAGGAGTCGTTTGGAAGAAGTGGGCGGCGGAGCAATGGGAGAAGTGACGGGCGCAGTCTGCGCGCCCAGACTTTATTGACCGGGCGCTCGGTCGTGGCGGGTCCCACCACGACGCCCGTTGAAGCCGAGGAGATCGTGGCCGCGAGCGCAACCGTCGCGCTCCACGTGTCGCGGCCCTGGCAGGCTCTGTTGGGCCCTCGACGCTTCGCCTCCGTCGGCAACTCCGGCGTGCCCATCGTGGGCCCGGGGGCTACTGTCGGCACAGTGGAAACCAGGGTACCACGGGCCGGCCCGCCAGGGCCCAAGGGACTCTTCAGCCTGATTTTCGCTAAGGACCAGGCTTCGGCCTGTAGAGGCTCTCCAAGCCTGTCGAGTCTCGACAGGGATTTCTCTACAAGAAGGCGCCTCAAGGCGCCACCAGGATTTCGGCTAAGGACTAAGCCGCGAAGCTTGCCGAGGCTTTTCGCCTCGGCAAGGCTTCCTTCCTCTCGAAGCCAGCTCTGCCTCCGCGGCAGAGCGCACATGGGCTCTGCGCTTCCCGCAGAGTCACTGACGCGCCAAAGCGCGATGACGCCAGCGCCCCAGTTGCCGTTCTGATGAATAAAGGGGTCAACAAAGCAGCGCCAAGCAAAGCGGACAACGAGACTTGCCACTTTGGTGATAAGGAGACCGCCTGCAGCTACGCTCCAACGGCGACGTCACCGCGGGACCCGTTCCACGCCAGCTGCGCCAGCCCACCGTCCTGGCTGGACGGTGCCTCTTTTCAGCTTTGGTGACGCTGCTCCCCTGCCGTGGACCGCGTCCATGGGCTCTACCTTTATGGTGGACTTCACCTTTATGGTGCACCGTGCCTCCTCCTTCGTCGGGATGTGGCAACCCTTCCCGCCCAAATGTTTGGGCGGAAGAGGACCAAGACGACTATAAAAGGAGGGAGGGCACTCCCGTGCCAAGGGTTCGACTCTGGTTCAATCTTCCTTTGGCTAGGACAGATCTAGGGTTTTAGCCATTGGCAGCCATCTCGAGCTCCACAAGCTCACCCTGTACCAAAAACCTCTACAAGCAATACAGCCTAGCAGGACGTAGGGGTTTTACCTCCACAAGAGGGCCCTGAACCTGGGTAATACCGCGCGTTCCTCTCTGCAGTGTTCTCCTCCAGCGAGCCCGACGAGCACCGTCGCCGTGGAACGTTGGAGGTTGTTTGACTCCGTGTTCAGCCCCTTGCTCGATTCTTACCTCGTGAGATACGCCCGGTTCCTGGGCCTATTCTCCGACACTACCTTCTCATGTGCACTTTGTATCTTGACGGTATGGTGAGATTGAAGCGGCCCGGACCAACCTTACCCGTCCGCGTACGAGAGACCGGTTCCACGACTGACATGCAACTTGTATTGCATAAGTGGCTGGCGGGTGTCTGTTTCTCTTGCTATAGTGAGATGCAATTTTCAACGGAAGGCCTTTAAAAAGGATGAGTAAATAAGCGACTATTATATCAGTGTTGTGGTTTTGCGTAGATTAGAACGGTTCTATCTTGTTGACCCAAGCCACGTAAAAATTGCATAAACAAAGTAGAGGACGTCTAACTTGTTTTTGCAGGGTTTGTGATGTGGTATGGCCAATAGGTGATTTGTGATAATGTATGCAATGATCATGTTTGTAATCTTTCATGACTTGCATGTCGATGAGTACGGCAACCGGCAGGAGCCATATGGTTGTCTATTATTTTATGTGACCTGCGTGTCATTCAATCACCATGTAATTGCTTTACTTTATCGCTAAGAGTAGCACTAGTAGTAGTTGCAATAGTTGGTGGACACAACCATGATGGTGGCGCCACAATGATGGAGATCATGCCGGTGTTTTGGTGATGGAGATCATGCCGGTGCTTTGGAGATGGAGATCAAAGGCACAAGAAGAAAGGCCATATCATATCACAATTTTTGAATTTCATGTGATGTTAATCCTTTTATGCACCTTATTGCTTGCTTAGATGTGATCGCGACGGTAGCATGATAAGGTGATCTCTCACGTTAATATCAAGATAATAAAGTGTTCTCCCCTAGTATGCGCCGTTGCAAAAGTTCGTCGTTTTGAAGCACCACGTGATGATCGGATGTGATAGACTCTACGTTCGCATACAACGGGTGTAAACCAGATTTACACATGCAGAAATACTACGGTAGATCTTGACGAGCCTAGCATGTACAGACATGGCCTCGGGAACACGGAACCGAAAGGTTAAACACGAGTCATATAAATGATATGATCAACACTGAGTTGTTCACCATTGAAGCTACATCACCTCACGTGATGATCGGTTGTAGTGTAGTGGATTTGGATCGTGTGTCACTAAACAATCAGAGAGATGTTAAGTTTAGTGAGAGTTCATATAGTAATTTGATTAATATGAATGAAAATTATCATAAACAAGTGTCCTAAGAAAATGTCTTTGCAAAATCCTTGTAGATCATGGCCGACTACAGTAGTATGTTTCTTGCTGAGGAGCTGCGTCTCGATGGGTCAAACTTTGCTGAGTGGTACATGCGTCTGAGAGAAGTCCTACACACCAATAATGAGCTCTACGTGATAGATGAACCTTTAGAAGAATGCCCAGATGTTTCTGCAAACTATGAGGAGTACATGGAGTGGTACGAACAAAAGACCACCTACTTGAAAGTCGAGTGGTTGATGTGCACCTTCATGGATTCTAACCTTGGTAGACAATTTGGCAACTTGAGCGCAATGGAGATTGTCGATGAGCTGAAAAGGCGGTTCATAGCACAAGTTAGAATTACAAGGTTTGAATGTTTGGATGAGTTTCTTTCAACTAAGATGGAAGAAAAGACTTGCTTGGAACAACACTTGGGGAAGATGCATAGGACATATTATACTCTGGTGGATGTTCGGAACCACGAGATGACTGACGAAATGGCGATAGATGGGGTGTTGCGCTCGCTTCCCCCCAGCTATAAGAATTATGTCAGGGACTATGTCATGGGAAGAGATCCGATCACTTTCTGTGAGTTTGTGTCTCGGCTGCGTCATGTGATACGTCTCGAACGTATCTATAATTTTTGAGTGATCCATGCTAGTTTTGTGATATTGTCACATATTTTTACTGTCATTTATATCATTTTATGCATTTTGTCGGACTAACATATTGACAAGATGCGTCTGCCGGAGGGGAGATCGATCCCGGAGGGCTCTTCATCGTCATGCCTTCCTCCGGGATGGTTTGTGAGTAGTCTCACCTTGGACTACGGGTCCATGGCAGTAGCTAGTTGGTAGTCTCTCTCTCTTGTGCTTCATGTCTTATGATCTTGTGAGCTGCCTAACATGATCAAGATCGATTATTGTAATGCTATGTGATGTGTTTGCTGGGATCCGATGGATTATTTAGTTATGTTCAGATTGTGCATGATTCTTATATGAGTTATTTATGTTCTTGCATGCTCTCCGATGTGCGTAGTTAATTTGGCCAAGTGATTATGTGTATCTCCAAGAGAGGGTATTTATGCTGGATAGTGGGTTCATGCCCCCTTTTGTTCCTGGGCACGAGTGACAGAAACGTCTAAGGGTGAGGGTGTGCTTTTGCTACTAAGGGTAAAACAGCGGTGTTAATGTCTCTTTTGATATTAGTATTGCTTACTTCATGCACTTTACTTAATGCAATTGTCTGTTGCTTGCAACTTAATACCGTTAGGTGACAGGCTGGATAGCGATCCCACGGTGGACTTTTTAGACAAAGACGCAGTTGGACTCAACGGTCTTTGTTCCTTGTCGTGATGCCTCCATAAATATTATCATGTTCTTTTTGTCATAGCTAAATTGGGTTTGTGTCATGATCTTGTCAATTGCCTAGCTGTAATTCGTTCACCCATCACATGCATATTTTATTTACTTGAGAGACTCCACTAGTGAACCCATGGCCCCTGGTCCATATTTTTACATTGTTTACAACCTCATTTACTTGCTTTTAATCATCATTACTCCTCTGGTCACTTTTCATATTTTATCTATTTCATCATACAATTAACCGCTTTGTTTTCTGCGAGACCGGAAAGATTGACAACCTTTCCGCCATTGGGGGCAAAGTATTTTGGTTGAGTGTGTGCAGGTCCACGTCTGTTGAAGGTCAAGCGCCAGAGATCTTCAACATTCACCTCGTTGTTGATTTCAAAGTCCTACTGGTTCGATAAACCTCGGTTCGTTAAACGAGGGAAAACTGCTACTAGCTACAATTCCGCCTTCGCTTGGGGCACCACCCAACTTATCAATATCTACCATCAAGCAGTTTTCTAGCGCTGTTGCCGGGGACTTTGGAGCTACAGCAAGGGGAGTCTCATACTCTCAATCTCTTTACTTTGTTTTTGTCTTGCTTGCTTTATATCTCGTTTAGTTTATTTTCATGTTTCAAAACTTTAAAACACAAAAAAAATAGTGTAGTCTTTAATTATGTCCTGTTATTTTATCCTGTCTTTATGTCTAGCTTTATATGCCTCTCTTAGCCGAGTTCTTTACCTTCAAACAAAAGGGAGAAGAAAGTTTTAAAAATGCTTGGGATAGAATTTCAGAATTACATCAAAAGATCCAACCCATGCTTGTTATGTATGTTTTACTGAGATGCTTTTATTATGGACTATCTGATGCATGCAAGCATGCTTTGTGTGTCATTACTCTAGGAAACTTTCTTGAAATTGATGAATTAGAATCCCTGAGAATTATAAAAGGCTTAGTTGTTTTTCCCACCAATGAGAAAACTAATGGAATACATGGTAGATTAGATAAAATAGAAAATATTTTATGTAATCTAAATTTAAATGGAATAGAGATGAGCTCCAAAGATTATCAAATCCTTGAAATAAATAGAGATTGGGAACCGTATATCCCTATTGAAATAAATGATCAAAGGTTCCTTGCTTATTATGATATTGGTTCTATGATGTCTACTATGCCTAAAATGGTTTCGATGCTATGAATTTTGGCGACTTATTTGATTACCCTTTTTGTCACTCTCATTCTGATGGTAGCTCTTCAAAAATTTATAAAAGAGTTAATGAAGTCCTTGTCACTTTTAAACATAAGACTGCTTTGGTTGATTTCGTGGTTCTTGAGTCAAAGGCTCAAGCTAATATTGATCTTGGAAGATCTTTCCTTCGTTCCGTGGGAGCTTTTATTGATGTTAAAAAGGGCTGCATACATTTTCGTTTTCCCATTAGGGGCAGGTTCTCCTTTCCCCTAAAAGAGAAAGAAGTGCTTATTGAAGGAAAAGTTGCAATGGATTTCGAAAAAACTTGATATTTGGCATTGCGCCTAGCTAAAAGGCGTTAAAGAAAAGCGCTTATTGGGAGGCAACCCATCTTTTATTTTCAGTTTTCTTTTTTCTTTTCTTGAGTCATGAAGTTATTACCTCTGTAAAAACTTCATTGTATCTTTTTCTTTTGGTTTTTTGTGCCAAGTTTAGCCTCTAATGCATTGAAAGCCCCCCGATGGTCAACCCGAGCCACAACACGCAGAACAGGTGGTCGAGGAAGCCAGCTCGCTCCGGACCGTAAGTGAATTCACAGAGAAATTGAGAGAAGAAGCTCATGCTGGCGATGAGGTGAGAATCACCGAGGCCGCAACTTATAGCCCCAGACTAGCCTCGCGCGGGAAAGAAAGGAATCGCGGGCAGTGCTCGGCCAATTTGGCGCGAGACCGTCGAGGCGCCGAAAGCCGTAATGGCCGCTGCTCAGTTGGACCGCACGCGCAGCAGTACCGCAGCAGAGTGCTTCGTGCACTCAGAACCAGCCAGGTACGGAGGGAGATACAACGAAGAAGAAGATAGAAAGGAAGAAGCAGACTGCCAGGTGGACCCTGGTCCCACATGTCAGCAAGCCAGAAATAACCCTCTTTGTGTTTCTATCCTTTTCTCAGGAGATCAGTCCTCGTCTCTCCAGTGTTCCGTAGGAAAATTTTGGTCAAAATAATTTTGGGGATGGCCCTACCCCCACAGTGTCTGTAAGCCAATTATTGGCAACACAGATGTTTTCTTTTGAAAAAAAGAAACCCTGTTTTTTTTCCAAACCTGTGTATACTTGAAAGGGTATATACAGCATTTCAAAAAAAAAAACCTAGGCAGGGACATGTTTAGCATATCCCTAACATTTTGTTTTACCAAATTGGGAGATTACTTGTCCAAGTTAAATCCAGGTTATTGAGTGACGATCTGTGTATAGATCTTGTTTGATCTTGCCATGCTTGTGTCTGGTTAATCTAGAAACCTTAGGTTTAGATTTTCTTTATACAACCATAGTAGGAGGTCCCATGTTGGTTGATTGTATGAGCCCCTGCCATGCCATCCTTAGAATGCGTTGAGTATGATAAAATATCATGCCTTGATAATGTTTGTTTTAGAAAATATTCCGCTAAGTGTTAACCCTTTTGAGTGTTAAACCCTAGTGTCGTGTAGAAAAAGTTTTAAAATATTTTAAATCTAGGGGTGTATTAAACCATACAAGAAATATCTTGTATAACCCCGGGAATCTTTATTAGTCTCCGAATCTCGGGACGAGATTCTTTTTAAGGGGGGAAGGTTTGTCACATCCCGAAAATTCGTCCCTAATGTTAGTAATGTTTTTCTTCCGCCTGAAAAACTTTTTCTGTTTTCAAACTATTTTCTTTCCACTTGTTGGTCTTTGAATTGACTTTGGTTTTGCTCACTTGGAGATTTCCCAATAAACCTTGATCTTGTCAACCCCCACCATATCCCGATGCCGCTATTTTCGTGGTCACCCCTTTGGTGCCACTCAAATGTTCCAGAACCCCTCCCCTCGATCCCACCAAAAGCCACCACCACAATTGTATCTTAAGATAAATTCTACCAAGCTACCATATGGTTCCCTCATACTTATACATCCACCCTATGGAAAAATATTCCATAGTCCAATGCAAAAACCCTCGGTTAAATCATATCCGCTATTATGCCATTTCCAGTCCAATAAGTATTCAGACACCTTCCACTCATCCAAAAATTCTACAATTTTGTGGATGGGCCTAATTTCACCTCCTGAACTTTTCACTCCATTGGCCCAACCTCATTTGAGCAATAATTGGGGTACTTCCTTTGCAATGCCATTTCTATGCCTAATTGCAATTTCTAAACCAACCCCTAGCTACAAAGATCACTTAGCATTGCCACCTTGCCAAAATGGCAACCTCCCAGATACAACACCATATACACAACATCGGACCAAGACCATTTGAGGAAGTGCATCTATCATTCCCATGCCATTAGGGTACTTTTGAACGCCAATTTATCTGACCATCTTTCGTATATCCAATTGAGCTCAAACTCCACAGGAATACCATATACACCCATTAGAACCTACTGTGAATTTCTGGGATTTTTCTGAGTTGTGTAAAGCCTTGATCATTTCATCGAACACCTGGTGTCCCCTAGGTTTTCTGAAATTTTGCTTAAACCAAGTTGCAAACCAGCTGAGACATTCAACTAGACTTTGGTAGTGTTCGAAGTTTGGCGCAGAGTGACACGGTCACTTGTCCTTTTCAAGCCCTGGGACAAGAAATATATCTCGATGCCGATGTCGGCATGAGGTCCAGCGTGGTCACCGCCAGCTCGACCATGCCAGGCAGCACCGCCACCCCCCCTGGTCGTCGCCGTATCCGCTTCCCCGCACCAGAAACCTGCCCAGGAGGATGTTGTCCTGCCCCTAGACCCCTCCCTCGGCCGCACGCGCCACTTCCCCCCTCCTACAGCGCCGCCGAGCGGCCGGCCGACGCGTCACACGTGTGACACCGCCATAGTACCCCTCTGTCAGCAGCGCCTCTCGCTCCGAATCGTCCCCATCACCCCACAGTAGCCGCAAACGACACCCGCGGAGCTCGTCGATTCGCTACAGCACCGGACAGCTCACCGCCACCTCGCCGTGCTTATCCTCGCGACCGTCCCCTCCCCCAAGCCCTATAAAACGAGCCCCGGACGCCACTCGCGCGAGCAGCACCCCCTTGGCCCCCCTCCTGGAGCCCCTCTGCTCCTTTAGTCGCGGAATGGCGGATCCCTTCTCCGTTTCGGCCGTGGACGCCGCCGTCGGTCCGCTGACCACGACGAGCTCCCGACCGAGCCATTCTTCAATTAAAGCTGTGGAGGAGTTCCCCTTGGTCCCCTCTCCCTCCCGGACACATCAATTCGGAGTCTAGTTGCCCGTAGCCTGGTCTCCGTCCTCGACCGCCGGCGATGGACTCGCATGGCACGCACCCGTGGCGGCGTCCCGTTGCTTCCCCGTGCCCATAGCCTCCCTCCTCGGTGGAGCGCGGCAGGGCGCTCCTCCCCGTGCCCTTGGCGTCCTGCGGCGTCCACCGGAGCAGCGACGGCCGTCCGGGACCGAGCCGGCCGGAGTTCCGTCGGGCTCCCTCCCGTGCATCCTCGACCTGGGGAGGCAGATGGCCAGCGTGGCGCCAACGTGGCTCCCTTGGGCCGCTGGCGGGCGGGCCCTGTCTGGCCCCGCGTGCCTCGTCGGATAAGTGGAGGCGCCTTCCCGCGTATGCGTTTCCCAGCTGCGAAGGCGTATTCCGGATAAACACGCGACCAGCCCGGCCCGGGCAGTTTCGGCCCGTCCTGTTTTTTTTCCTCGAAGTGGGCAGCAGATAGTTATACTTCGCACAGCCATAACTTTTGACTCGTGACTCCGTTTGAGGTGATTCAAATTTGTAAATTCCTAGTTTTCAGAGCTCTATCCGGCGATATAGGTTTTACATTTTTGTAAAATGTTTATATGCTCAGCACCCGTGTATGCATGTATAGGTATTCCCCGGTACCGGCAAACCGATACCCTAAACCGCGACGTGTCCGTGACCCTCAAGACAAATGGCGTCGATCTCCGGAGGCAAGCTAACCACTTGCTATGAACACTCAAGCGGTGTTTGTTTGTTTGCATATTACCCGGTCATATAGGTGCATTTTATTGCTTAATATCGCCTGTCAACTGTGCGTCACGAGATATCGTGGCTTTGTTTACCTCCTGCCAACTGTGCGTCACGAGATACCGTGGCTTTGTTTTCATTCCTGTAATACGATAAACCCATCAAGTGTGGGTTGAGTTCCGGCCGGCGACTAAATACATGTTGGGCACCGCCCACGTGGATTGAATCTTGCCTACTTTCAGTATTATTATTTCATGTACCTTTAATTTCCTGCAATACGATAAACCCATCAAGTGTGGGTTGAGTTCCGGTACCCCATCTAAATACACGTTGGGCCCTGCCCAAGTGGATTGAAGCGGCTACTTTTCTGTAGAGTTGTGGCGTGCGTTGGACGGTACCATGCACCACTCCCCATTCCGGCGACGATGGACTGGAGGAACCGCCGCAGTCAATGGAATGGTGGAACGGGATCGCGTGGACGCCTCCACTAACTTTTGTAGTCGATCTGTGGCTGCTACTGGCCGGAGGCATCTCCGCCATCGCCCGGTTGACGCTAACCAACTGTGTTGTTTTACTTTCTTTTACCCAACCCGTGGCTGTCACTGGTCGGAGTTATCTCCGCCCTCGCCCGGTTGACTGTGCTAATTTATTTTCTTTTACTCAACCTGTGGCTGTCACTGGCCGGAGTTATCTCCGCCATCGCCCGGTTGAAACTAACCATTGATTGAACTAACTATATATTGTTTGAAAGATTGGGTGCGGTTTGTTTCTGTTTCATGTTGATATGGAATTATTGTTTTGCACTGGACTAATCTGTTTCATGTTGATATGATTTTATAATTGTTGTGTTGGACTAATTAATCCTTTATTGTGTTGGACTAATCCTCTGTTTTTGGAATTGTTGTTGAAAGAAACTGGATTAATTTAACCAACCCTCCAAACTTCGATAGGGTCAGTCCATAGTGCCACCAATCTGAGCATTGAACGCACTACCACTGTCGCCCAAATGGGAGAGCCATAACCTATGTAACCTATCAAGACTCCTTTGATGCTACCCTCTTGGCAAGTCTAGTCGGATACTGCATAGTTGTGGTCGGGGCTAGTCTTGTGAAGGTTCCGGAGCAAGGCGTCGCTCATGAGTTGGGGACGTGCCGGATTCACTTCGTCATAAGACATAGAGTTATGTCGTAGCTATACAGGGAGTGTCTGGGTAGCGTGAACGGTTATGTAAGTGTATCTTGCCATCATGAAGCAAGGTGCATTTAGATGGGTGGTAACTGCAACCTCTCGAGAGTGTGTCAACTAGCAGCTAGCCTTGTTCCTAGGTTATGGAACAGTTCAGTGTCGGTCACACTATTGTCCCTTGTCGAGTCCGGAGGTTAAACTTAAGTTCGGTGTGAAAGAAAGATGAACCACCTGATTTCACCAAAGGAACGATAAGCCGATGCAGGAAATGTCACTCGAGATGAGTGAAATGATGAGGTCAGTGGACCTAAAAGTTGACAGATGTGGTAAGGCTGTTGAGCCTAGTTGTGATGACAGGTGATATTTAATTTTTGGTAACATTGGGTACCCCCGTTATTCATCACAGGTAAGTTCTCTTGTGTGATCACCGGTATACGATCCAACCCCACCTGGCTTGGACTCTATACTGGTGATACCCCTCTTATTTGCTTAGGCCATGATTTGTTGTGCTGCCTTGTTGTTACCCACTTGAACTACCGTAAGTAGACACTTGCCATGTTTAGGTTATTTCCGTTGCTAGCTACTTGTTGCCTGATTGCTTGACTGTTCATGTCTTGTGGTTGTTTTCTTGCGAGTACGTCACCGTACTCAAACTGGCTTTTCATGTGGCCAGACATTGAGAGGATTCATCTTCTACTATCGCAAAGAGATGGAGCAAGAGCGTGCTAGGATCAGTAGCCCAGCCAGATGCCTGTGGAATGGAGTCCCTCCAAGCCGTTGCCGAATCTATGACTTCCGCTGCCAGTTAAACTCTGTCCCGTGCCATACTTGGCCATGATATTTTATCTTGCCTTGATGGCCATGTAAACCATTTGTAGCCCTCTGGGCCTGATTGTGTAATGATATTTCTGCTATGTTGCATTGTCGTAACGTGCGTCCGGATATCCTGGGCTGGCGCACGGGGCGACCGCCTCTCTGACGATATGTGTCAGAGGGGGGTGCCACAGGAACTAACCTATTAACAAGATGCCACAGTGCCAGTTCCTGTTTTCTGCTGTTTTCCCGTTTCAGAAAAGTACTTAAGGAAATATTCTCGGAATTGGACGGGACAAAAAGCAGCAGTCTTATAATTCAATGGACTACACGGAGCCCGAAGAAGAGGACCTGGAGGGCCGTGGGCCGGCCACACCATAGGGTGGCGCGGGACCCATGCCTGCCGCGCCACCAGGTGGTGTGGGGCCCACGGGAGCCCTCCGACGCCGCCCTTTCACCTATATATTGCCCCTGACGCATAAAACCTAGGAGGATACGCCATATTTGACAGAAACATCTGCAGCGCCGCCACCATCGCCGACAAGTTTCGGAGGACAGAAGTCTCTATTCCGGCACCCTGCCGGGACGGGGAAGTGCCCCCGGAGCCATCTCCATCGACTCCGGGAGCCATCTCCATCAACTCCACCACCATCTCCATCGCCGTTGCTGACTCCTATGATGAGGAGGGAGTAGTTCTCCCTGGGGCTAAGGGCTCTACCGGTAGCTATGTGGTTCATCTCTCTCTCCCATGATGTGATCTATATGTGATCATGAGCTTTGCAATCTAGATGCCGTTGTGCTACTCATGTGGGCTTTATTTATGTGATCTCCGGAGACTCCTTGTCCCACGTGTGTAAAGGTGACAGTGTGTGCACCGTGTGAGTCTTTTAGGCTATATTTCACAAGATACTTGTTCACTGATTTATTATTTGAGTTGGATGTCTCTATGAAATTGTGGTGTGTTAGTACCTCCTATGAATGCTCAATTGTTGCATATATCCATGTTTCCCTCTCTCATGATAACTTTCAGTAGCATCATTGATAAATTCTACAATATAACCATCACATGAAAAATTCTTATCATGAGCCATATGCATAAAATTATTACTCCCCACATAAGCATAGTCATTCTTATTAATTGTAGTGGAAGAAAATTCAACAAAATAGCTATCATTATTATTCTCATCACCATAATCATCAAATATAGGAGGCATATTGAAATCATAATTAATTTTATCCTCAATAGTAGGTGGACTGAAAATATCATATTCATCATTGTAATCATCATATATAGGAGGCATTGTATCATCAAAGTAAATTTTCTCCTCAAAGCTTGGGGGACTAAAAAGATCATTTTCATAAAAACTAGCTTCCCCAAGCTTAGACTTTTCCATAGCATTAGCAATAATGGTGTTCAAAGAATTCATACTAATAACATTACTACCACTATTATGCAAACAAGCTTCCATAGGTTTTTTAATTTTCTCTTCAAAAGCATCATGTCCTAATTCAATATAAAGTTCATAAAGATCCCTAATTTTTTGTTGTTTTCCATTAAGCCTAACTAGTGAAATTAAAAACAAGAAACAAAAAGATATAATTGCAGAATCTAAAGGAAATAACTTCGAGCACTCGCACAACAGCAACAATGCTAGAAAATAGCTTAGTAGCCAGATGATATGAGTACCTTTTACCTTACCTCCCCGGCAACGGCGCCAGAAAATAGCTTCGTTGCCGGATAGCTTTGTTGTTGGAGTGTGAGTGCCGCTTACCTTACCTCCCCGGCAACGGCGCCAGAAAATAGCTTGATGTCTACACACGCTTCTATTCTTGTAGACAGTGTTGGGCCTCCAAGAGCAGAGGTTTGTAGAACAGCAGCAAGTTTCCCTTAAGTGAATCACCCAAGGTTTATCGAACTCAGGGAGGTAGAGGTCAAAGGTATCCCTCTCAAGCAACCCTGCAATCACAATACAAAAAGTCTCTTGTGTCCCCAACACACCCAATACACTTGTCAGATGTATAGGTGCACTAGTTCGGCAAAGAGATAGTGAAATACAAGTAATATGGATGATTATAAGTAGTAATTGCAATCTGAAATAAAAATGGCAGCAAGCAAACATGTAGCAGAACTTGTTGTAAACGGTGTTTCAATGCTTAGAAACAAGGCCTAGGGATCATACTTTCACCAGTGGTCACTCTCAACAATGCAATCATAATTGAATATAAATATAAGCACTTCAATATACTACTCCGAAGTATTCTCCGGCTGGATAACGAACACTAATTCATTGTGTAGGAATGCAAAAGCACTCCTCAAAGATATATTCCCAAGTACTAATGAATACCCCACACTGGACCATGAGCATTCATAGGAGGTACTAACACACCACAATTTCATAGAGACATCCAACTCAAATAATTAATCAGTGAACAAGTATCTTGTGAAATATAGCCTAAAGACCCACACGGTGCACACACTGTCACCTTTACACACGTGGGACAAGGAGTCTCCGGAGATCACATAAATAAAGCCCACTTTAGTAACATAACAACATCTAGATTGCAAAGCTCATGATCACATATAGATCACATCATGGGAGAGAGAGATATAGACCACATGGCTACCGGTACGGCCCTCAGCCCCGAGGGAGAACTACTCCCTCCTCATCATGGGAGTCAGCAACGGCGATGAAGATGGTGGTGGAGTCGATGGAGATGGCTCCGGGGGCACTTCCCCGTCCCGGCAGGGTGCCGGAACAGAGACTTCTGTCCCCCGAAACTTGTCGGCGATGGCGGCGGCGTTGTAGATGTTTCTTTTGAATATGACGGGTCCGTCTAGGTTTTATGCGTCGGGGGCAATATATAGGCGAAAGGGCGGCGTCGGAGGGCTCCCGTGGGCCCCACACCACCTGGTGGCGCGGCAGGCATGGGTCCCGCGCCATCCTATGGTGTGGCCGGCCCACGGCCCTCCAGGTCCTCTCCTTCGGGCTCCGTGTAGTCCATTGAATTATAAGACTGCTGCTTTTTGTCCCGTCCAATTCCGAGAATATTTCCTTAAGTACTTTTCTGAAACGGGGAAACAGCAGAAAACAGGAACTGGCACTGTGGCATCTTGTTAATAGGTTAGTTCCAGAAAATGCATAAAAATGCTATAAGATGTAAACAAAACATGTAGCAAATGGTATGAAAACAAGCATGGATCATAAGAAATTATAGATATGTTGGAGACGTATCAAACACATGTGCATTTTAATTTATGAGCACTAACCCTCTAATCAAATTATGAGAAGTTTTGTGTGAAGGGAGTTTTTAAGTTTCAAAGGAGAGGAATATGAAGAAATCGAGGATGGATCAGAGCTCAAGCTTGGGGATGCCCCCATGGCACCCCCTCTAAATATCAAGAACTATCAAGAGTCAAAGCTTGGGGTCTTCATCGACTATCATAAGGTCGTCTTCGTTGAACTTCATTTTTATCACTTTACATATTATGTGCTATGCTTGGAGCATATTTTTACTTTCAGTTTTGTTAGTTTGTTTGATAGTCATATCTTTGTTGGATCCTAGCTTTATTTGTGTGGGAGAGAGACACGCTCCGCTTTTTCATTTGAATACTCCTTTGCTTCGCTTATATCTTTTTGAATATTCTTAGCTACTGTCTATTTTCTAGTAAGCTCTCGCTTTTAGCTTTTATCTTGTTTAGATCTGCTAGTTGTTAAGATAAATTCTCTTGTTCTTCACTTATACTTGTTGGAGAGTTGTTGTTGAAAAATCATTTGAATTGTCAATGCGACAAAATGCTGTTTGTGTGATGATAGAATAAAATGAAAAGCCTGCATAGTTTTGTAGATCATGGTGTGGATACTTGATGCTTCTCAATTGGTTTGAGATGTTAAGTTGAATGCTTAAACTTGCTTGTTATTTGAATGGAATTGATTAGTAAATAAATATGGTTGAAAGCTTGAAATTGTGTGGTTTTTCACAGTTGTTAATTCATAGTGCTAATCTTTCCATCAAAAGAATTGTTTGGTCAACAAGGGAGACGGTGTAGAGTTTTTATGGTTATGACTGGTAAATGTCTTATGTTGTTCTGTTACCGGTTAAATTGATAGATGTTTGCTTCAAATACCTTTTTTCCTAAGCCTAAAAATTCGTGCTGAGTGTATGGTTCACTCGTGCATCCAATCCCCAAAGCCAAACTTTCTTGCCAGCTGAGTCCACCATATCTACCTATGCATGGTATTTCCTACCATTCCAAGTAAATTTGTCATGTGCTACCTTTAAAAATTCAAAATACTTCTTCTTTGTGCCTCTGTTTTTAAGCTCATGAGGGAGCAGTAGAGAGCTAGATATAACTTGTGACAAGCGAGGTCATTTTCCCCCTTTCACCCGGTGTTGATGGATTACGCCTTCACTTGAATCAACCCGAGAACAGCTTAAGCAAAATATAAATATAACTCACAATTCTCCTCCGCGCAATGCAAATCCGAGAAATCAACCCAAACATTGGACAGTGGTGAAACCAAGGAGAAAGAAGAGCGTACTCGCTCTTCTAAGAACCAGCTGCTCTCATAAGTCTAAAAAACTTGCTTGTCATGAGGGACTAGATAGTTTCTCTGTTGTGAAGTCGTTGACGAAAGCATGCATACCTCAAAATCATTTTACTTCTGTTTTAAAAACCAAAAAGCTCTAGCACATGACTAATCCCTGCTTCCCTCTGCGAAGGGCCTTTCTTTTACTTTTAATGTTGAGTCAGCTTTTCCCTTTTTCCTTCTATCTCCACAAAAGCAAACATCTAGCATTGACCCTGGGTATCGTTGAGCATATTACATTATCAAGATTAAACATGAATCTTTATATTGACTTTATCTATAAGATAAGCCATTGGAAGTTGAAGCTCTTTGCTAATGCTTACATCTTCCTTTGTGTTGATTCTCAAACACTTTTGTCATGGAATTATTATCCTTGTGAATTAGTCAAATATGTTGATCACATTGTTTTCATGTCTTTGACGTACTATTTATGAAAGGTTTTGCTTGGATGATTCAACTTGTTTATTCATTGCTTTCTTGCTATCAATTATAGACAATTGTTTTGTATCTCTTCATTCACATCCTTTGATTTGCATCACTATCTTGATCAAGATTGTGTTGGTTGCATGTCTCATAAAAAATTATTTGTTATCACTTACCTACTCGAGGACGAGTAGGAGTTAAGCTTGGGGATGCTGATACGTCTCGAACGTATCTATAATTTTTGAGTGATCCATGCTAGTTTTGTGATATTGTCACATGTTTTTACTGTCATTTATATCATTTTTATGCATTTTGTTGGACTAACCTATTGACAAGATGCCAAGTGCCAGTTCCCTGTTTTTGCTGTTTTTGTATTTCAGAAATTTACTTCTGGAAATATTCTCGGAATTGGACCAAAATTTACGGAGATTATTTTTACGCCAAGACGAAGACGGAGTCCGAAGGGCAGCCTCGGAGGCGACCCATAGGGCGCAGGCGGCCTCCTGCCGCGGCCTAGGGGGGACCCGTGGGTGGGACCCGCCCCTACCCGTGGGCCACCTCCTCGGCCCCCTCCGACGCCTATAAAATCAGAAATAACCTAAAAATGTCAGGGCGGTGATTATTTTCTAGAAACTCGACCCCGACGCGCCGTCACCGAAAACCCTAGTTCGGGGTCCAATCTGAAGCTGATCCCGGCACTCTGCCGGAGGGGAGATCGATCCCGGAGGGCTCTTCATCGTCATGCCTTCCTCCGGGATGATTTGTGAGTAGTCTCACCTTGGACTACGGGTCCATGGCAGTAGCTAGTTGGTAGTCTCTCTCTCTTGTGCTTCATGTCTTATGATCTTGTGAGCTGCCTAACATGATCAAGATCGATTATTGTAATGCTATGTGATGTGTTTGCTGGGATCCGATGGATTATGAAGTTATGTTCAGATTGTGCATGATTCTTATATGAGTTATTTATGTTCTTGCATGCTCTCCGATGTGCGTAGTTACTTTGGCCAAGTGATTGTGTGTATCTCCAAGAGAGGGTATTTATGCTGGATAGTGGGTTCATGCCCCCTTTTGTTCCTGGGCACGAGTGACAGAAACGTCTAAGGGCGAGGGTGTGCTGTTGCTACTAAGGGTTAAACAGCGGTGTTAATGTCTCTTTTGATATTAGTATTGCTTACTTCATGCACTTTACTTAATGCAATTGTCTGTTGCTTGCAACTTAATACCGTTGGGTGACAGGCTGGATAGCGATCCCACGGTGGACTTTTTAGACAAAGACGCAGTTGGACTCAACGGTCTTTGTTCCTTGTCGTGATGCCTCCATAATATTATCATGTCCTTTTTGTCATAGCTAAATTGGGTTTGTGTCATGATCTTGTCAATTGCCTAGCTGTAATTCGTTCACCCATCACATGCATATTTTATTTACTTGAGAGACTCCACTAGTGAACCCATGGCCCCCGGTCCATCTTTTTACATTGTTTACAACCTCATTTACTTGCTTTTAATCATCATTACTCCTCTGGTCACTTTTCATATTTTATCTATTTCATCATACAATTAACCGCTTTGTTTTCTGCGAGACCGGAAAGATTGACAACCTTTCCGCTGTTGGGGGCAAAGTATTTTGGTTGAGTGTGTGCAGGTCCACGTCTGTTGAAGGTCAAGCGTCAGAGATCTTCAACATTCACCTCGTTATTGATTTCAAAGTCCTACTGGTTCGTTAAACGAGGGAAAACTGCTACTAGCTACAATTCCGCCTTCGCTTGGGGCACCACCCAACTTATCAATATCTACCATCATTATGTCAAAGTGGAACCCATAGCAGGAGAAGTAGTCAATGCAGAAGGTATATATTTTGATATATATATATATAAGTTATAAAAGTTTAATGTTCAAGTTTACACTTGTGACTAAGTATTTGATACTTGTACTATTTTATGAAAGCAGGGCCTACCGTCTGAGAAGTGTAATGGATGAACTGAGTGGATATCGCGGGATGATGGCAATCAAGGAGTTGGTGCTGGCGATGTTTCACTTCTACATTTATCGTTTTGATTAGAGGATTTGAATAAGTTTTGTAATCGAATTAAGTGTGATCTTTAAATTAGTGTGTCTCGGTTTGTGAGACGGTTATTCATGTTAAAGACAAGTGGTTGTTCTATTTTCATGAGTAATTCTTTTTGGTGATCATATTTCGATTGTGAGATTATTGTCCTTGATGTGAATCTAAACGATGAATGGTTAAACATTTATAAAATTATAGGACATACTAAAAACCTCCAAACACTTAATAATGACAATTGTTTTAGTCATTTCAAAGATTGAATAAAACATTTTGATGTTTAAATCAATGCGCCTTGTTAAGAGGAACATGACTAAAAATGCCATCTTTCGGAAGAGTGCAAATGATTGTTGGAAATAAACACAAGTGTTGTTTTATATTTTCAGCAAATAGAAGTCGTTATTTTGTGTGCTCCATCATAAATGATATGAGTAAATAGATGTATTTATTCGAGTTATGATATTTGATGAGATCAAATAAAATTCTGGAGTTAAGGATGTTTGAGTTAACAAGAAATTATTGAGTCTTTTCGATTTGATCAAAAGAGACAAAATATTTTCGAGTTATTGTTTTAGTATGAAGACTTGTGCAAAGTGTTTTCACAAATTACAATATTTAGAATTTATTCAAAAGGGGTTTTGATGCGCACTAAATGTTGTAATCACGTTGTGTGGTCTTACAAAAGGGATTTTTCGAATTAAGGATTTATTCAAAGCATTTAGATTTATTTTGATAACACTCCGTTTAGAAATAAGGGTCTATGTATGATTCGCGTATATTTTTCATATGAGTTATGAGAAAATTAGAAGCTGTTGCGAATAATGTTGTAGTATATTCATATGTATGACTATGAATGTGATTCCACAATAAAGGACTAAAAGGGGCAAACCAATTTGTTGGTTATGCTAAGTATTTTAGTTGTTTTTCATGATAAGGTATCATTGATAAAAGGATTGATGGAATAAATTGAGAAACTTAATCGAGATGGTTGATCTTACTTTTAATGTATCAAGTGGCACATTTTGAAAAGTGCATTAATGGTTTAGACTTGATATTTAAAAGGAGGGATTAATGATAATGATCATTGAATTTTGAATTCAGGTTTTTCAAGAGAAGTAGGATTCAAGAAGATTAAAGTTTGTCATGTTACAAAAATAATATTCATGATTTATTTGTCATGTTTTGGAAACAAGACATACCTACGAAACTACAAAGAAGAAATAGAAGCCTTAAATACAAAAGTGATTAAAAGTCATCCTATGTTAAGTTTAAATCATAAAGTAATTGTTACTTGATTTTGTGAAAATAATGTTTTCACATATTTATTTTGCAAAGGGTTTGTAAAGAATAAATAAAACTTAAAGCTAGCAAAGTACTAGCGTTTCGTATATGAGTTCTCGAATTTTAAGTTAAGAATTTTGGAGGTGTCCAAAGTATCGAGAAAGTGCATGAAGAACTGAGTGAGATCTAATTAAAATATGTGGTGACATATATTAAGTGAGAGCAGAAACTAATTTCCATAATAAAACATGTGGAGACATGATTTTGAGTGGGAGCTAGTAAATCATTATTAGATCAAATATAGAGATAACATATTTCTAAGTGGGAGCCAGAATGTTTTCCCAAAATTTTAATATGTGTATGGAATATATTTGAGTGGGAGTTTACAACATCTTGTTTGTGTGAAATGGTGATTTCATAAATGTTGTAAATAAGTCATGAACCAGCATATAACTTATGAAGTTAGTTTTGTTTGAATGTCAAATATCTATGGAGATAGATGTAAGCATTATATCAAGATGTTTAACTTAAGTGAGAATTTTGAAGGAGTTCAAAATAGAACAAGAAAAGAAATGTTCATTTGCTTGTGAGAAATAAGTAAAACATTGAGTTAATAACTCATACAGAAATAATGGTTGAAGATATGTTAGTACTCGCTATGAATTGTTCATAGGTCTAAACATATAAGAACCATAAATTCTGTACTTGATAAAATGTGACCCAAGTTCTTGGTTAGAAGAATGCGTTGTGAATGAGGAGTCATTTCAACATAGAGATGAGATGATTGAATCTAAAGACTGGTTGACTTGGTTGAAGTCATAACACCAAACTGGATTTGAAATCTCATAGAGGCAGTAGCGCAGCTAAAGCATGGTCGAAAATATCGAAGTGACTTGGAGTGCACTGTCGATTTGTCAAGTCTACAACATATAGGAGTATATGATTAATTCAAGGATTAAAAGATATAATATTTTGGTTTGAGAAATGCTTGTTTCAAGATTGAGTGAGTTCCGGGTGCACATACTATGTGAAAGTTCTTTTGACTGATCATATGTGATGTAGGCATAAAAGGGAAACGAAAATCTCACTCTATAACCAAACATATTATATTCATCATGTGATGATGAGGTTTATCATGTGATGATAGGAGGTTTATCATGCGATGATAAAGTTATGTCAATTTAGGTGACAATGACAATTTTGCAAAGAACATAAAAGACTGTATAGTACAGAACATGGACAGAACCTCTTCCACGAGCAAACATGATCAACACTGAGACTTCATGGGTGTTGAATCGAAGAAAATGTAAACTAGATTATTGACTCTAGTGCAAGTGGGAGACTGTTGGGAATATGCCCTAGAGGCAATAATGAAATGGTTTATTAGCATATTCATGTTTATGATAATAGTTTATCGAAAATAGTGGCATGCCTATGGTGGTAGCTGCGCACCCCCTCCCCACCGTTCATCTGTTTATAGGGAGCACAAGATTGCTTCTTATGGCTACCTTCTGTCGACGGAATAGTTAGACGGCGTCATATCCAGAGCACGGTAAGGACCTTGCCGCTCACCCACGTCCTTTTGCGCACCATGGATACAAAAAGACGCGTCCAATATCGAAAGTAGCTGCATGCCACGATCACAGTAACTAACACACGGGCGGCTAACCATTTGCATGTACCATGTTTTATTAGTTGTTCACCCCCGAGTCGGATGGAACCGATATCGTTTAGACAATCCACGGCTCCTCGTAACAGGTATGTAGATGATTGAACGATTTTTAAAAATTGTCCTGCCCCGCTTTACGTGGTAATAAGTCCAGCTCGGGCGGTATCCGTTTTACTGCTCAAAAAATCTAGCCGTCCACCTTCACACACCCCAACCAGGCCACAAAATATGCGGCAAATCAACTACACGTAAAGTTTTTTATTCTTTCCATCAGCAAACGAGTTCACGATTTACTAGGCTAATAGGGATCCATTCATCCATACACCTATATATAGGCCATTCAGGTAGATTCGCGGCCGACCTAAATAACATGCCGCTTCAATCGTTATTGGAATAAAAAAACGGATCGTGTGCAAATGGAACGTGGGCGTGAGACATGGCATGACGCTTCAATCGTTATTGGGGATCAAAAAAATGGATCGTGTGCAAATGGATCGTGGCATGCTGCTTCAATCGTTATTCGGATCGTAACAGGTACCTTGGGGTTTGTACGATTTTTCAAATTTTCGAATGCCCGGCCTATACCCATCACGAACCTCATACGGCCGTTCAGTACAAACCATCCAAGCTCGTTTCTAAAAATCAGACACCTCCACCACACAACGCGCCCGTGAATCCGCATCATCCTCCGAACCGACGCTACAACACGCCGCACTCCACCAGGTTTGTTATTTCTTATAGGACGGATCATTGTCGTTCTCACACCCGCGTTCTCTCTGCGTGCAAGATTGTTGTTGACGCCCCTCACCAGCAATTTTTTTCTTTTTTGATTTCACACAGCCTACGTTTGAAGCATCCCAAGAATTCATCGCGGCAGCTACCTAATCAAACCATGAGCACTTCATGGATTGGATAGACAATAATCCGAATCGTTGCGGACGGATGGGGAGAGACTGCCGTCTGAGAACCTCACGGGCAGGTGCACTCCGTTTCCTAGCTCGAACTACCTCCCCGTCAGTTGCTCATCAAGAGGAGCACATGCAAACTCTATCCAACGGCCAGCTCCCTGTGCGCAGCTACCACCATGGGCATAAAATCCGCGTCGAATAGTTTATTATCCATGCTATAATTGTATTAATTGGAAACATAATACATGTGTGGAATATAAACAAACAAGTGTCCCTAGTAAGCCTCTGAAGGACTAGTTCGTTAGTCAAGAGTTGGTTAAGGTTTCCTAACCATAGGACTTGTTATAGTCACTTGATAACGGAGTCATATCATTGGGTGAATGATATGATGGATGATGCACCTAAAATGCATCTACTTTTCCAATCACTTTGCCTCATAATTTGCTCCGGAATCTTCCCATATTTGAATAAAACTGCTGAATCTGACGCTGTTTTTAGCAAAGTCTCCTTTCTGGTTGTTTTTGCAGAAATTTAAATCGGAGAAAAATACCACGTCATTTTTTATGGAAAAGAAGGACATCGTGCAAAAAATGGACACAAGGAAGCGTCCGAGGACCAAAAGAGTGGGCCCCACACGGCCAGATTCCTTGGCCACGTGGGCCCACCTATCTAGAGCCTCGGGTACCTCCTCTCCTTCAGCTTCGGCGTACCCCTTCATATATACGAAAAAGTGGCTGCCCTAGGAGGAGAGGTCGATTCGCGAAACAGAGCGCCGCCGCCACCACGATCTTCGTTTCCGGAGTCAGATTGATCCAGGATTTCTCCCCCGGAGGAGGGATCCGGAGGCCGTCTTCACCGCCATCTTCACCGCCATCTTCACCGCCTTCATCTCCATCGACCATGAGCTCCCTCACCATTACCATGTGTGAGTAGTCCGCTGTAGGCACATGAGGTGGATGGGGATTGGATGAGATTGATCATGTAATGATACATGTTGTCTGAGATCTTAGGGGTTTATCTTGAGGATATTTTTGTATTGTGTTGATGCACTTATGCTATGTTTAATGCTTGCTACTAGGGCCCGAGTGGCATGATTTTTACTGAACTTATTCATCATATAATTGAGTTTGGCATTTATCTGCAAAGTGTATCACCTGTTATTATGTTGAACCTGCGAACCCTAAATGTGACATATATGGAAAACAAGGGGGAGATGTTTTAGTTTGAGGATTCTATGTGTTCATGAAGTGTTAATGTGTTGTTCCGGGCTATTCGAAAGGGTAGACCTTAATTACCTGTAGTTCTAAGTTGCCCCGGTGACATGGGCAGGTAGGACAATAGATGTTGTGCAAATTCTCTTGGTTAGTGCGCAGAACTAATTATGGAACACATACCTACATATATCGGAGTTAGAGATAAGTCCCATTGCTATATGAATCTTATTATATGATCAATCTTATGCATGCAACACCCCGCTGTCACTTCATGCCTACGTTTTAAATCTCTGAGTTACACTTTCACTTTTCCGGTGAAAACTGGGAAACCATTGTTCACTACTGCTGTTTTATTTGCTTGAATCATCCTGCTGCCATCACTATTACTGCTGCAAGTTTATTGATATACAGGTGTGGTTGAGAGTGACGCCTCAATTGCTAAAGTCTTATTGGTATTCTTGTGTTCCCATCGAGTCGAACTATAAATTTGGGTAATACTTCCCAACGAAGATTTCAGCGATCCCCTATACTTGTGGGTATCAAGACGTTTTCTGGCGCCGTTGCCGGGGAACCTAGCTTTACTGGTAAGACAACTTGTTATCATTTATTTGCTGCATTTGCTTGTTCCCAACCATGGGAAAGGAAAAGAACACTCCGAAGGAAGTAAGGCCTTCCACTACTCGAGGAGGTACGGACTTGCCAAGTAGGCCAAACTGTTCACCTAATGCTACTTCTGCTATTGTTGCTAAAAATAAAGGTAAAAATATATCTAGTTCACCATTGTCTAAAATGTCTACTAGTACTGAAAATGATTTAATATGTGGTAGCATAGACAAAGAAGTGACACCTGAAACATCTGAGATAATTGAGACACCTGAAATTCCTGAATCTTCTATTATTGAAAATGTGGAGTCTGAGTTAGAAGATAATGAATATTCTGATGATGAGCATGAAACTTCTTATGAGGAAGAAGATGCATTTACTATGGCTTTTATGGATTCGAATTTTGATAAATTGGAAAAACTTGATAGCTATGCAAATTCTCCTCTTGATGATTATTTCCCTGTTACTAAGAAAACGAATGCTCTAGCTATTAAAATTAAAGACAAAGATTATGAGTTTAGTGTTGATCCTGAAATAATTGAAAAAGCTGAGAAGTTTAAGTTTTATGGGAGAGATAATAAATTTCCTTTTGAACACATTGCTGTTTTGTATGATTTGTCTGTGTTATTTGGTAAAGATGAAATCCACCAACGTTATTATTTCTTAAAGTTGTTTCCTTTTACCTTGGGAGGAAATGCTAAAATTTGGTATAATCATCTAGAACCTGGATCTATTACTAGCAAAGAGGAATGCTTGCAGATATTCTATAATAAATATTTCCCTGGATCTATTACTAGCAAAGAGGAAATGCTAAAATTTGGTAAAATCATCATGAACAAGGGTAAGGGATTGCTTGGGACGACTTCGAGACCAATGAGAAGATCATCTAGAGTCTCCGAGAATTATGATGACAACCAACTTTGGGAGGATGGTGCAGTATATGCAGGGGAGAGGCTTCGGATTCATGCAACCAAATGGCAAGACCCCTTTGTTCTTGATCAATTGGGGATAAAGGAGGACTTCAATGCCTTCGCCGCTGCAGCTGGCTTACTCGAGTTTTCCCGTCATCCACGGAATACATACGAGGAACTCTCGCGAGAATTCCTTTCCACATTCCGGTTCGAGGGGCCCGAAAGCTAAAAGCACAGCAAGAAAAGTAAGCCACCGCCTCCCACCTTTGTCATAAAATTTACTATGAGAGAGCAGCGTTTTGTCATGTCATTAGATGAGTTCTGCAAAGCCATTCGCATACAGAACACAGGTAGTTGGGATGAGACCCGTGCTGATTCTAATCAAGGACTTGTTGATTTTTGGCGTAGTATTTCTGTGAGAGTTCCTGAGAGACTCAATAGGGGTAAATTCACTCACATACAGCACCCCGGGTTGAGATACTTTGCTTTGTTCCTTGCAAGAGGATTTCTTGCTAGAGACAACACTTCTGCTTGCACTGGACCCATGATTTATTTACTTAAATGTGCAAAAGAGAACACACCGTGTGAGTATAACTTGGGAGTAATTCTTGCTAGGACTTTACACTTGGTTGTGATAAGGAATAATACTGATTACACTCCTATTTATGCTGGTGCCATTGCTACTTTAGTATATGAGCACATTAAGGAAGAGAGGGGTTTTGGTGATGACATGGGTAGGCTTGTGAGAGAGTCTAATTTACTTGATTTTACTTTGACTTCTCGCATGGAAATGAGTGAAAGGCATGAGGATTATTATATGTATAGCTATAAGAGTTCTAATGGACAAAGTGTGTCCATTAGGCTCCCTCGTGCTGACCTTTTTGACAGAACTACCGGGAGGTGGACCGTGGAGGAAGTGCAACCTCAAAGGGAGCCCCAAAATCCAGGAATGCAAGGTTACCAATATGATTTCTTCCCAGGAGGTGGAAGTGGTGGATACGATTACCACCCATCATACTAGCTTGATCGCAAGCTTGGGGGAGTACTTCTCTCCCTTTCCATTCGTTGTTTTATATCACTTTTATCTTGTTATGTTTTAGTTTCTTGTTCTGAAAATCACAGAAAACACAAAAAGATTTCATTTGTTTCTTTTGCTTATTTACTTCTGGTTATTTACTTTATGCATCTCAAAATCAAAAAGAACAAAAATATTTTCGTTTTCTTGAAACCAACGCAAAAACAGAGGTGCAGGAATTGCTGAAATCTGCTCACTTTTTTATTTTTCATATTTTTTCTGTAACTCCGATTGAGCTGATATTTTAAACACTACTGCAACTTTTCATAACCTACACGCCTGTAAAATATGAGATTTTTCTGAGGTGTTTAGGTAGGGCAAACACGGCTCTGTATGCAGTAACATTTTTATGGCAGATTTGGGTTTTTATTGCGCAGTTCAAGTTTGGAGAGGAGAACAACGATAATGAGTTGATGTGCATGAAATTGATGAAAGGTATGACACCTTTTCTGTGCTTATGTGTACTTTTTAATAACAGCAAGTGCGCACATCATAGTTTCTTTAACATCTAGGGAAGTGGTAGCAAATGTTTATCTTCTTCATGTTCTAGTATGTTATATGATGATGGAAGTAAGATATTATTTAGTGACAACACTTGGCTGTAGATTGAGTAACTGTGGCTCTAAACAAAGGTCTACGCATTCCATTGTGCTTACTAAACTTGCCAACCATAGAAAAAGTAAAAGAGTTTTTCAAATGTTAAAATATGAAGTCATATGCTTGACAAGCTTAGGGGATGGGAGTTAGCTTATATGTGCGACACATAGAAAGCTTTCAACATTGAACTAAATTATATTTAGTTGATATCATGTACTTTTGTTTATGGATGCCTATCATGGTGCCAAATAAATGCGGAAACTTAGTAAGTTTGAGGAGTGGGTATAAATGGCTAGAGAGACGCCTGGGCCGCTAATCTAAGCCATGCATCATTCATGGTGGAAATTTACTTACATGTTATAGTGAACCTTCAGTGATGCACCTCACAATAAAAATCTATACCAATAGTCAATAAAAAAGGGGTGTTGAGATTGTTCATTTTGTTTGTTTGTCTTGTCATTTTGACATGGGCTGGTTCCATGTCTTGGGACAAGAGGTACCCCAGTTGGCGCTCTTGATGACGCTATTATTACTTGCAATGACTTAAAAACTCAAACTTGCTTTGTGGCCCGAGTTGAGTAACACCGTGGTGTAGGTACTCGTATTCACGGGGCATGAGGCTCTCAACCATTAGTTAGTCAAGCATATGAGCCATAATAGGGAACACCAAATGGTTTGATAAAACTGAGGGCAAGGTTGTAAGCACAATGAGTTCACTAGTTAATAAAAGAAAGAATCAAAAGATCTCAAAAATCTTGACATGATTCAATCAAAAGCAATGCAAGAACCTTTGTTTATTTTTACAGTTGGGAAAAACTCATCCAAGTGTTGACACTTCATGTTATTTCTCTTGCAGCAAATATAAACGCTTTAACACTGATTAGATGCACCTTTGCTAGAATTTTGTTATTTGTTATGGAAGTTATGTTGTGAATACTTGTTGGTATTAAACGGTGTTACATATGCAATGCAAAGTTCTTGTCAAAGTCTTTTCATCGCTTCTGCACTACATTTGAGTTGTTCGAGGACAAACAACGAGCTAAGCTTGGAGGAGCTGATGCACCTAAAATGCATCTACTTTTCCAATCACTTTGCCTCATAATTTGCTCCGGAATCTTCCCATATTTCTGACGCTGTTTTTAGCAAAGTCTCCTTTCTGGTTGTTTTTGTAGGAATTTAAATCGGAGAAAAATACCACGTCATTTTTTATGGAAAAGAAGGACATCGTGCGAAAAATGGACACGAGGAAGCGTCCGAGGCCCAAAAGAGTGGGCCCCATCTGGAGCCTCGGGCACCTCCTCTCCTTCGGCTTCGGCGTACCCCTTCATATATACGAAAAAGTGGCTGCCCTAGGAGGAGAGGTCGATTCACGAAACAGAGCGCCGCCGCCACCACGATCTTCGTTTCCGGAGTCAGATTGATCCAGGATTTCTCCCTCGGAGGAGGGATCCGGAGGCGTCCATCTTCACCGCCTTCATCTCCATCGAACATGAGCTCCCTCACCATTACCATGTGTGAGTAGTCCGCTGTAGGCACATGAGGTGGATGGGGATTGGATGAGATTGATCATGTAATGATACCCGTTGTCCGAGATCTTAGGGGTTTATCTTGAGGATATTTTTGTATTGTGTTGATGCACTTATGCTATGTTTAATGCTTGCTACTAGGGACCGAGTGGCATGATTTCAGTACTGAACTTATTTTGCCCCATCATATAATTGAGTTTGGTATTTATCTGCAAAGTGTATCACCTGCTATTATGTTGAACCTGCGAACCCTAAATGTGACATATAGGGAAAACAAGGGGGAGATGTTTTAGTTTGAGGATTCTATGTGTTCATGAAGTGTTAATGCGTTGTTCCGGGCTATTCAAAAGGGTAGACCTTAATTACCTATAGTTCCAAGTTGGCCCCGGTGAAATGGGCAGTTAGGACAATAGATGTTGTGCAAATTCTCTTGGTTAGTGCGCACAACTAATTATGGAACACATACCTACATATATCGGAGTTAGAGATAAGTCCCATTGCTATATGAATCTTATTATATGATCAATCTTATTCATGCAACACCCCGCTGTCACTTCATGCCTACGTTTTAAATCTCTGAGTTACACTTTCACTTTTCCGGTGAAAACTGGGAAATCATTGTTCACTACTG
The DNA here is from genome assembly GCA_012064385.1 of Puccinellia tenuiflora. Taxonomy (NCBI): domain Eukaryota; kingdom Viridiplantae; phylum Streptophyta; class Magnoliopsida; order Poales; family Poaceae; genus Puccinellia; species Puccinellia tenuiflora. Next base: position 359,423 of record QRDG01000880.1, on the reverse strand, counting down.
CTGTTTTATTTGCTTGAATCATCCTGCTGCCATCACTATTACTGCTGCAAGTTTATTGATATACAGGTGTGGTTGAGAGTGACGCCTCAATTGCTAAAGTCTTATTGGTATTCTTGTGTTCCCATCGAGTCGAACTATAAATTTGGGTAATACTTCCCAACGAAGATTTCAGCGATCCCCTATACTTGTGGGTATCAATGGACAAGACCCAAATAATAAAGAGTTGCAATTGATCGTCACAAAGTTTCATTGCCAACACTTTTAGTATATGCCAAGTATAGTTTCCTTAGACCATGAGATTATGTCACTCCCGCTTACTGGAGGAATGCTTTGTGGACATCAAACGTCACTTCATAACTGGGTGATTATAAAGATGGCTTTCAGGTATCTCCGATGGTAGGTTGTTGGGTGACATGAATCAACAGTGGGATTTGTCCCTCTATGTGACGGAGAAGATATCTCCAGGCCTTCTCGATAATGTAGCATCATAAAGTCTGCAGACATGTGATTAGGTGGTAATCACGGAGATCCTATATTATGGACGAGTAAAGAGAACTTGCCGGTAACGAGATTAAACTAGACATGGGGATGTCGACGATTAAATCTCGGGCAAGTGAAATATCGTGAGACAAAGGGAATCGTATATGAGATTAATTGAATCTCCGACATCGTGGTTCAATCGATAAAGAGTTTCGTTGATTGTGTAGGAATTAATATGGACATCCCGGTCCCGCTATTAATTATTGATAGGATCATGTCTACACATTCTCGAACCCGTAGGGTCACACACTTAACGCTCCGATGAAGTTAGGGTTAGCGATGAATTAAAATGATGGAATAAACGAATGATGATTCGGAGTCTCGGATGGGATCATAGACGTCACGAGGAGTCCGGAGAATAAGATTCATATAAGGAAAGTGGTTTCCGGAGGTATCGGAAAGGTTCCGGAATATTTCGGTAGGGTACCGGAAGGTTCTAGAAAGTTCTAGAGGAGTCTAGAAGTGGGGCCCACTTAAATTATGGGGCCCACATGGACCAAAGGGGTGCAGCTGGCCACTTGGGCCAGCCGCACCACACCCAAGGCCCACATGGGCCTAGCCGACCAAAGAGGGAAAGGGAGGAGGAGTCCTAGTCCCATAGGGACTTGGCTTGCTTGGTGGGCAAGTAAGCCCTAGGGCCGGCCGGCCCTAGGCTTGCCTCCACCTATTTAAAGGGGTGGAGGGAGGGGGTGCGGCACACCTAAGGGAGCCACCCCAAGCCGCACCACCTCAAGCCGCACCACCACCTAGCCGCCGCCCTAAACCCTAACCCTAGCCGACCTCCACCACCTCCTCCATAGCCGCCGCGCCACCCCTACTCCTAGGGCTGGTGCGCCACCTCCACCATCTCCTCCTCCTCTTGCTTGGCTTAGGCGAAGCCCTGCTCGTGGAGATTTACATCATCATCACCACCACACCGTCGTGCTGCTGAGATTCATCAAACCACGTCTACCTTGCTCGCGGGATCAAGGAGTTGACGTCTTCATCGAGCTGAACGTGTGGATACCGTGGAGGTGTTGCTCGTGCGGTGCTTCGACGGATTGGATTGCGTGGATAATACATCTCCTCGCGACTAGATACGTCTAGTTGCGGGGATCGACTAGTCAACCCCTGCACCGATAAAACGCGTTTGTTTGTTCTTCAAGGGTAAGAGATTGGATCTCCTTCTCGCTACTTGCATCTAGTAGATCTAGATCGTGGGGTTTCTTCCGCTTGTTTCGTAGAATTTTTTTTGTTTTCCATGCAACGACCCCTTCAATTTTTAGGATGTCAAGGAAGGGAACTAACAGGACCGCGACTCAGTGGCTACAGAGAATTCAGTCGTACGTTACAGAGTGGGAGACTGCGACGACACATAGTCTGACAAGAGGATGTCGTCCCTGACACTTCTCTCACGACTAGAGACGTGTCTATCTACCTATGTATGAGACATCTATATTTGGATGAGACATATGTTTGAGACTTATTTATATCTATGTACCGTTAGACATATTACTATGTATGACAAATATTACTATGTTTGGAGCAATGTTGGTGTTGCGGTAGAGATACATTGGTACTATTATTTCGCATTGTTATAGAACAAACATTTCAAATTACACAAAAACATAAATTATGATACAACTGAAATGAAGATACATCAGTACTAGCAACACTACAACTTAAATTAAAATGTTAGGAATGAAATTAAAAACTTCACCTAACTACACAAATTTATCTCCCGTCGATGTAACCTCCAGCCTCTGTCGATGCAGCGCTCTTGCCCCTTCGACGATGCAACTCTCTTGCTCGGCATGAAGATATCGTCATCGTCGTCGCTCTCATCCATCCACAAAAAAAGATTATCTGTTGCATACCTCCACGAAGATTCACTCCTATATTTTTGCTTCTTCCACCTTCCATGCAACCTGAGAAGTTCTTGCCGTATTTCCTTGAGGGTCTTCGATGGCCACCCGTGCCTACGTAATGCCGCCCCCAGCTCAGTGAAGAGAGTGTCACTACTGAGGAGTTCCTCGAATAGAAGTATTTTATTGTATATCCTGAACTCGGCGGTACACCTCAAAAGGCCTTTAGACATACTATTTTATATAGCTACGATCTAAAGGAAAACCCGACGTCTTCGACTGAATCCACTGGACTACTTGCCCACCTCAGTAAGAAGGGGGTTTTATAGGACGAGAAGAGAAGAAATGGTGGGAAACGCCACCGGAAATTTCCGGGGGGAACTTCCGGGGAGAAGTTCCGGGACCCCTCCAGAGAGGAATCCCAAAATGACTTAGTCGATTTCCCGCTTGGCCGGAACTTCCGGCCAAAAACCGGAACTTCCGCCCACCGGAACTTCCGGCCCAAGGGCCGGAACTTCCGGTCATGCAAAGGCAGAAAACCACTCCAAAGCGATTCTCTTCTCCATCTTCGATCTTGTCTTCGATATTTTCACCTTCTAGGCCTAACCAGCTAAGAAACCTGACATGACACTTTAACGAACATGATTAGCCCACAAAATGTGTTGTCATTATATCACCAAAACTAAGAGATGTTCTTTCAACGGTGGCAGGAGAAAATGGCGGGAGCTGCCATGCATTCGTCGATTTTGTACAAACAGAGTGGCTTGGGCGGATCGGCTTGGCCTAAATCGACTAGTAGCAGACCTCTCTCCGGCTCTCGACCGATCAGCTCGTCGTCTTATGCGTGGCCGACAAGAGCTAGGCGTCTTAGCCGTGACCGAGCCCGCAATATTTCTACAAATTTCTAAAAAAAGGTATTATTTTTGGAAGTTGAAAAAAGTATTATTTAAAAAAATTAGCGCGAATGCCATACCTTGCCTGACCAGTGCGTGACGAAGATGTTGTAAAAATAGTACTCCTTCCGTTCTAAAATATAAATCACGCTATTTTTATGTTGATCTTTGTTGTTCGATTTTGACCACTAATGTATAATAAATTATATGGATCGATGATATATAAATGGTACCATTGGATTTTTCTTGCAATTTTTTTTCATTTCATATATCTGTATACTATCTTTGTGAATATAGTTTATGTAGAAATCATGGTGAAAGTTGTACACGAGGGAAAAGGAAGGAGTGAGTATAGTAGTTGGCTGTGATCAAGTATGGGCTCCAAGCCTCCAACGGTCCAGTTGCTAGCAGGCTTGACCTGTGGTTGCCCTTGTTCGCAGGTCTGCTCGCTCTCTTCCCCGTCCCTTTCTTCCGCCGCCGCCGCCGCCTCTCGCGGCTCGCTGTCCCCGCCCCCGCGACGCGAGCCGCCGCGCTAAGCTCGTCGCGGCAAAAACGCCCACCACAACCGCCACCACTCCAAGAAAGCGCTAGTGCCTGCATTGGGGGGGATCCCTCTGCTCCATGCGCGACGGGGCCGTCGACGGCTCATCTTTGGCTGCCTCCGAATCAGGTGCTAATCAAGCTCCATTGGGGCCATATCAAATGAACACTACTTTTCTATTGCTAGTTAAGTGCTTTAGTGGTTCGATTAGTTTGTTGATTCATCAGGACTTCATGCATGTCTCAACTTTGATGCATATCGGCAGACTTAATCTTTTTTATTTCTAGATATCATTTAGTGAGCTGTGGATTTGTGCTAGCAAAACTGACTAATAAAAAAAATCACCAAGTACGGATGGCGACTTTTTATTTGGGAAGCATAATGGATTAAAGGCTCCATTGGCGTCTCAGAAGCACTGTTTTGTTGCCAGCCTTCTTTACTTGAGAAGGTCACATGAACATGATTGTGTTCTCCTGCATTGACATGTTACTCTGTTGTGGCATTTCCTTTCTCTCTTGGAAACAGTTGAACGTAGTAGTGGATAACAAGAGATTGTAGTTGAAAGGGAAATGCAAGTACAAGTAGTTCTTTCTTTTCTAGATACGAGTACCAATCTAATCAGTCAAGTAGTATTAGAGACCTGTACTCATTGCATAGTCAGACCTGACGAATGCTTCCGAGTTGAACTCATAGTGCTCTACTGCATGTTTACTCGTTGCTGCCTTCACTCTTTTTAGGGCCTTTACTTGAGATTTCAGAACACACATAGCCCCTGTGTTGTCCTCATTTTAGGGCTACACAGCGACAAAGTTTTCATCTCGAGATCTATTTTTACTTCTAAAACAGAAGCTCTGATGAAAACATGCGTGGCCGCCGGGTAGCAGGAACCTCTGATCAGGAGGTACTTTCCTTCAGTACGTGCTTTTTTCTGTTTTCGTGTGCTCTCCTAGCAATTTGATGGAATTGCTGCTTGAATATGCACTTCGAGAAGGTACAGTGATAAATGAAGTGAATATTTTGATCCGGACTGGAGAGTGAAGTGGGGGAACGGACAATGGTGCTCGAATCTGGTGGCGACGCCACCGCGAAGAGGCCGTGTCTGCAGGCAGATGATGAGACCAACCAACACGATGCTTCGTCATCGGTGGCAGCGGCTCCACACGACCACCTTTCGGCGCTGCCAGAGGTGCTGCAGCTGCACATTCTGTCCTTGCTCCCGCTCAAATCCGCCATCCTCACCTCGTCCCTCTCCAGCTCCTGGCGCCACCTCTGGGAGCGCAGGTGGCAGGACGACGAGAACCCCTCCTCCCTCCACCACCACCTCCTCCCCTCCTCCTCCCCCTCCCCCAAGAAGCTCCTTGACTCTCTCAAGCTTCGCCAATCCCAGGGGCGGGGGTGCCTCGACCGCTACTCTCTCATCGTCGACACCCGGGGCATGAGCACCCGCCTATTCAGCCGTTACCTCGAGGCCGCCGCCGGCTGCGGCGTCGAGGACCTCCGCGTCGAGCTCCGGAGCCCGCCCTCCCTGGCCACGCTCCGCTTCCCCTTCCCGGTGGCGGCGGCCAGCCCCGCCCTCGCGCGCCTCACGCTCCACGGCATTGAGGTCTCCGGCCTCAACTCCCGGGCTGCGCGATCGTGCTCTGCTCTTGAGGTTGTCCGGCTCCACTCCGTCCGCATCGACGACAGGGGTTTGGCACGGATGCTAGCGCTGTGCCCCTGCCTCCGCGACCTCGTCCTGCACTCCTGTGATGACCTCCGTCGAATCACCGTGAGGGCGGCGATGAGGCTGAGGCTGAATCTGAGGAGCGTCACTATCGTAGGTTGCAGCAGGGTTGTCGAGGTGGACGTCACCGCGGTTTCTAGCCTCCGGTCGTTTCGTTACAGCGGCGGTTTCCTCTCGTCGTTCTATCTCCCCGGCGGTGCATGCTTTGCCGACCTCTGCATCCGTTTCGGCGTCCAAAGAAGCTGCAATGTCCTCATCTGCAAAAAGGTTTGTTGGAGTTCCTTTGATTTTTCCTGATGTTGCCAGCATGATTATCTTACTCATATGTTATTTTTTGTGTGACTATGTCAGGTGTTCAGTGAATGGTTTGAAAGCCATGTATGCTCAAGACTCACAGCGCTCACTATCTGCAGCAATGTCCTCTTTGTATGTTCTTCTCTATTGGAGTTCATTCTGTTATGTTATCTGTTGATTCATGGATTGTTAACCTTGAATGTCATACTAGGTTGTGTCTTCCTTGCCTAGTGCAATTGGGCATGCCGAATTGGCCAAGACGGGTGACTTTTTTAAGAGCATGAAAGAACTACAGTTGCTTATGTTAGAACTGAAGGCCCCTGACCTTGCGAACATCTATGTTTTCCTCAAGAAGAGCCAATGTCGTAATCTGGAGAGGCTTTTTGTGCAGGTTTTACACCCACTGAGCATTTTATAATTTCTGTTGCGGTCTTTCATTTTTATTACATTGGCATCTTTATGCGTTCTAATTTTTTATAATGCTTCTAAATGATTGTGGTTTGCTCTTGCAGCTCCCTAGCATCCCCAGCGATGCCTTAGTGGATCAGTTTGACCGTGTGGGGGTAGAGCCACCAGAGGAGGGTTTAGAAAACCTTAAGGTGGTAAAGATTGCAAACTTCAACTGGAACCGGAATGAGCTGCAACTAGTGCGTTTCTTGTTGAGGAAGGCTACCTCTCTCCAGAAACTGCTACTGGTCACTCCCAGTTTGATTCCATCCAATGCGGCCGGCATTCAGAAGGCAGACCTTTTATTTATTGCAGAAGCTAGTACAAATGGAAAAGTAATTCTCAGGGATTCCGACGATGCTGCGACACAGCCTTTTCATTCAGATGTCTTTGCCGACTTTTAGCTGGGTCACAAGGTTCCATAAAAACCCATTGGGAACAACTTTTGTCTATGGATGTCAGAATATTTTTGAGGTAGTTATCTTTTTCTCGACTCCAAATCATTTTCTTCTCATGCAAATTGCAGTCAACTTGTCATGGCTCATACATGACATTGTGTTTTTTCTTTTCTATAGATTAACAGGTGAAACATTTTGCATGAAAAGTGGCTAGGGAATCTCTACTCTCCGAAAAGGGTGCTCGAGATTGAAGGTCAGGGCTAAACATTTGAGTTCTTTAATGTGTGGACATTAAGCATTTGAGTTTTTTAATGCCGCGAGAGTAGGGGCTTGTCGTTTTTAAGCAGCCTCTTAGCCACGTTTTCTTTTCTTGTAAAACTCTTGTTAATTCATTAGATGAGGCAAAGCTTTTGCCTCCGTTTCGAAAAAACCATAAACATCTTCCCTTTCTTTGGAGCTGAGTTGTTCCGAATTTCTTTAGCCGCACTGTCTTGAATCCCACCCCAATTAGAAATATTGTAAAGGTTTTTGAGAGAAAGGTGTCATAGCCATCGAGTTAGTTTGGTCGCAAAGCATGGGTGAATAGGGCAGGGAACGTAATTTATAGGAGCTCTTTTACGGTGATTGGCAGATACTTTCCGGTACTTCCCAGTACTACCGACCGAATTAATTATGTCCGTTGATTTGGCACAGTTAATATGAGTGTTTTTCTCTTTTCTATTCGACAAACCGCTGCGGATATCTCGTGAGGTTGGCCACGACTATGGGCATATACTCGTCGTTGCCTCTGATGCTTATCGATTCAAACTGAATGATAACGAACAGGTTTTGACGCATGCATTTGCAAGCCATGCACATGTACATGCTGGTGAATTACTCAAACACCAATCGATCAAACCATGCATGTACATTCTTGGCCATAAACAGCTGATTGCCTATAAAAAATCTGGAAGAAAATCCACAGGCCGTTTGGTAGATACGTTTCCCTGTCATGTACAACTCGTAGAAATAGATAGTTTTTTCTTTAAAACTCTCCTAGTTTGATCCTTACAAATCGTATGAGTTTGTTATCTTCGGGACTGCAGGTCATATCCTATATATCTTAGAAGATCCATTCCTAAAAAAATCGGGATTACAAGTTCCCTTGCATTACACGATCGCTTGCCAGTTTAGGAAATATAACTGCTCATGAATCGGGATTACACGATTTCTTCCCAGTTTTCTAAAAAAAATAAAATAAGTCAGTACTTTCTAGTACTTCTAAGTACTTTCTTTGGTACTTTATAGTACTTCCTACTTTTCCACCGTTGGATTGATTTGATTCGATGGTTCCTAAATTCCCCAACCATAGTAAAACTTGTAAATTTATAGAGGCCCATTGCTTGTCCATTTGTCCATCCACAAAGAAGTAGTTGCCCCGTTTCCAATCTGAACAAAAGTAACATCTCTGTTTATCACCAAGATCTCTCCCATTCAGATGCGCTGCCCAAACCCACCTTGCCCAAGGAGATTCAGGTGCAGCCAACAGCTTGTGAACAAATTTAGTCAGGAGGCAGTCGTTTTGTATTTCCAAATTCTTGATGCCCAAGGACCCCTTAATGCACGACATCAGATAAGCTGGCAAGGCAGTCAAAATTGATTTAGTGAGGGTTAACCTTCCTCCGGCCGTAAGCGGCTGCAATGAAAGGCAAGAACACCTCTCTCGGGAGTTTCTTATCTGACAAGGGGAGCCCCAAGTAGTTCTGGGGAAAGGAGGCGACCGAACATGCCAAAACTGACGCAATCTCCGTAGCCTTGTTGTCCCAGAGATTAATTGGCACAAAAGTTGATTTCGAAAAGGGATCTTAAGTCATGTAGGGTCAGCAAAAGCATCAAGCATTTCTTTGAGAATTCGTGCTTGGTCTGCGTCCCCCTCGATCACGATTAGCATGTCGCCTCCATATTTCAAACGGGCAGGGTTTATCTGACAGAACTGGGTGTCTGAAAGCCCACAGAGAGCATCTACCACTGATACGAAGAGGAGTGGCGAGAGGGGGTCCCCTTGATGCAACCATCTCTTGATTTAATCCAACCCCCCCGGCTGTCCATCCTGCAGAACCATAGTTTTCGCAGTGGATAGCAAGCTCTTAACCCAACCAATCCAAGTGCTGTTAAAACCTATTGCCTCTATAATAGCAAAAACGGCATCCCACGAAATTGTATCAAAAGCTTTACCGAAATCCAACTTCAGGGTCATAGCGTTCCGTTTTCTTTTCCTGCAGGTTTGAACAAGGTCCTTGGCGTATAGAAAGTTATTTGCCATATGTCGTGTTTTCACAAAACCAGTTTGATCTTTGTCGACTATTGTCTTGATCACTTCCTGGAGCCTTGCCACCAAAACTTGGTGATCCATTTAACTTGACAGTTCAGTAAAGAAATCTGTCTGTAGTTGCGCGGTGAACTGTCATTTTCCTTTTTCCTCAAGAATAATATATATGACGTGTTTATTATTTTTCCATATCCATCTGCCCAAGATAGATTTGGTCGAAGAAACTAAGGACATCAACCCTGATAGCAGGCCAAAAATCTTGATAGAAACCGGAACCAAACCCATCTGGCCCTGTGCTTTTATCCCTAGGAATATCTCTGATAGCATTAACAATTTCAGCTTCGGTGAAAGGTTGAGACAACTCCAAGAGGGACCGTGGTTGGGTATAAGAGTCGAAGATCCATGTCTGGAGTCGTGTTAGCAACCGTACCCATAATGTCTCTGAAGTAAGCAGTCAGAATGCGTTCCTTGGAGATTTGAGAGAAGTGCGAAACCCCCTCATGTTGGACCACCTTAATCTGGTTACATCGCAACCTAGCCGATGCCCTGGAATGGTAAAAGCGGGTGTCCTCGTCTCCTAGTCGGCACCAATACACCGCAACCTGATGAATCAAAGACTGAATCTTCCTTTTAACCGTATCCCGAAAAAAAGGCTCAAGCTTGGACAGCTTTCTTTCTCCACCCGATCCGTTGAAGATAGGATGAGTTTGTTTACTTCAAGAATTTCCTTTTTCGGTGGAATAGTTTTTTCCAATTCGTGATGCTTCTCCTGAGAGCTTTGAGTTTTGCACAGAGAGCAGGGGCCCAAACTGCCTCTATCATACTTGCGAACCCATGCCTTAATTTCTGATTATTTTCACAACGGAAAAGCCTCAGCTGCGGGACCCCTTGCGCCACTTCATGTTTGAGGGGAAAATGATCTGAAGTTACCCTCGGCAGACTGCAGCATTGAATTTGGAAGGCTAATGTCCCAATCAACATTGATAAAAACCCTGTTAATTTTTAGTGAGAACAAGGTCTGAAACTTTCTATGTTAGCAGAAGTGGAGATGGTCGTGGTTTATCCTCCGATGCCTGGGCGATTTGGCTCACAAGAGCTGTTTTGGAGTTTAGAATCCCAAGTTCTTCTTTATGCACTATGTTCAAAACTGCTTCCTTCCTGTCACAACAGGCTGTTTTTCGACCGGCAAAACGTAATGAGGAGGTGGACGTCGCTGTTCATAAGATCTTGTTGATGGCGAAGGAATTCCATCTCATGGACCTGGGATTGTGAAGGGATCGGCTAGAGTGTTTGTCTTTATTTTGTTTCTGTCCAGGGTGTAATTTGCAGCTAGTTGAGTCGTTCTTGTAATAACGGAATTTGTACCGTGTAAGCTGGGGTTCCCATCAGACATATGTGGCTTTCTATAAAAGAGCCGGGTCATTTGGCCTGTTTTCTAAAAAGAAAGAGTGGCTGAGAAAATCAGAGCCTGCGCATAACTGTATTAAGCTGACGAAGGCTTCAAAAGGTGCGATTCCCTCAGTTCAGTTCATCGATGGGACCAACAGCCGGCTGCGCCGGTCTGTGTCAATGTGGACGCTGCTCTATTTCTGAATTCTCGTTGGATGGGAATCGGCTTGGTGATCCGGGACAACGACGGGGTGTGTGTTTGCTTGCAACAGACATGTTGAATTGTCGATGGGGTCACTATACCTGAACTTGCTGAAGCATTGGCCTTGGCTGTGACATTTGTTCCTGTAAGCATGTAAATCGTCTGTGAATGTGGCTGCGCATAAGCTTTTTTTTTTTTTTTTTCGAAACACAGTACAACACAGGCGCTCACATACACGCGCATACACTCACCCCTATGAACGCACACACGCACACCCTACCCCTATGAGCACCTCCGAAATACTGAGCCGGCGGGTCAGGTCTTGAGATTGACGAAGTCACCACGGGCGCCTCGCTATCGACGGGAACGTCGCCTCCCACTGAAGAATATTCCGCCAAATATGAGAAACACCAGTGTCAAACCTAGGGTTTGAATTCTGGTGGGCTGGGGGTACAACCATCCACCTAACCATCCAACCAAGTTGGTTCTCGCTGCGCATAAGCTTGCTCGTAGCTGTGAGCATAGTTTAGTAGTTGTAATCAGGTGTTCTCGTGTCGTGATTCCGGAGATTGTGCGGGGTGTACTGTGTACAGACTGTACCGATGCTGCTTAATCAATAATTGATGCCGTTCTCCCCAAAAACGTGTATGGCATTTCTGTTATTTGCTGTGCAGTTATGCGCTCCTGATTTTGATTTGTCAAAAGCGCAGCACCAAAAAATGATGTCAGGTGGAGTGCCTGGTTCAGAATATGTTTACCATACATCCTGTAGTTTTTGCTGCGACTAGTTAATTTTATGTCCTAATAAATTTGTTTTGTTTGACACTACAAGGGGGGAAATGACGTAGAGAGAAGTTGGCGTTTCATCTCAAAACATCTGTGATTTATAAACATCCAAGTTAGGGTAACAAATTTGAGAAAAGGAAAAAGAACTGCACATAAAAGTAGTGGAGATGCGGGGTATCGATCCCCGTACCTCTCGCATGCTAAGCGAGCGCTCTACCATCTGAGCTACATCCCCGATCGATTCTGCATATATTTGTAAGGATATAATTTATAGACAAACTGTTCTTGCATAGTTGCATGTACGGAAAAATGTATGGGCCGATATAACGTCTGTTGGGCTCGTTTCCTTCCCAGCCCGTTTCGTCTTCAGTTCCGGCCTCCTCTTCTCCCTTCGCCTCCTCGCCTACATTTTTTTCCTTGGAGGCTTGGAGAGCGGCGGATTGATTCCTCCGCGGAAACCTCACGCCATCCATCCCAACAATATTCCTCCTTCCGATCAACCGCGGGTAATTTGTTCGTCCGCATCTCGGATTTCTTCCTCCGTCCCACCCCTCTCTCTCTCCTTCTCATGCCCTCATAAGTCATAAGCACAGCAGCTTTCCCTCCGTTGATGGCAGCAGCGATCTCCTCGTGGTGCTCCGATTCGATCTCCTCGGCGGCGAGCTGATCGGTTGATTGATACCCACCCGCTCCCTCTCCCGAGTCACCGCCGGCTTAGCCCCATATCCTAATCGCCGTTCCCGTTCAATCTCGTCGCCGGCCCTGCTGTCTCAACCCCGTCCGCAATTGTGGCCACCGGGTTTGGTTTCTGAGGTAAAATCCTGGACGCGCACCCGGCACGCCATCTAGATCCGCCACCATAGACGGTTTTGGATTGTGCTGGACTGGAATCAATCTGTTCATGCTGTTCTGCTTGCTAGCTTAGAAGCAGGGATCGTGTGGAAAAAAAAAAAAAACACCACCACTACTTGATAGCGAGCGTGCCACGTATTTCGGTTCTGGGTTTTGTTTACTGTGATGAATAAACAATAGCAGTAAATGTGATGGCCCTCGGTTCGTTTTCTAGGGGAATGTTTAGAGCTTGTTACAGAATTTCACCTAATTTGGTTGAGCTCCTTCGACCTAGTAATGGCTACTTTCCTTGTAAACCTACTAGTTCTCTCTTTGAGAAAAGAATACGATCTTGTACATTTACGCCTGCAGCTCAAATAGTTTCCCTTCATACTCGTTTTATGTTCTTTGTTACAGATAAATAACAGGTCCGAGAGAAGTAGAAGAAGCAGAGGTCCACTCAAAATGGTATGCATCACCTCCAGCTCTCCTGAAGATTTTTTTATGCAACCCAGCGGAATGAATATTATGCTCGCCAACTAGGTCGTACAAATGATCATAGTTCATAGTTTGTCCTTTCAGTATGGAATTCCTATATGGCTATGTAATTCACCCAGTTATATTCAAAGTTCTTATTTATGACTCTCAAAGTTGAGTGATGCTGGTTATAAACACTCTTTAAAGGATTCTTTTGAAATCCAGTTGTTTGAGTCATTGCTAGTCTGGCCATATACTAATAATACCTGATCCATAGATAACCTTGGGGTCAACTAAAAATTATCACCCAAAAAATAATTTCATCACATCGAACTAATTTTAATACTCAATATTTTATTGTGCTTAACTGTTAACCCCAGGGTGAATTAATATACTCTGACCTTAGTTATTAATCACTGGATCTTTCCTTCATATATGTATGATTGGTCTTGTCTTAATACTTGTGAAAGTACTTTAGATCTTTGCTCCAGTAATGAAATTATAAATGCACATATGCCATATCTGCTGGTTAAACGTATTAAACTATGTTCCTGTGATAGTTATGTTTTTTGTAATCTTGTACTGCGATTCTTTTTTAACAGCAAAATCATTAGTGTGCTCCTCTCATATTTTGTGTAGTTCGCACATGCTTAACTAACCCAATTTTTTTTTGTGTAGTTTTACTCGGGATATGGTTACCCTGGAAGTAATTTTGAGCAAACATATCGCTGTTATCCAGCATCCTTTTTTGACAAGGTATTATATTTGTTGTATCGATTTCATCTATCACTATCAGTCTTACATACTGAATTGTACTTAACCATCTTTTGGACTTTTTATGTTTTCCAGCCACATCTGGAAGGTGGTGACAAAGGTATGCCTTAGAGGTTCTTCTCTCCTCTTGTTCTACAATTTTCATATGACTTAACTCTGATATAATTCTATCTTTGCCAATATATACAGTAATAATGCCACCATCGGCTCTAGATCGTCTAGGTAAGCTCAAGTCCTCCTCCCTTAGACCTTGGCCTGAACTTTACCGCTTCCTGTTGTTGTGATGTTCACTTGTATCACTCTGAGAGAATATATGCATTCATTAATTGTTTGATTTTGATTTAATAGCCTCCTTGAACATTCAGTACCCTATGCTATTTGAGCTGCACAATGGTACCACTGAACGGGTTTCACACTGTGGCGTGTTGGAGTTTGTAGCAGAAGAAGGCATGATCGTCATGCCCTACTGGGTATGTGTTATAAGTGTACTTCTTTTACTGCTCTCTCTTCAGCTATATTACCAGAGAAAATATTCTAACTGAGTTGGTATATAATGCTTCTCTCGTTTATATGTATAGATGATGCAAAACATGCTTCTTCAAGAAGGTGACATTGTGCGTGTAAAGAATGCTAACCTTCCCAAGGGTACATATGTGAAGCTGCAACCTCACACAACTGATTTTCTGGACATCTCGAATCCCAAAGCCATGTTAGTAGCTTTGCACTAAACTCCATTCATTCCTTTTGCCATTCACAATGTCCATGACTAATAAAATTGTGCTTTTTTCTTTAACTGGTGTGTTTTTTTCTCGAGTGGTCTATTAAAGCCTGTTAATTCATTTTTTCATCGATTGTCATTATCGCTAATGGGCTTGTGTTACTTTGCAGCTTAGAGAAAACTCTAAGAAATTTCTCTTGCTTAACGACCGGCGACAGCATCATGGTAGCTTATAACAACAAACAGTATTATATTGATATTGTTGAAGCGAAGCCTGCTCCTGCAGTAAGCATTATTGAGACAGACTGTGAAGTGGACTTTGCACCTCCTCTCGATTATAAGGAACCTGAAAAGCCGCAGCGACCCATAGTTCCTGCAAGCAAGATACCTGCTGAAGGTTTGTATTTTCTTTTTGTCAAAATCATATTATGAGTGCAATTTCGTTTTTACCGTATTGTTAAACAGAATTATTGTTCTTGTATGGCCTCGATTTTATAGCTGCAGCTCTGCTTAATGATGTTGCCATCTGAAATGGAACGAATATCTTACATAATTATAGAGGCATCAGCCACCCCCGACTAGTTTGCTGTATTTTATGTTTATTATTGTCTGCTTCAAAGTATTGTTGGACATCTTGTGCCATTTGTCTATGGACAACTGAAGATAGTTGTGATGCCCTTCTAAAACCAACCTTTTGTTTTGGTAATCTCCAGATCAAGACGCTAATGTCGAAGATGAACCAAAATTCAAACCATTTACTGGTTCCGGAAAGCGGTTAGATGGTAAGGGCCCAAAACAAATACCTGAAGGCTCTTCAGCTGCTGCGCCTGCACGTTCTGCACCTTCAGACTCAAACAAAAGGGCAAGTCAGCAACCTGCAGCACCTTCAGGAGCTAGCACTTCCACTCGACAGAAATCAGGAAAGCTTGTCTTTGGTTCAAGTGCAAGCAACAAGAAAGAGGCACAAGCACAAAAGGTAGTATTCTATTGTGACAACACCCTTCCTGTTTTTCCAATTGTCCATATTCCCCTTTTCTGTACTGAATTTGTATCTTGGCAAGTTAAACCTTTCAAGTTTAGTGTATTCGGAGACAAATTCTGGACGCTAGATATTATTTTTAGATTCATTTATATGCAAGAAATAAACTTGTTTAAAGGTTCCTAATTATGTTTGACATTTCCTTAAGAGGCTGGGATATTTCTAGTGAGCAGAGTCTTAGGTTAGCATGTTTCTTTTACCGGCAATATTATAACTACACAAAAAACTTGGATATATGCGTTCTAGTTTAACATAATCTCAGTTGCTGATTTCTATTTAATTACTGCTAACAGGAGCCTGTTAAAGTGAGTGAACCTCCGAAGAAGGAAGAGCCAAAGTTCAATGCTTTCAGTGGAAAGAGCTACTCCTTGAAGCGTTAGCTGCCTGCTATCTATTACTACGCGGACAGTTTGGAACGAAAGATGCTATCTTTGCTTGGAAGCTGTCTGTTTAGTGTGGTAGCTAGACACTTCGCGTCTTCACTCTGCATACATTTGAATCACAGCAGCCGTTTGATAGAAATTAAGTGTATGAATACTTAGCTTGATGGAAATCTATTTATCAAATACTAGAAAACACATGTCCCAACAATTGCCTTTTTCCTTTCGCGGTGCCGTATGAAGTCTTGCTATTCATCCTGATCCAATATACTCTTATTCACTGATTTCAGTCTCCTGATTGCAGATTGTGACTACTAGGACTAGATAGAAATCAAAGCAATGATAGGACATAAACTATGGACCTCAGTGACAGGCCTGATTATTTTTAAATTATTTATTGGGAAATCATTGTCGGGCCCTGAGCAACTGGGAGTTTAGTTTTGATGAAAAAAAACCACGATTACTCAATATTGTGAAGGCCAACAGAAGCTACATGTTACTATCCGTAGGAGTATTCATTACACGGCTATGAGCAGGTAGCGAGATTGATCTACTGAAGTGAAATATCTTTAATCTGCTAGGATGTGAAGTTCATGGCATCAAAATAATATCATTGGCTGATGTGATACGGACAAGCTTTGTTACCCGTGACTGAAGTGATATGGTATCCCTGATTCTTTACTGGCAGAAACAAGAGTTGGTAGCACCCAGACTCCCAATTCTCAAACTAGCTCTTGTTGGGTGTTTTTTTTTCGTATTGAAAGCTCCGGTTTGGGAGTTGGCAAATGATAACACGCCGAGATCCAGGGTCTTAGATCAGTACCCATCATCATGCTGCCTTGGTTGTTGCTCCTATTATTTTGGTCCATGATCTAGCACACAGGCTTAAGGCGAACCTGAGAATTGCATCCCAGTTTTGAAAGAAGAAAACCATACATGTTTTACGACGATGAATAGTTCAGCCAGAATCGTTAGTTAGTATGAGATTGTACAATATGTCCTTTTTTTTGACAAAAAAATACTGTTGATTAAACGTCGTCGTTGTAGTGTTTGGATGTCAGTAGAAAAATTTTGTGTTCAGTAGTGTTTGGATGCCTCCCCTTGAAGTAAAATGTATGCTCCAGTCTTCACCGACAGAAACAGAGTATTTATATATTCATCTGTGAAGTTCATGGCATCAAAGTACCCGTAGTGAATCGGAATGATATGCAGAATTTCTGTAATCTGTGACTGAAATGACATATAGTAGAGAGGTCATGATACCCCCAGTCTTCACTGACGGAGACAAAATTGTGGTAACACTGGAGCTCCTAACTCGCAAACTACTTAATTGACAGAGACAAAATTGTGGTAACACTGGAGTACCGTTGTTGGGTGGTTCTCTGTATTGAAAGCTCCGCCGAGATCCAGGGTCTTACTAGATCAGTACTACTAGTATCCATCATCACGCTGCCTTGGTTGCTGCTCCTGCTGTTTTGTACTACTATACTAGCTTCTGTAAGCGAAACCATACTTCTTTCTCAGCATGGTCCATGATCTATCATAGGCTACTGTAAGGTGAACCTGAATTTGTATCCAAGATCCCAGCTGTGAAACAAGAAGCCACAAACGATACAGGATAAATACTACTTGCATAAGTAGCTTAGCCATAACGTCAGTATAGGATTGTACAAGAGTTGCTGAGTTCACAAGGTTCCACAAGCTTTTGTTGGGACTCGCCATCAATCCCCAACCTACCTTCACCCTCGAAAGTCTCAACGCCCCTAGCTTCCTCTCGTCCTAAATGTTGCCTATGTTCATGCAGCGAATGCAGAACCCAGACGACAGCAGAGTAGTCTTCAGTACTTACATCACATCGAAACAGAAACCAAACAAGCCATCTGGCCATCTGATTCTGACCTGCCTGCCAATTTTATCCTCGTGCACCACCACCTTCAGAAGCCTTGAGGCAAATGGCCGACCTTGCTCTACCATAGTGCCATCTACCAAAGTCCAAAACTACTCCTCTGACCACGACCATGAGCACGAAAAGCACTGACAATATTGGTGGCACTCAGTAAAGGAGACGATCGAAGGGCCAACCGGAGTAACAGGCAAAAAAGGCCGGGGCCTCACACCTTTTTTTTGCTTGCTAAGTTACCAGATCTTTACCTAACCAACATCAGCAACAGTATCTTACTCCACCGGGGTAGAGTCAAAGGAATTATCATGCATACTACTTGTCAGTGTTATCTCAGCATGAGAAAATGCACACCGGCCATCACCATGGGTTCAACGCTGCAAACCAATTTTCTTTCTGTTGCATGCAATTCCGGCGAGTGATCACGGGACAATTGCAGCGGAGCAAAGCAGTGGCTGCGTCGTGCCGTCGTCCCGGTGACGCACGTCGTCCTCGTTTCATTGGTGGCATCGCCGGGTGACAAAGCTTCTTCTTGTGCTGCTGTTGGGAGTGGCAAGCCGAGGCCATCGACGGAATCGACAGGCCCCAAAGCTCGCGGCCGTTAGCTTGTCAAGGCCGAAAGCGCCGAGCACGCAACGCACCAAAGACCCTGAAATGGACATGTTTGGAGGCTAAGCAACATGCGCTATATGCTATGTACACCTTATCTTTCATCGTCTCTTTCTAGGTGTGCGTCGTCTTCAGGTAGCACGTACGTGCCCGGTGGTTGCTTCCTTCCCTTTTTGTATTTTCGCCTATTCTCCTCCTTTCTATCGAGAGCTCGTGTGCACTTATTTGGTTTTCCAGATGATGGTGGTTAGGCAGGCCCTAAAGCAAGATTTGCCTGCCTTGTTGTGTGTCCTGACCGAAGGAGCACTGATGAGTTGTGATGATTTTGATGGCCCTGCACGATCGTTTTCTTCGGACCTTACGGTTGCAGTGCGAGTATATTAATTGCTCGTGTGTGTCCCCGTCCCAGCTTGTTTTCTCTTGCGATGGACATGTGTGTCCCCGCTTTTGGATGATTTAGTCCATGCACTACTCATGCATGAAATTTAGTACTAAGTGCGGTTTTTAGAGATAAGAGACTTAATTCCCTGTCGGCTGGTGCCATTGTAAGATAATACTCCAATGAGTACCACTACCGGATTCGGCATTCGGCAACATATCTATATACCGACTTACCGAGTGTGGCACCCGGCATTCATCCTCCGGCGTAAGGTTGGTTGGCATCAACTATTTACGGAGTGTCCGACACGTGACACTCGGCAAACAACTATTCATCGAGGCTTTTTCTGAAAAAATACTCGACAAAGGTCGCATTTGAAAAAGAAAGCGACGAAAATAGTCGATTGATTGCTCTTCAGATTTAACAAAAACGTGTTGTTGAACACGCCATGCTTCCACTGCGTGCGCCGTCACAACCCTTGCTCCTGCCTGCCCTGCTACGCGCGTTGCCTGTTGGGATTCACCCACAGGATCGATCACATGAAACTAGACGAACACACGACACGAAAAACTAATTGCCAGGGGTGCGTATCGCGTCCTCTATATCTTTCTTTATTTTCTTGTTTTTTGGGTATCTCACGGTACAAACTGATACAAAACGCAGCCCCATGGTCGTGCTTATATACACGCACCAACGCCTAGACCAAAAACCAAATCCAACTCCAACATGTAGACACCTCCTACTAGCACTAGTACTCACGTATCTTAAAACTAACCAAACTTAGCTGACATGGTAGGACACGACACACTAGATACTTATCTAAACATAAGATTATTCCTAACAATCTCTCCTAATCTTGATTTGTATCTTCTGTGCTCCTCTGATCTTGACATCTTGCAGATCCACGTCTTGTCTAGGTCTCGCACCATGATAAGTCTAATTGGATCTCCCCAATTTTGACTTGGCGAATTTTACGGACCAATTCAAGCATGATCCGGACTACCCAGCCACGCTAGAAACCTTGTGGTAAACACACCACCCGTGGATCGTACCATCCATCTAGCGTGATACATGCCGACTACCTTGTGGACTACGCCATCTACTCCAGCCTCATGTAGAGACATGGCCTCATTGAAGAGACTCACCTTCACCGGTTTACCGCCCCCTTCATACTTGAACTTGATCATCTCGTCGAGACACGTAGACGACCTGGTCGAGGCGCGCTGATGATACTTCTCCCACGTATATATAATTTTTGATGTTCCATGCTTGATTATATATCATTGCCACATGTTTTTATAATGTTTTTACATCATTTTGGCATAATTCATGGAACTAACCTATTGACAAGATGCCCACTGTCAGTTCCTATTTCCTGCTATCTTTTTGTTTCAGAAAAATTGTTCGGAAAAGTTTCTCGGAATCAGCTAAAAATTTACGGGATTTATTTTTACATGGAAACAAAGACGGAGCCAGAAGGAGGCCTGCAAGGGCCCCACTGGCCCTAGACGCCACCTGGCCGCGGTCCAGCCTGGACCGCACCTGGGCCCCACCTGGCCGCCTCGTCCACCGACTCGCGTCGCCTCTTCGCCTATGAATTCACCCTTGACCTAAAAATCAAAGGGGGGTCAACCATATTTCTAGAAAATATCCGAGGCCGCCGCCGTCGCCAACCCTAGTTTGGGAGGGATATGAAGCTCTTCTCGGCGCCCTGACGAAGGGGGAGATCGTCACCGGAGGAATCTATACCACCATGCCTGCCTCTGGAGTGATGCGTGAGTAGTCCATCACGGGACTACGGGTCTATGGTAGTAGCTAGATGGTTGTCTCTTCTCCTTGTACTACATTTTTTAGATCTTGTGAGCTGCCTAACATGATCAAGGTCATATTATCTGTAATTGCTACATGATGTGTTTGCTTGGATCCGATGAATTATGGATATCATTACTCTTGTTCATCTCTATGTGTTAAGTTTTATTTATGATCTTGCATGCTCTCCGATGCTAGTGGATGTTTTGGCCGAAATAATTGTTAGTATTATAAGAGATAGTATTTATGCTAGATAGTGGGTTCATACCTTATTGCGCAGAGTGCGGCTGACAGAAACGCTCATGTCAAGATTGTGTTGTTGCTACTAGGGAGAAAATAACAGTGTTTATTTCCTCGATTACATTGCTTACATTATGCACCATGCTTATTGCGATGTTCTGTTCCTTGCAACTTAATACTTCTAGGAGACATGCTGGATAACGATTTTGGGGGTGGATTATTAGTCATTGATGCAGTTGGATAACGGTCTATGTATTTTGACTTAATGCCCATATTAAATGAAACGTTGAACTATATTGTTTTATGATAGCATTGTTATGCATCCACAATTTTGTCAATTGCCTTGCTGTAATTTGTTTACCCATCATGCATATCTTCTGGAGAGACACCACTAATTATCTGTGGACCCCGGTCCTATTTTTCTACATTGTTTACAACTGTTTAAATAGCTTTCCGTACTCATTTGCTCGCTGGTCATATTTTAATCTCATCATATTTTACATTTGCACAATTAATTCTTTGTGTTCAGTAAGCCGGAGAGATTGATAACCTCTCTGTTTCATTGGGGCAAAGTAGTTTGTTTGTGATTGTGTGCAGGTCCACATCAATTGTCGTAAACGGCACCGTTGACACCTTGCTAAACCTTCTCCAAGTCCTACTGGATCTAACAACCTTGGTTTTGTAATCAAGGGAAAATTACTGCTATGCTACATCATACATTCCTCTTGGGGTTCCTCGACGAACGTGTGATCCACACTATCAAGCATATTTTCTGGCGCCCTTGCCGGGGACTTGGAAACTTCAGCTAGGGGAGTTTTACACATCCTTTCACTTTATTTTGTTATTTTATTGCTTAGTATATTTTTTGTTAGTCTCGTTTGCTCTAAAACTCAAAAACACAAAATAAAAATAAAAATTCCAGCACCTAGTTTATTTAAGTTTTGTCCTGTTACCATGACTAGCCCTTCGGATATGATGCTTTTAGGAGAAATTCTTACCTTTGAACAAAAGGTTGGAGAGAGTTTAAAAAATGCTTGGGAGAGAATTTCAGAACCTTACAAAAAATTGCAACCCAGAATCGAATTGGTTGTTCTCCTGAAAATTTTCTAGGTGGGAGAAACCTTTTCTGAATATGATGCAATTAAAGATTTTAGAATTATAAATGGGTTGGCTATTTTTTCTATGATGGATAAAACTGATAAAGTTATTGAAAAATTAGACAAGATGGAGAAAACTTTGAATGATCTTGCCATAAGTAAAAATGAGAGTACTTCTGAAATTAATCAACCCCTTGCTGAGATAAAAAATGATTGGGAACCTTTTATTAAAATTGAAATTGATTACCAAAACTTTCTGGCTTATTGTGATTTAGGTTCCACTGCTTCAATCATGCCAAAAATGGTGTATGACTCTCTTACATATAAGAACATTGTTGATTACCCATTTTATCATTCTCATGGTAATGGAACTATCTCGAAGATTTTGGGAAGAGCTAATGGAATCCCTATTGTTTTTCGAAACAAAACTTTTCCCATTGACTTTATGGTCTTAGAAAAATTCCAAGGGAATATAGTTTTAGGGAGGTCATTTCTTAAAACTGTTGAATGTTTTATTAATGTTAAGTATGGATTTTTGAGACTTAATGCTTCCATTAATTGAAAGATGTTTTTCCCTTTTAAAGTGGAAGATGAGCTTATTGAGGGAGGTAATGATTTTGATATTGAGGATATTCATAAAACTTGAATTTGCCCTTGTGCCTAGCTAAAAGGCGTTAAAGAAAAGCTCTTATGGGAGGCAACCCATTTTATTTTTACCTACTGTTTCTTTTTTGTTTGGTTGTGTTTTGGGTGATGTTACCTCTGTAACAACTCCCTTGTATCTTTTTGTTTTGGTTTTTTGTGCGAAGAATAGCCTGTAAAGAGAGGGAGACTAATTTGTGAGTTTGCTGTCTGGAAACAGATTTCTGTTTTTCACTGTTCGAAATTCTAAAACATCACAGGGCATCATTTGTGGCTGCAAATTTTTGACAGCAAGCATCAATTTTTTTACCTTTCTCTAGTTTTACGTTTTCTGATTTGAGCTCCAGAAGTACCCCAAAAAAATTCATCTTTACAGTCTGTTCTGTTTTTGACAGATTCTGTCTTAGTTTTGCATTGCTTCTTTTACGGGCAAAGTAAGGTTCTTTTGAGGTCAAGAACTTTACTTGGATCTTGGTGACAGTAGCTAATGTTTAAAAATAAGTTCATGATATGTGCTTTGGAAATGAAGAAAGATTTTATTTTTGTGGACTAACCCCTCTAATGAAGTTGCGATAAGTTTTGCGTGAAGAAAGTTTTCAAGTATTCAAGAGCGAGGTGATGAATGAAGATCAAGAAGGGATAAAAGGTCAAGCTTGGGGAGGCTCCCCATGGACCCTCCTCTGCAATATTCAAGAAGTCACAAGCATCTAAGCTTGGGGATGCCCAAGGCATCCCCTTTTCATCAACAATCATCAGTTTGTTTTATTTTCAGTATGTTTATGTTTTTTTCTCCGGTCTTTTCAATAAATTGGATCCTTGCATTCTCGTTTGGGAGAGAGACATGCTCCGTTTTTTCATAAAACACTCTTGTTCTTCACTTATATGTGTTGAGTGTTTAGCTTTTATTATTCTTGCTTCTAGCTCTTGTTTTTCGTGTATCTCTTGTTCAGAGATTTTAACTTTTGTAGTTAGGTAGTACTCCTTGTGTTTTCACTCATATTTGTTTAGGGAGTTGTTTCAAATAAGTTGATTGGTGTTTGGTTGAAAGGAAATTATCATGTAGGAAGTGGTGAAAAGAAGTGCTTGCATAATCTTGTAGACCGTTATCTTGAATATTTGATACTTGACAATTGTTTTGAGATATGAAATAGATTGATGCTTAAACTTGTGGATCATTTACTTAAAAATGGATTAGTGAAGAACTACCGTAAAGTTTAAAATTATGGCGCTTGTCCTGCTTGGTAGCTCTCAAAGTCTAGATGTTATTTTTGCAAAGGGATGGTTTGGTTAACAAGGGAGACAGTGTGGAGTCTAATGGTTATGCTTAATGTATATCATGTAGTCATTTATGAATTAGGTTGATGTTATGTGTTTGCTTGATATCTTGCTAAGCCTAAAAATTCTATACTGAGAGGGAATACTTCTCGTGCATCCAAATCCTTGAGCCAAATATCTTTGCCAGTTGTGTCCACCATACCTACCTACATGTGGTATTTCCCTACCACTCCAAGTAAATTTGTCATGTGCTTCCTTTAAAACCTTCAAAATATTCCAATTTGTGTCTCTGTTTTTGGCTCATGAGGAAGTAGTAGGGAAGTTTGTTATATCCTATGTCAAGCATGGTTATTTCTCCCCTTTCTCCTGGTGAGCATGGATTACATGGTCACTTAAATTTGCTGAGAGCTGGCCAAGGGTTCCCTGCCCGCAAAATATAAATTCAACATCATTAATCTCTCATTCACACATTATACCTGAGAAATCAGTCAAACATTGGCTAGTAATAAACAAAGGAGAAAGAGGAATGCTCTCGTTCCTCTATGGGAGCCGCTCTCACAAGTAAAGCCTTGCTTGGTATTGGGGACTAGCTGATTTCTTTGTTGTGGATTTGTTGATGAATGATTGCATATCTCCAAATTGTTTTACTTCTGTTTCATAAAAAAATAAAAAGCTCTAGCACATGACTAATCTCTGCTTCCCTCTGCGAAGGGCCTTTCTTTTACTTTTATGTTGAGTCAGTTTTCCTTTCCAATCTTTATCTCTCAAGCAAACACATAGTATCAATTGTGGTGCAAGTCTTACTACATGTTATCTTTATGTCTAACCATGAAAACTTTGTATTGACATTATCATGAGATAAATATGTTGCAAGTTGAAGCTTTTGCTGAAAACTTAAATCTTTCTTTGTGTTGGTCAAACACCTTTGATGAAAGAATGTTGCTTTGTGAGATATCAATCATGTCAAGTTTTATACTTTTAAGTCTCCAAAGTACTATTTGCGAAAAATTCTTGCTTAGATGTTACACTTGGTTAATCATTGTTTACTTTATTCAATAGACCATTGTCTTGGATCACTTCATTCAGTTCATGTGCTTTACATTATTACACGATCAAGGTTGTGTTGGTAGCATGTCACTTAAAAAATATTTTATTATCATTTACCTACTCGAGGACGAGCAGGAATTAAGCTTGGGGATGCTGATACGTCTCCAACGTATCTATAATTTTTTATGTTCCATGCTTGATTATATATCATTGCCACATGTTTTTACATCATTTTGGCATAATTCATGGAACTAACATATTGACAAGATGCCGCCAGTTCCTGTTTTCTGCTGTCTTTTTGTTTCAGAAAAATTATTCGGGGAAGTTTCTCGGAATCAGCTGAAAATTTACGGGATTTATTTTTACATGGAAACAAAGACGGGGTCAAAAGGAGGCCTGCAGGGGGCCCACTGGCCCTAGACGCCACCTGGCCGCGGTCCAGCCTGGACCGCGCCTGGGCCCCACCTGGGCGCCTCGTCCACCGACTCGCGTCGCCTCTTCGCCTATAAATTCACCCTTGACCTAAAAATCAAAGGGGGGGGGGGGTCGACCATATTTCCAGAAAACATCCGAGGCCGCCACCGTCGCGAACCCTAGTTCGGGAGGGATCTAAAGCTCTTCCCGGCACTCTGCCGGAGGGGGAGATCATCACCGGAGGCATCTACACCACCATGCCTGCCTCCGGAGTGATGCGTGAGTTGTCCACCACAGGACTATGGGTCCATGGCAGGAGCTAGATGGTTGTCTCTTCTCCTTGTACTCCATTGTTTAGATCTTGTGAGCTGCCTAACATGATCAAGGTCATATTATCTGTAATTGCTACATGATGTGTTTGCTTGGATCCGATGAATTGTGAAAATCATTACTCTTGTTCATCTCTATGTGTTAAGTTTTATTTATGATCTTACATGCTCTCCGATGCTAGTGGATGCTTTGGACGAAGTATTTGTTAGTATTATAAAAAAAGAGTATTTATGCTAGACAGTGGATTCATGCCTTCTTGCGCAGAGTGCGACTGACAGAAACGCTCATGCCAAGATTGTGTTGTTGCTACTAGGGAGAAAACAACGGTGTTTATTTCCTCGTGTTATTACATTGCTTACATTATGCACCATGCTTATTGCGATGATCTGTTGCTTGCAACTTAATACTTCTGTGAGACATGCTGGATAGCGATCTCAGGGTGGATTATTAGTCATAGACGTAGTTGGATAACAGTCTATGTATTTTGACGTAATGCCTATATTAAATGAAACGGTGAACTATATTGTTTTATGACAGCATTGTTATGCGCCCACAATTTCGTCAATTGCCTTGCTGTAATTTATTTATCCATCATGCATATCTTCTGGAGAGGCACCACTAGTTATCTGTGGACCCTGGTCCTATTTTCCTACATTGTTTACAACTGTTTTAATAGCTTTCCGTACTAATTTGCTCGCTGGTTATATTTTACTCTCATCATATTTTACACTTGCATAATTAATTCTTTGTGTTTAGCAAGCTGGAGAGATTGACAACCTCTCTGTTTCGTTGGGGCAAAATAGTTTGTTTGTGATTGTGTGCAGATCCACATCAGTTATCGTAAACGGCGCCGTTGACACCTTGCTAAGCCTTCTCTAAGTCCTACTGGATCTGACAACCTTGGTTTTGTTATCGAGGAAAATTACTGCTACGCTGCATCATACCTTCCTCTTGAGGTTCTCCAGCGAACATGTGATCGACACCATCAGCTGAGAGCCATCCACCATCTTGTTTTCTGCGCCTTCACCCGTGGTGATATACCTTACCACCGAATAGTCCCTCAACCGTGACACGCTTCAACTGCAACAGATCCTCACAGAGACAAACACTTGGACACAACGACGACTTACATAGACGACGCTGACTCAACGTGCCAACTCGCACGCCCATGAATATTGGACTCTTCCATATCCCCTGAAGACGAACTTGACGCGACTCCCGGCACCGCACCTCGGCACCACTGCTCCATCAACGATCATCCACCTCCACCAGTTTGTCGACGAGATCCTCATGCCGTCTCCTCCGTGTCCCTCCGTCGAACGACGATCGTCCACCCCGAGGCGCTAGTACATGTCGCCTCCCTGGGGCAAGCACGACTTCAGATTTTCGACCTCGTTCTGATACCAATTGTTGGGATTCACCCACAGAATCGATCACATCAAACTAGACGAACACACGACACGAAAAACTTGTTGCTAGGGGTGCGTATCGCGCCCTCTAAATCTTTCTTTATTTTCTTGTATTCTGGGTATCTCACGGTACAAACTGATACAAAATGCAGCCCCATGGTCGTTCTTATATACACGCACCAACGCCTAGACCAAAAGCCAAATCCAACTCCAACACGTAGACAACTCCTACTAGCACTAGTACTCACGTATCTTAAAACTAACCAAACTTAGCTAACCTGGTAGGACACAGACACATCTAACAGGTCTACTGGAACTTTGACTAGATACGTACCTAAACTCAAGATTATTCCTAACATTGCCGTCCTGGAGGGCTGCTTCGGTGTTGGGGTGTGTGTGTGGGTGTCGGGGTGATTACTCAAACGTGTAGGGGATCATTCGTAGCCTTTTTGATAAATAAGAATGTCGATCCGAATGAGGAGTTAAAGCTAGAATTAATAAACTCTCAAGTTCTATCAACCACTGATATAACAATACGTACACCGAACGCTTGCTTTATCAAGAATATAAAACAAGAGGAACAATGCAGACATAAAAAGATAGCTTTGCAAGATAATAAAGAACAACAAAGTAAAAGTTAGTTGTTGCAGCAATAAAGAACTATGAAATACCATAAAATAACAGAACAATGAGCGTAGAAAAGTGGTGGAAGGTGGGCGAAATTATCTATAATTAATTAGTGAAGTTACAAGTTTTATTGTCTTTGATGCAGTTTTTATGTGGGAGAGGCAAAGAATAGATGCTCTCAACTACTCATGATTTCATGTACTTATGATTGGAACATTAGCATGCATCCGCAACTTTTAAATATTCATTAAGATAAAAAACTAACCATATCATTAAGATGTGGTCCTCTTTATCCCATACATGTCAAAAATTGGAATGGAGTTCATGTTTCTGTCACTCAAACAACCCAATCCGTCAGCTTCCTTCACACATTACAAACCCTATGATGACAATCCATGTGAACATAAATATAATGGGCACCATAGGACTGTCCATATCAGTATACAACTCGAATCAACCAAAGATATTCAACAATTAACCATAGGACAAGAGGAAACTACACAAATATAACATAGACGCAATAGATCATTGAAAAATAATTTATAACATCAAACACCATGTTCACATAGAGGATTACAGAGGTTTGTGAGAGAGTGAACCACTGAATACAAGGAGAAGACGACGATGGATATGGTGGTGAAGGCGGCGGCAATGGAGGAAAGGGCAAATCAAAGGCGGCGACGGTGCAGGGCTCCTTCCTGCATCGTCCGGCCATGATGGGGGGACGCCGCCCCCTAACCCCTTGCTCTATGACTTATTGGGTTGTACATGAGCCCCTGCCTCAGAAACTAGGGTTTCCCATCTCTATATAGGCGGTGGTAATCTTCCTCGGGACCTTTGATCTAAGGGATCTTGGGCACCTCCTTTAGAACCTTCATAGGGACTCCTCTCAACCCCCCATGAGTCAATAGGGTCAAGTCTTTGTCGAATCCATCAAGTTCGGTAAGAGTTGGAGTCAATCCCGTCACCAACTTTTGGAATCTAGTAATCAGTTATGTGCCTCCAGTAGAACGGACCTCCTAGGGGGCGTCCGAGCTCCAAATTGAGTGTTTAATAGATTAAACGAAAGGTATGGAAATTTCCTACAGAACATTTGATTTCCATTTTACGTCGTCTTCAATCCTCAACGTGACGATCTCTAAAATCTTTCTGGAATGGACATATTTAGGAAAGTCTAGAATCCACCCAAGCGAAGTCTTTTTTTTTGCGTTTTTGCCAATTTCCAAGATATTCCTACACATCAAAGTGTAAAACAAGAACTTGTGCATTTTGCAACTATTAATAGGTTTGTCCAATAAAATGATATAAAATAATATTAAAGTGGCATGAATCAATCAAAAATAATAGATACGTTTTGCACGTATCATCGGGGTGTGGGTGGGTGAGCGGCATCGCGATGCGACGATGGTCAGCGAGGCTGGGGGCATGACGACGGTGTTGGTGTCCAGGTGGGGGTGGGGGTGGGTGGACGGAGTCGAGAAGCACCAGCGACTAGCGAGACCGGGGTAGAGAGTTTACATGGGGGTCAAGAGGAGTCAGGATGTGCCATGGGCCGGCGATGTTAGGGCGGCCATGTTGGCATCAGGGATTTGGGTGGGTGGCTGACGAGGCGGCGTTATCATCGGCGCATCAACGTCGGGGTGGGTGTGACGTGAGATAAGGAGAGAAGAGAGGAAAAGAAAGAGAAGAGAGGACAAGAATAGAAGAGATGGAGAGTCGTTAGATATGTGACATCAGACCCTGCTCGGTGCAATTAGATTTTCCAAAGACCAAAACTATTGAACCGTTTGTACCGGATTGCCCAGTTTTGTGCGTAAGCCGGCGATCAGACCATAGTTTTCCCAGTTTAATCCGGCCTGATGGCGTGAATGATCCAGTGCGCTTAAAGAACCGGGTGAGTCTTTGGCTCTGGTTTTTTCCAGCGGTCAGGCCCGGTTTTCGAAATTGTGATCGAGGGTGGGTGGCCGACAAGGTGGCATGGAGAGAACAAGAAGAGAAGAGAACAAAGGGAAAGTCGTTCGCTATGCGACATCGAACAGTCGTTATTTCGCCACGTCATCAATCCGCGTGTCTCACACCAAACCAATCACAACGATTCAGCCGGATTATTTCTCTCTCTAACGAGTGAAACACTCGGCAAAGATATTTTTCCTTTTTTTTCTTTTCCTTCTTTTGGCACAAACTAGAACTACATGGTGAAAACTCTTGGTGATTCTTATATATAATTATTACTTGTGTACCTAATATGATTTTGTGAATTTTTACGACAAAGCTACAACCTATTTACAGTTCCAATATGAATTATTTTAAGTAAATTTGCATAAGTCATTAAAATGCGTGAAATAGCTTGAATGATTGAAAATTCATAAAACTTTAAAAACGTCCATCAAATATGGTCTACTTTGTGAGAAAATTTTAGTGGTGTCATTTTGCACCATATTGCTTGCACTTGCTTCAACAAAAAACCATTTTGACACTTAGAAAATGGAAATAATTATTTTATACAACACAGTTGGAAAATCTATTTGAAAATGTTTAGCATGATAAGATGTACCTCCGTGCATAATTTGAGCACATTATAATAAGCTATTTCATAGATATACCCATGACTTGATCATTTGGCTCGAAAGCTATAAGTGTGCATACTCAATAGGTCATGTTGTGAATGATTTTCTTAAATTGTCATATTGCAAGATTATTATTTTTCTGACAACTAGTACACATAAAATAACTCCATGCGGAATGCATTTTTTCAATTTTTTCATTTTCGTTCATTTTATTTCAAAAAGGGGCCAACACGTGGCTATTCATAGAAAGAGGTTGAATCATTCAAACTATCAATATTTCCTCTATAGAATGACTACTTCCATACATCAAAATGATTTTTTTTTGAATTTTTACGACCAAGGTAAAACACACTTGCAACTCAAATTTGAATAACTTCCAGTAAATCGACATAAAGTTATTTAAATACATGAAAGTAGCTAAAAAAACTTAAAAGTTAATAAACCTTGGAACTTTCCAAAAAAAATGGTCTACTTAGTGCGGAAATTGGAGGTGATATCATTTTGCACATATTATTTTCATTTGCTTCACAAAAAAACTTTTTTGTACTTATAAAATGGAAATTTGTATAAAAATGTTGGAAATTCAGTTTGGAAAATATAATTTTCATGACAAGATGCACCTCCATGCATATTTTATGCATATTGCGATAAAATATGCCATAGATATACCCATGACTTGGTTATTTGGCTTGGAAGCCATCAATGTTGTAAATGATATCCCCTTTTTAAAGTTTTTTTAAATTGTCATATTGTAAGTTTGTTATTTTTTTCGATGACCAGTACACATAAAACGACTCTATGCCAAAATATTGGATTAATTGATTTTTTTATTCAAAATTAGGTGTACATGTCGGTATAGCTATTTATAAAAAGGGGTTGGATCGTTCACTATAAGTGTTCTGGTATATAATGATTACTTGTGTACCTAAAAATAATTCTGTGATTTTTTGCGATCAAGCTATAACAGAATTGCAGTTCAAATTTTAATTATTTCAAAAATCGACATAAAGCCATTTAAATGTGTGAAAGTAGGGAATGTTAAAAATTCATAAAATTTGGGAATTGCCCGTCAAATATGGTCTAATTTGTCTAAAAATATTTGATTTTTTTCATATTTCACCATATTTTTTGCACTTGCTTCACTAAAAAACCAGTTTCAAATTTAGAAAATGAAAAAAAAATGTTTCGGTAAAAAAATGTTGGAAAGTCAATTTGGAAACGATGTTTGCTATGACAAGATGCACTTATGTGCATAACTTGGACACATTACAATAAACTATGTCACGTATATGCACATGACTTGGTCATTTGGCTTGAATGTCATGATTTCATGAATGTTCGTACAAGATAGCCTATTTTATAATCTAGTAGACAAATAAAAAATACATGTAGAAGAACTATTGTTGTTTCGATGTGGAGGTTGGGAGCTCCCGCTCCGTCACACCATCTCCCGTGGTGGCGGGGACGCGGAGCCCCGTACTGCCTTGGGGTGCCGAACGCGTCGCCCACATCACTGAAAGCGGGAGTGCATGGCTCCGGCTCAACACATAGACCTGCGCTATGCCGTTGATTCCGGTGAGTGGGACATAATATTCGAGTTTGCGCAGAACTATTCGTCAGGGAGTTGCTTCTCGTTAGAGCCGCCGACACGTTGGGGCATGGGTATGGGACCCTCGTGAGCATGCTTGCGTCTTGACGAGGGAGCTAGGTGGAATTTATCTACACCTCCATGCTCGAGTCCGAAAAGGATATCAACGACGACATCGAGCCTTACCCCGAGTAGGAGACCGATGATGGTACAATGAGGCCGGGCTTGGTCACCGCGATGTGCGAGATCGAGGTGGATGATGATAATGTTGATTGGGATGATTTGGAGACGGAGGATGGAAAGGATGATCCACCACCACTGCCGCTACGAAGACATGGGAAGAGGAGAGTTCTCGGTGTCATCGCCATCAACTAGGAGGAGGACATTGCCAAAGAAACAAGATGTTGTCATCGCCACCAACTCGGGGACGTAGTAGTATATATGTTTAGGCTGGTATTTGCATGTGCTTTGTTTAAGTATTTTGTTTGTTTTGGTATCACCCATGTTAATACTAGACTAGATAGTTAATTCCGTTCCTAAACCATCCTTTTTCAAGGATTAATTTGACTGTGCCAAAGGAAATTTGACCCTAGTCAAATCGAACGCGTTCCAACTGTTTGACTGACGAGAGAATTTCTTATAACTCTTGTCAAACTCATGTACCGATATGTACGTGCTTGACAGGATTGTGTATAGCCAAAACAAGCAGGTCGTAACAGTTTGTAGATTTTGCACTGTTGCACATCGTTGTCGATGCAGAAAATTAAACTTGACGATAACTGAAAAAGGAAAACAAACATAGTGGCTAGCTCGTCTCCTCCTTTTCTCGTCCAAAAGCGATGCCCTAGCGGACGACGTGCAGGTAAGAAAGGTTAAAGCATGCATGGAATCCGAGAGAGAGAGAGAGGTAGGTCGATCGATCGACCGGTGTCCACATATGCGATGCTTAGAACTCACGTGAAATTACTAGCTAGCTAGCTGTCCATAGCCAAGAAAAGGTAAGTAATGAATTTATCTGCATATTAGACTTTGTCTTGTCGAACGAGGTGGCTGGGCCATAACGGAAAACAAGTGACACGACAAGCCAACTCCACACAGGGACACACGACAACATATGCACCAGCAGAAGTGCTACCAATATGCATGCATGCACATGACGCCGTGAGAGGGTAAGTTGGGCTGTCTATTTTTTGGGGGGTTAAAATTAGAAAATGCATGCAACGTTGTTCTCGATCGCATCGATCCACCTGTCGTTGTTTACTCACCTGCTAATTTTAGAACGAAAAGATACCACTGATCTTTCTCAAAGGTAGGATATCAAGGTTTTATAGCTAGCACTTACTAATAATAATGCATATATATCCATGCATCGCGTGATAAATTATTAATTAAGGCAAACGGCGAGAAGACGCACGCCTCCATCACCATGCACGATCTTGATATTAGGCTACTCTACTCTACAGGAACTTGCTATCTTAACGGGAGAGCAGACATATTTAATTTGTAGATGGTATGAGGCTCTGCATCCATATCGCTGGACAGCTGCATGTTCCAAAATGATCAAGTGTGAGTCACGACCTGCCAAGTACACACACAAACATTACAAAATGAATTATGGTGACGGCTGTGTGGAGTGGTCCTTGGCGTTGGCTAGCCGCTAGAGGCTGTCCAGTCTCCAGAGGAGACGAACGAGGCAACGCAACAACTGCAATGTAGCGATCTACTCCCTCCGTTCCATAATATAAGATGTTTTAACTCTTTTCTACATTCGTATTTGTACTACATGTATCTAGACATGTTTTAGTGTATGTGTTCACCCACTTTTTATTCTTTTAGTCCGAATCTAGACAACATGTGAAACATCTAAAACATCTTATATTATGAAACGGAGAGAGTAGCTAGCTAGCCAAGCTAAGAGCAACTCTAGCCGTCCCCCGACAGCCCCAAGCAGCTACTGTTTGACGTCGGCTAGTCTTTCCCCCAGTGCTCCGAAGGCTTTTTTTCGTCAGATTTGGACCAAATTTTATCCGGCGTCTCAGGCCAAAACTAGCGCGCCGGGTTCCGCCTGGGAGCACCGGCGAAAGGGAAAAACCATGCGGGCCAGCCCTGTCGGCGAGAGAACGCATATACCCACCAAAGATTCGCCCTATTCCTCGTCTCCCTCTCCCCGTCGCCGGCACCAACTCCTCCCTTCCGTCACGAACACGCCGCCAGAATAATCCACCAACCACCGCCAACCACTGCGACGACACACCCTGCCGTATCCCCCCACCCCCATCCTCCGCTGCCCGAGTTTTCGAGGTGAATCACCGTCGTGATCAAGCTTCGCGCCCACCCTGCCCGCGAGGTGTTCGACGTTTTGCCTGAGATGGACTCCGATGATGAGGAGATGCTCGCCGCTCTTCTGGAAGAGGAAGATGACTGCGCCGCCGACGACGACGAAGAGCACTTGCAGATGGTCGCCCGTCTGGCTGGCCTGTACGTCGTCGATGCACAGCTGAAGCGCGGTGGCTCGGCACCAAATCACCAAAAGAGCAAGCAACGACAGCGTGCCGAAGGCTATTGCATGTTGTACGCCGACTACTTCGCCGATGATCCATTACACGGCGAGAAGACATTTCGACGCCGTTTCAGGATGAACCGGAAGCTCTTCCTCAGGATTGTGCATGGTGTTCGAGAGTTCGACAGGTACTTCGTTTGCAAGAAGGATTGCACCAGCACGGTTGGATTTTCCTCGCTCCAGAAATGCACGGTCGCTTTGAGACTGTTTGCATACGGAGATCCAGCTGATTCGCAGGATGACTATCTGTGCATGGCCGAGTCCACCATCCTTGAGTGTTTCTATAGGTTCTGCAGAGCCGTAGTGAGTGCGTTTGGACATGAATATTTGTGAACACCCACTACGAAAGACACTGCTCGGATCCTAGCCGAGAATGAAGTAAGAGGATTTCCTGTAATGCTAGGAAGCATCGACTACATGCATTAGAAATGTAAAAACTGTCCATTTGCTTGGCAAGGGATGTACAAAGGGCACAAAGCCGGTTGCAGTGTCGTACTTGAGGCAGTGGCTTCGTATGATACCTGGATTTGGCATTCCTTCTTTGGAATGCCAGGATCTAACAAAGACATCAACATCCTGCAGTGCTCCAATGTGTTCGCCAATCTTGTTGAAGGTAATGCTCCCCCGGTGAACTTCGAGATCAACGGGCACCATTACAACAAGGGATACTACCTGGCAGATGGAATCTATCCAAAATGGTCCACATTTGTGAAGACTATCTCAAACCCTGTGTCGAAGACGGCTCAAGCTTGGTATGCCAAGTGTCAGGAGGCTTGCAGGAAGGATGTCGAGCGGGCATTTGGCGGGCTCCATGCTTGATTTGCTGTTGTCCGGTACCCAACTCTTACCTGGTCGAAAGGTCAGATGTGGGAGGTGATGACTTGTTGTGTGATCTTGCACAACATGATCATTGAGAGCGAGCGGAAGAATCTAGTGGATGAAAAGGAGAAGAAGGTGACATACTTCAGACAGGGTCCACTCGTGGGCGAGGATCCGAAGAAGAGCCGGCGTCTGCCTGTACCGAAATCATGGACTGCCTACCTTGCAAAACGTCATGAGATCCGAGACCCAGTA
Organism: Puccinellia tenuiflora; assembly: GCA_012064385.1. Lineage (NCBI taxonomy): Eukaryota > Viridiplantae > Streptophyta > Magnoliopsida > Poales > Poaceae > Puccinellia > Puccinellia tenuiflora. The sequence continues at coordinate 324,272 of QRDG01000880.1, read as the reverse complement.
GTTCATCAGCAATTATAGCAAGATCTGCTGGAGCACCTGTGGAGGCGCAAAGACGAGGTCTAGGCTTATGTAATTTGTTTTGAAAAACTTGTTTTAAAATTTATAATTTGTTAAACTATTTGTAATAATTTTTCCGTTCTATTATTTGATAGAAATGATAAATTTGCTTTAAAAATAATGAATTTGCTATTAAAATGGGGTTATATGATTATTTTACGACCAAAACTGGCGAAAAAATGCCGGCTTGGGGGACGCGACTGGGAACCCCAGACTGATTTTTTTCCGTCGAAACCCCAGCAAGCTTAAAAAAAGTCGGCAATTCGGTCTGAAGGGCCAGTGGCTAGAGTTGCTCTAACTAGCTACGCTTGAGGAGGAAGAAGCGTACGTGCGTTCGTGGTCCTGCATTCTCGGTCGCCTTTCACACAAAGCAACAAACACGAAAGCATACGGATCAACAACATTGTCTGCCTGCCTGCCTGTAGCGGCGTATCGTTTCTGTTCGTCGTATACTTGCTGGCGCCACGTACGGCGCGCACGCAGGTGCAGAGACGCAGGCCGATTCGATTCTTCGTGTTCGTGGTCGTTCGGTCGGCTCTTGCTTTGCGTAGCGGCCATGAGCTGGCCTGGAGACGCACGGTTTGGAGAAAATTGCACACAACGCCAACATTTGGTGATAAAGTTGCACATAACACGGAATCAAAACAGTTTTTACTCGGCTAACCCCAATTTTTTCAGATAATATGTTGCACCTAACTCAAATAGATCTCTTAAGTCTGTTAAGAAAAAAGGAGAGGCGGCGAATCGGATGATATCTGCAGCTTCATCGTCGTCGCGGGCAAAGATTCGACGGGTCCTCGCCTCCTCTAGGTGCCGTCTGGCACTAGAAGGGGTGGGGACCTCGGACCTGCGCACGATGCTTTTCGAAGGTTTCTAATGGTAGAGTTTGGTTTTGGTCGTCATCTTCTTCGTTAATGGAGATGGTATCATCTGCAATAAGTGATCTTCCACGCTTCGTTCGACGGCGAGATATCCTTCCCGACGTCAATGGTGGCTTTGAAGATTAAGTCGGTCTCGGTATGGTTCTTTAGATCTTGATTCGCCAGATCAATCTTGGATTGTTTCTCATGGTTGCCGCGAGGAGGTTTGTCCTCGCAATATCTATCCCAGCTACTATGTCTGATTCGTTCTCTCGGCTCCCAACGACGTCGACAAAGTGGTTTGGTTATTTGTCCCTGGAATATCAGTGGTGGTGTTCTTGCCGATGTTGCTTGATTAATTTAATGGCTACGTGCGTGCACAAAGTCTTGGCATTGCGGCTAAAAAAGGGAGAACCTTCGATGGTATTCACAGGTCTGTGGTTTGGTGGTGTTGGCATTGTTCTACGGCTGCCTTCAGAAAAGTACAAAATTGTGTCATGGATGAAGAAATAGCTCGAAGATCTCATAGATTTGCTAGTCTCTTTTAGTTTTGTTTTTATAATCGATGTAATCGTGTACTCTTTGCTGGTTTAATATACGTAGAAAATTCAAAAAAAAAAGATGTCTTAAGTCTGTTAACAACGTATCTCACAAGTGAGCCTAGATGTTTATACTGTACGGCATTTTTTCAAATGGCGCCATAATTATACGATGGTTAAAAATATAAGATGCTCAAATATTTTTTTTTTTGTACATGTCTATGTTTTCTACTGTACGGACAAATGGCTCTCATGCTATGTAAATTTTTAGCTTGAAAGAATCAAAATTATATTTTTCAACTTTCAGAAAGAAAATCTAAAAAAAAAATCTGAAAAAACTATATTTTAGCTTGAAAGAATTAAAATTATATTTTCAACTTTCAGAAAGAATCAAGATTTTGCACTTTTATAGCACATATCAATAATTAGATACAAACTTTCTTAAAACTTTAAATTGTAATTAATACGGTGAGCCGGCCATTTGGGCGGCTAGGTTTATCATATATATATTTATGCTACTTGTATTTTTTTTGTATATATTTATATGTCATATTTTAGATGCTAATTTGAATTTTAGATATACCACTAATAAATATAGAAAAAACATGCATCATATAATTATGGTATACCATTTTTAAAAGTGTCGTATTGTTGTGGTGTGCGGTATAAGAATCTGGCCCACTTGTCAGGTATGTTGTTAAGAACCCTAAGACATCTATTTGGGCTAGATGCATCATATTACTCCGGAAAAAGAAATTGTGGTTGGCAGCAAAAACTGTTTTAATTCTGTATTCTGTACAACTTTGTCAGGGAACATTGGTGTTATGTGCAATTTTCTTTCTATAGCGAGAGGAAACTGCAAAGGAGCTTCGAGATATGTTTAGCTAGGTGGGTGAAGAGCGTCCGATGGTGTTCAAGGCGTAGGTGCTGCTTGCCTTGGCTTGGCTTGTCATGTCACGGCTTGATGATCTTATTATGGAAGGTGCAGGCGGCGGGGGTCCAGCTCACGCGGAAACAGGGCGGTGTACTTGCCCCGGCCCCTGCCCTCCGGCTCTACATTGACTTGTAGGCGTGGATACGTGTCACGTCGCGTTCGATGTAGAGGCGCGGCCGGGTCCGGCACACGCCGACACGCGGAAAGTTGTGTACTCGCCTTGGAAAAAGTTCAAAATAAACCCTGAACTTGTAGATGTCGGGCGAACTAAACCCCAAACTTCTAATCCCAGTCAATCGAACCCTGAAGTACGCGTTCCCGGTCTAAATCGAACCTTGATATCGTTTTAGGCTAAAAAACGCTGACATGGCAAAGTCAACCGGGATTATTCTGATAGGTGGTCCTATGACTTGTGGGCCTTTGATTGGTGGGCCTGTGACGCGGTGAGATGCTAGCGCATCGCGCGTGGTGGGGAACGAAATTAGGGTAAGCGCACAGGAGTGTGGCGGCGATTTGAGAGGCGGAGGTTGGTTGCGGCGGAGGTGGCTGACGACGGCGGCGCACAGGAGCATGTCGTGGTCTTCAACTGGTTCTTCCGCTCCCGGTTTCCGTCGAGCTGGCGGCAGGGCTGGGGCGGAAGCGAAGTCGCCGGTGCGGTACCGCGAGCCGCCGATGGCGTACGAGCCGGCGAGGTATTGCCGGTGCGATGGGCAGAGGAAGGCGCCGAGATGGATTTCATGGAGCTTACAGAACCCAGGGCGGAGGTATTATACGTGTGTGGATTCGATGGTGAGCTTCAGTTCCGATGCTTGTTTGCCTAATTTTGTTACAATTTTGCCTCTCTGATTGATCTCTCTCTGTTCGCATTTGACAACATGGTGGTGGATGTGGCTTCATTGAATGGCATGATGATCCACTACCTCTGTTTTTTAGCAATTTGATTGGGGATCTTCGAGATGAAGTTTGGAGGCTCAGGGGGCAAGGGAATGTTGCTCGGCCTGAAGATCAAACTGCAGTTGTAGAAGATGGAGCAGCAAAGGAGGCCATGGTACTGTCTCTGCAAGATCAACTCAGAGAGAAGAATGCAGAGATAGATGTTGTTAAGGCCAAATACAAGAATGTGGTGTTTAATTTTCTTGTATTTGTGGTTGGTTTAGTAGCAGGCAAAGTGTTATTGCAGTGATCAGTTGTAAGCAATGTACTGCTAGCAATGTGTTATGTGATGAATGCTAAAGAATTGTCTATGTGTCCTTGTCCACATAAATCTGGCATTTTGAATGGAAAACATGCAATTGTTGAGAAATCTTATATATAACCATTAATTCGACATAAACCTGGTGCATATAAACCTGATACTGATTCGACATAAACCTGGTACATATATCCAAAATACAAGGATAGTTGAGAGATCTAAAATGTTTGCAATAGTACATCATTGCAACATGAACAAAAGTAATGTTTGCAATTTTACATCATTGCAACATGAACAAAAGTGATGTTTGCAATTTTACATCATTGCAACATCTGATAACTACTTGTTGCCACTACATGTGAAGTACTTGTAGCTTGGAACTGAAGATGTTGGCCTCCTTCCCCTTTTTGATCCAGTTCCTCTCATGATAGTAGTAGATGGTCCAGCGTCAGCTGTTGCAGCTCTCTTCCTTGGTGGTTTAAAGATGCTGGCATTGGCCCGAGAGGCTCCTGGAGCAGGTTGAGATGCATGCGGAGCTGAAGTTGATCTACCTCCTGGAGCAGTGTGAGATGTTGTAGCAGATTGAGAGGCTTGGGCAGCCTGAGATGCAGAGGATGACTGCAACAACAAAATATCACTATTAGCTTGTCGATCTGAAAAGTAAAAATAAGGAACTGAAAAATGCAAATAAGAGTGTAAATACCTCAGCTGGATTCTTTTTCTTGAGATGTGCATTCTTTTTCTTGCCCTTTTCAGGATTCTTGCTGCAGCCTGATTTATTATGTCCAGTATTACCACACGTTGAGCACTTAATAATTGTGCCATGCTTGCTCATCTTCTTACCCTTAGGCTGCTCATGTTCCTCTCTCTTCCTGTCATTTTTTTAGGCCTTCCTGGCATCCTCACATATCCAGGTGGTTGAGGCCTAGGATTAGGTGATATTGGCCACATTTCCTCTCCTTCAACTGGCTGCATGCAGTGCTCATATATTTTGTTGAATACTTCCACATTGTAGCAGGGAGCAACATAATCATCAATTTGTTTTTGACATTTGTATATGGCACTAATTGCATGGTGGCAAGGAAGCCCTGCCAGCTGGAAGTAACCACATGAGCATGTCCTGTTATTTAAATTAACAGTGTACTGCCTGCCTCTCCCATTGAGCTGCTTCACCTCAAAGCCATCTTCTCCATTCCAGAGTACCTCCAGGTATTGTGTCCTTGCAATACTCTTCTTTAGCTTCTTGAAAATGGCAGGGCATATCTTCCCTGTAAATTTTGAACCCTTCTCCTTCTGTTCTTGAATTCTCACTAGCATTTTCTTCCTAAGTTTCTCCATCATAGAAATAATAGGATAAAATCTAGCTTCGACTATAGCATGGTTGAAGCTTTCACAAAGATTGTTGTCAACTGACTCACAGTTTGCACCAGCTGGGAAATATGCCCTTGCCCAGTGCACAGGCTCGGTTCTCATGATGTCCTTTGCACCTTCAGGTGTCTCCTGTGCAAGCTTTGCTTTGTAGTAGTTAAAATCCTGCCTGTTTGATGCTTTGGCAACTGCCCAAAATTTCTTCTGCCAGTCATGATGCCTGTGCTTCTTTCTCCAGTTAGCATATATGTGCCTAGCACACATCCGATGCTCTGCAGCTGGTAGATAATCCTTCATTGCATTGATCAAACCTTTCTGTTGATCTGAAATAAATACCCAACCAGCTCCATTGTTGTTTATGTCCAAGTCTTTAATCAGCAGCCCCACAAACCACTTCCAAGTTGCATTTGTTTCTTGCTCAACTACAGCCCAAGCTAAAGGATACATCTGGTTGTTGGCATCTCTACCAATTGCACACAATAGCTCACCCTTCACTGCTCCTTTGAAAAAACAACCATCTAGGCCTATGACTTTTCTACAACCTGCCTTGAATCCTAGCTTCATTGCATTGAAGCACACATAGAAGCTTTGAAATATGCTCTGCTCCATGTTCTTTGGATCCATGCAAACAGCAACGGTGCTTCCAGGGTTGCTCCTTAGCAGCTCAAGTTGATAGTCCCACACCCTTGTGTACTCATTATTCATCCCACACATTAACTTGTCCATTACAATTTTTTTGGCATGCTTACACTTTGAAGGGGAAACATCAGCACACATATCTTGCAATATAGTTGCCTTCATACTAGTAATTTTCCACATTGGATTAGCCAAGATAAAATGCTCATATCTCTGTGCAATCACCTTTGCTGTCACTAGTTTGTTGCATCTGTTATTCGCACAGTTGTGCTCATCGTTAAATGTAATGACCTGAAATCTTGATGTTCTCGATCTTTTGGCTGCATAGATAAGCCAAGGGCAGCCAGGCCATCCACATGTAGCCCTCACCCTGTCACTCTCTGATTTCAAAAACTTGATGCTCCTCTTTGTAACTAGTCCATATTTCTTCACAGCCTTGCGAAACTGATTCTTGCTTCTGAATACCATGGTGAGAGAAAAGTGGGGTACTTCACCCTCAGTGTTGTATCTTGGACAGCTGCTTCTCCTCCTAACTACTTTCCCATCCGAATCTTCATCATAACTATAATCTTCATCTGATGAATCGTAATTCCAATCCTCCTCTTCTCCAGCAATCTGTTCTTCCATGTTTGCAATTAAATCAATTGGCACAGGACCTGTAGCATCACCTCCCATCCAGCTTTTCGAGTCTCTCATCCTTTTTTTGAATTTCCTTGCATGTCTCCTAAGCTCAACCACTTCAGAATCCTCTCCACTGTCATCAGTAAAACCCACATATTCAGTACCACTATCTGAATCATCTCCACTGTCTACAATTGCAGTTGTCCCTGTCCCTGAAACAGATGCACCTTGGCTTGGATTCAACACCTGGGAAAATGGTTCTTGTGTTCCTGTAACTTGCACTTCATCATGATCAACATCTATTGTCCTTTTACTAAATCTTCTCTGCTTCAGAGGGCTACTAACAACCTGTGTGATCACTCCAGCTTCGTTAGTAATCATCACATCATTGTCAGATTCAGTAGCAGTAATGACAGCTGCAGGTTCGTCATCACTCAGCGCAACAATCTCATCTTCAAAGTCACTTCCGCTGCTACTATGGTCAGTATCTTCCTCTCCATGATACTCAACAAATAAGTCAGCAACTTCTCCAACTGTTATGTAGTCTGCCATCTGCACACACTTGGTGTCATCATTGAGAAAAACTAGTCCATTTATCATTTCTTGTCCAGGAATAAGAAAATATAGCTTCATTGATTCCTTCAGTTCAATATGATCCTTAAGAAAGCCTTTAACCTCCTGCAACGACAACTTATCTCTCTCTATCTCTGAAAATTCCTCGTCTCCCCCAACATAGTCCAATTGTGGACCAATTCGGATGAACTCGCCACCCAAATGGAACCGCACGGTCAAAATCTCCCTAGGATCCATGATTTAACTGAAATAATAAATAGTGCAACATATATTAACCAAACTATTCTATTTGCCAACAAAAGAAAGCACAAAAATGCAGAAAAAATATCACTTTTAGGCCACCGAACCACCCCAAAGAAAACCCCCAAATCTCATGGTAAAACCCTAACCCTACTGCCGGAATCACACCCTAAACTACAACGCTTGGTGGAGCAGGGCGATTAGATGATTACCTTGCTGTACAACGCGTCCCCGCGTCGTCACGATGGTCGCCGCCCAGCCGATCAACCGCCCGTTGCCGCCATTGCCGTCGCAAGAGAGAGACAGAGTAGTGTAGAATGCAGGGAGGCACGGACGGAGCAGCAAATAGAGAACGACCTGGACATGGGCCTCGCAGACTGCTCGAGCTGGACAACGACCTGGGCCTGGGCCGGCCCAGTCTTTTCCGCGCGCCCGCGCCTCGCACCGCGACCTTTCCCGGCCATCCTTCACCCCGTCAACAATCCCCGTTTGGATAGTGACCCCAAGGTTCGATTTAGACCGGGAATGCGTACTTCAGGGTTCGATTGACTGGGATTAGAAGTTTGGGGTTCAGTTCGCCCGACATCTACGAGTTCAGGGTTTATTTTGAACTTTTTCCACTCGCCTTCCCCAACCGGAGTAACGAGGAAACGGATCGCAATTTCAAAAAAAAAAAACGAGGAAACGGATCGCAGACACCCGGCCCGTACCCAGAACGGATCGACCAGAACGCTGGCGATCCCGGTCGGTCACGTACACCTCCGACTCCGACCACCGCATGTACGAAGCCCGTACCGCGGCGCCACCAAACACGAGTACGCGATCCCGTCCGTCGGCCGTCCTGCTCGCCACCCCTGTCTGCCCCCCGCACGGGTGGTGGCTGTCTGGCGAAGGAATGAGTCGACGGGGCACGTGGTAAGTCTGTGCGGCCGTAACTACCTACCCCTACTGCCAGACCAGGCTGTAAAGATCTCTGGCTCGACTGACCCCCTCCGCTCCACTAACCCGCGCCGGTATTAGATTACACTAATCTAATGCTCCACCATTATCCAACCACTTGCCCCCGGCCCGGCCGCCACCATTTCAAATCCTAGTTTATGAATATCCCATAATCCCATTCCAATTTCCAAATCAAAACGATCGAAAGCGACGACAGACACCAGCTGGTAACACTAGCAGCAAGGTGGTGATAATCAGATCAGAGACGAGGGAGGGAGGGATTAGGCTAAGCCGATCGAGGTGGTTGGTACTATAAAAACCGGGAAGCAAACGCGACCTGGCAGAAGAAGACCACCACGGCCCGAGCCCGCGTCGTCCCCCACCTTCCGTATCCTCCTCCCCTTTCTTTCCCGCTACGGAACGCACGCCCGCCCAGCCTAGCCATCGCCGCCGCCGCAGCCTCGCCTCGCCGCCATGGCGCCGTTCCAGATGCGGTTCGGGCTCGGGATCTCGCCGTCGCGCACCTACGACGAGGACGAAGACGAAGACGACGAGGAAGAGTTTGACGAAGAGGAAGACGAGGAGGAGGACATGGAGGTGGAGAGCGACGGGACGGCCTCGCCGCCGACGATGCAGTCCGGGAGGGGAGGAGGGCTGGTGGGCGCGGTGGTGGGCGCGCTGCGGAGGTCGCTCGTCATGTGCAGCGCCGGCGCGGTGGGGGACGACGACGACGACGAGGACGACAGCGACGGCGAGGACGGGGTTCAGGGGATGGAGATCGGCGGGCCCATGGACGTGCGCCACGTCGCGCACGTCACCTTCGACCGCTTCGGCGGCTTCCTCGGTCTCCCGCCCGACCTCGAGCACGACGTGCCACGACCCACGCCCAGCGTCAGGTCAGCTCTCTCTCCCTCCTCTCTCTGCCAGCAATTCGCGTGTGGTGCGTGTGTGTGATTCTCCCTCCCGGTTTTGCTTCTTTGTTCTTGTGCTGCTGCCAAGGAGATTATCGTGTTGGTGAATTTGCGGTGGAAACAAGCTTTGCTGCAATGCCTGGCTAGTTTCTGGACCGTGTATTTATTGGGGTGAACTTTTCAGAGCAGCAAATATTTATGGGGGTGATTAGGAATTTTCATTTCGGGACTTCGACACAATAAGGATATTTTTTAATTTTTTTTTCGGTATCGGGAATTTTAGTTGCGAGACGTCGACACAATAAGGATATTTACTTCAATTTGCGTGGAATAAGTAAATATTTACTCTGTTCAGATAATGAATAAATAATTTAATAACACATGGAACTTTTGGTGCGACTATTCTTTCAAGGGAAGGCTCCTAAACAAGTTGACGAAATGAGCTGTGTTTTGCTATTGTCTTGTTATGCTTATGCACTCAGAGGTGATACGATACAGTGCTCAGAAAGTGGAAATCCTGAAAATGTATAATTAATTAGTGCAAGAAGTGGATCTAAAAGTAGTAGGACAAGTGGTCCTCTTGAATCACAAGTTCTGCTGATGAGGAGTAATATATCATACTGTTAGATTCCATGCCAAGAAGTGGAACTATTGAAGCATGAAATTTATTGATTTTTGGGTGATTATGCCTTGTCTGCTACTGGCATAGTTGCCATGACGAACCTAATAATTGAACACTCTGAAGATATGTGGGCACACAATTCTCGGGACACAGAAGGGCTGATGAGAGAAATAAGTTTTTCGAGGGTAATAAGAGAAATAAGTTTGATTGTGGGATTCTGTTGCATGGCTAACGGTTGAGCTCTTTATTGGACTTCGTAGCCAGAATTGTTATGTGCTTGACCTTCAAGTTGGGACTTTTTAGGTGGCTGACCAGGCTAGCATGGGCAGCTCATGTGAATCTTTCTCATGTATCTTATATATTTTGGATTAGGTTGATCTCCTCAGCTGTACTTGCATCAGGCGTAGTATGGGATTTTCTTTACTTTTTGCATTGATAGATGTCATTGACCTCATCTTTTTAGATTGTTTAACATCAAATCAGGATGCCAGGATTTGCATATTTATTAAACCCAGTTAGATGAGCTAATGAATATGAAACTTGTCATACTGCCGTTGTTTCCTAGTCTCTTTTTTGAAAAATTATAGTTGCTTGAGAATGAAAGTTATCTGCTACAATGGGCCCCAAATTATTGTCTACTGGTAGTTGCTAACCTTTTCTAATTATAATTCTTGTGCAGTGCAAGTGTGTTTGGCGTTTCACCAACCTCTTTGCAATGTTCATATGATGAAAGAGGAAATAGTGTGCCCATTATACTGTTGATGATGCAGAAGGAGTTGTATTTACGAGAAGGACTTAAGGTATGTCCGGCTGTTAGCTAATGAAAAACAACAATTCAGATGTCGGTTTCAATACCTCAGAATGCTTATGTATATCCATTGTGTTCTTAGATTGAAGGGATCTTCAGAATTAACGGAGAAAATAGTCAAGAGGCCTGTGTCAGGGACCAATTAAACAGTGGCGTGGTTCCGGATGAAGTTGACTTACACTGCCTGGCTGGGTTGATAAAGGTGATGAGAACTTCTACAGTAACACTAATTGCAACAATCTCTGTCTCATTTATTGTTAGCTTCAACAGATACCAACCTGAGACTAGCAGAAAGATAGCTGTCTGCATGAGATGTCCCCTTTTTTCTGTAACTCTGAATATGTTTAGAGCCTGACATATCAATAGTCAGGAAGGAATAATACACATTAAGTTTGACAAATAGCATGAAACTGAACATGAATAATATTTTATTTGTGGTCAATTTATTCAGCAGTACACATTATCTAAAAAAAATCTTATACATCTGTGGTGCTCTTTTGTAGGCATGGTTTCGGGAACTTCCAACAGGAGTATTGGACTCACTGACGCCAGAACAAGTATTGCACTGCAACACAGAAGAGGAGTGTGCTCTCCTTGCTTCTATGCTACCACCAGTGGAAGCAGCATTGCTTGGTTGGGCTATTAATCTAATGGCCGATGTTGTAGAGCTTGAAAGCTACAACAAGATGAATGCTCGAAACATCGCTATGGTTTTTGCACCAAACATGACTCAGGTTATTGGAAATATTTATTATTCATATGATCATATCTGCCGAGCAAACCCTGTACAAACAAATACATCCACATGCATACACTAACCCAGGTTATTTCTCTTACAGATGGCCGATCCATTAACTGCCTTGATGCATGCAGTTCAGGTGATGAATTTCCTCAGGACTTTAATCATAAAGACCTTAAATGAAAGAAAGGAGACAGCTGCAGCACCTGAGACGTTGCAGTCATGCTCTGATTCCCCAAATGACCAAGATGCACCTCAGATGCCAGCGCATTTGGAGAAACAGTTCATTTGTTCAAGTAAGGAAAGTGTCGATCACCCGATGATTGACAAGGCTATTTCGGAACAGCTCCTATCTGAAGCTGCTGAACAAGCCCTCCATCATAATTCAGAAAATGATTTTGAAGGACAAGAGAAGAAGCGTGTCATGGAGCACAACAAGTGCTACAGTGGAGTTCCTCCTCTTGATAGTGATTCGAATAACCGAGTCAGCAGTTCCGGGAAAGAATTCGGTAACAGAAATGCAGAAGGCTTGTTCGAGAGATTTAGTTTTAGGAAAGGTGTTGAGAGGCTTTGCAGACACCCTGTGTTTCAGTTGAATAGGTCGTTGAGGAAGGCTCCAGACGTGGTTGCCTTTGATGCTCCCAGAGAAGCAAGACAAGCTTGGGTATGATATGACAGTGAGATTGTATATGTAATTGGTAATGGAGTCTCTTTTTCGCCTTTTTTGTTTAGTTGATCGGCCGTTCCTCTAGTTTGTGTGAGTAGAAACGGTCAGCCAGTTAGTTTGTAGGTACTGCAGATTCCAGTGTACATTATAATCGTTTACTGCTGACGACAACGTCCGAAAGATTTGCATGTGGTTCCTATAAGTGGATGAATGGAAGTCACAGTGAACTTCGACTCTACTGTGTACCCAAAAAGCCAGTGTGATCTGTGCATTGCTTCATATACGAACTTTCCGATATTTCGCTGTACATTGTTTCATGCTGAGAATTGTGTCTAACTGCTCGCCTGTACTGCTCCCAACCGAAAACCTTCTCATTGTGTGGGGCCATTTCATATCTTCTCTTGAACCTGTCAAACGGTGACCATGTCAAGTGGTACGACACAGGCACGGTAAGCATGCCAGTGCCCAGTGCAAGGAGATATATGCAGACATGCAGTCCTAGAGACGTCCTCTTACGACATTGCCTCCTCCACCTCCAATCCTCCCCGCCTCCGGCCTCCCCCTGCCTCCCCTCGTCCGCCGGCCGGTCGCCCTTCGCCCGACCCCTGTGCAACGCCACCGGAGCAGTTTGCAGCTGTGAGCAGCACTGCTGCAGCACGCGAGCACCGGAGCAGCCAGCCGGAGCCGGTAAGCCTGCTTATGCTTGTTTATGTTATCGTCGTCACAGGCAGTCTGGCAGTGAGCTCAAATCCCAGGCCTGTATCTTCCATGTTTCTGTCGGGCTGAACCGCTGCACCCTGCAGACCTGCAATGGAGATTGGAGAATGCAATTGCACACAATTTTTAGTTATTTGTACAAGCTGCGTGTTTGTATAAGATTAGATTAGATAGTAGGGCTCGTACATGACTGCAGTGGAGTAAAACTGAAACTCGTCCATCACTCTGCTTTCTCTGTATAAGATTAGATAGATTGTATTTGTACGTACTTCAATTTGGGAGAACTGAGAGATGTGTTTTGTCTGCATTTTGGGTTATTTTGTACCGACACTTTTGCATTCACAACCAAGATCAAGAGAAGTACAACTTATTTGTTACAACCAACACCGAAACTAATTATGCTATGAATCGATTGGCTATTTATATGTTCATTTGGCAAAAAAAATATCGTTGTGCAATTTTTTTTGGGAGTGTGCCCATCCTCTAATTTTTTCCTGGGTCCGCCACTGTATGCAGTCCTAGAGACGTCCCACGGTTGCAGCATACGTAGGATGGCCGTGCTTCCTCCCCACTGCTGCTCTCCCCACCTCACAGCACTGATGCTGCTGCTTTTGTTTCTTCCATATCCGGCATCGGCACATGCGTTCTTCATCTTTGGCGACTCGCTCGTCGATGCGGGGAACAACGACTACCTCGTGACCCTCTCCAAGGCCAACGCCCCGCCATACGGAGTCGATTTCTCGTTTTCCGGTGGCAAGCCCACCGGGAGGTTCACCAACGGGAGGACAATTGCAGATGTCATGGGTAATGCTATCAAGTGGAGTATGAATTTGCATGGGAGACTGTCTGTAGATTTTCCATGTTTGATCTAACAAAATAATTTATTGGCACTGTGTTCTCAGGTGAAGCATTGGGACAGGAAACATTTGCTCCTCCCTACTTGGCTCCGAACTCGAGTGCTCAAGTGGCCAGCAGTGGTGTCAACTATGCTTCTGGTTCTTCTGGCATTTTCGACGAGACCGGCTCCTTTTATGTAATGTGAACTGCTCACCTTTTATGTAATGTGAACTGCTCACCTTTTATGCTTCCTCACAGCTTGATTTGTTTCTGAATTTTTGATCGTGTGAATGTGTGATTTGGGTTGGCAGATTGGAAGAGTACCATTGGGACAGCAAATCAGCTACTTTGAGAAGACGAGAGCACAGGTAGTGGAGACCATGGGGGAGAACGCTGCAGCTGAGTTCTTGGAGAAGGCTCTCTTCACAGTAGCTGCTGGATCCAATGACATCCTGGAGTTCCTCTCACCTTCAGTACCATTCTTCGGAGGACAGAAGCCTGATCCTGCAGTTTTCCAGGATGCCTTGGTTTCTAAGTTGACATTTCATCTGAAGGTGCCACTAACTTTTAGCTGATAGCGTCATTGCTACTGAATTTTCTTTCATTGCACCTCTTAATTCAAAACCGGTAATGCAACTTTCTTTCAAAAATGAAGCGGCTGAACGAGCTTGGGGCTAGAAAGTTCGTTATCGCCGACATCGGGCCGCTGGGTTGCATACCGTACGTGCGTGCTCTGGAGTTCATCCCTGCAGGGGAATGTTCAGCAGCCGCCAACAAGCTCTGCGAAGGTTACAACAAGAAGCTAAAGAGGATGGTCGGCAGGCTGAACCAGGAGATGGGTCCAGAGAGCGTGTTCGTCTACACGAACACCCACGACATCGTGACGGAGATCATCCAACAGCATCGTCAATACGGTAGGTAGATTGCAGGGTTGTAATTTGCAAACATTCTCTGAACTTAACTGAACTGAATCTTGGATGTGTTGCGTCCTGCAGGTTTCGAGAACGCACTGGACCCTTGCTGCGGCGGCAGCTTCCCTCCGTTCCTGTGCATCGGCATCGCGAACGCGAGCTCCACCTTGTGCGAGGACCGCTCCAAGTACGTGTTCTGGGACGCGTTCCACCCGACCGAGGCCGTCAACTTCATCGTCGCCGGCAGGCTCGTCGACGGTGGCGCCGTCGACGCCTCGCCCGTCAACGTCCGCGCCTTGTTCCAGAGCCAACAAGAATGAGATGAGATGGATGTGCACGCAGCACGCGCCGTGTCACTGGCGGAATATGTCTCGCTGGCTGTGGTTTCATCCTCCTGTACACTTTTCTTAAGGCATAATTAGACTGCACGTGTAGAATGTGATCGACGGGACGACGGCTACTTTTATGAGGAACTTCTTTTCTTCTTCTGCTTTTTCGGTCGTTTCTGGAGGCCGGAAAGGAGATCGATCGCCGGCGAAAGAAACAAAGTAGACCGACGACAGGAATATTACAGTCCACAAGCTGCATACACGAGCTATAGGAAGTGCAAGGTAGCACCAGGCTAGCAGTGCCCGGTCCGGGTCTGCCTGTTCTATTGTGCACACGAGTACAAGGACCGCCGCCGGTGCAGTCTCCAGCCACAACCACGACACGCGGCTATATATGCCTGATACACTTGGACTAGCTCGGTCGGACGACGTACGTTCTCCTCCGGCTTGGAGAATTCCATGGAGGCGGCAGCTGCGGGGCCAACGAAGCCCGCGGCCACGGCGAAGTCGTCGTCGTCGTTCTCGTCCGTGGCGGCCACGGCCGCGTGCCTGGTGACCGTGGGTCTGGGCGGCGCGGCGCTGCTGGTGTGGTGGGCGCTGGCGTTCCACCCGGCGCACGCGCGCCTGTGGATGGTGCCCGCGGGGCTCGTCCTCCTCGGCACCCCCGTCCTGGCCTGGCTCTCCCTCCTCGCCTCCGACCCCTGCCGCTGCTGCGGCCGCGGCCCGGCCGAGCCGCCCGGTGCACACGCAGGAGCTTAGCGATCTACCAGTACGCAGTAGCTAGTGGTTTCTTCCATGCACAGTACACCACGTCGTACTTGTTTAATTAGTTAGTTTACTGGCTGCTTACTTGTCATCTATGGGAATCAGATATGTATGTACACCTAGTACTGGCTTCAGTCTGTTCGTCATCTCAGACGCAGGCTGCAGCGTTCTTGCCCGTGCTCACGCGCAAACATCTCCGAGGTTCTTCCTTCGATCCACTGATGACCTGGCGATCGAGTGCGGTTTCTTTTAATCTGATTTTGTTCCTTCCTTCGCGCTGCTACCGAAAGTCTGGGTAGCTAGGAGACGTCTTTTCTCTGTTGCCGGACAGGGACGGTTTCCACTCGGGCAGAGCTTTCACAGTCCTGCAATGGGCGTTATCTTGGGTAGGCAGTGTATAACGATAAGGTTTAGGTATTGGGGCCGGAACTAGGCAGGTTAAACCAATCGTGAGAGGATCGAAGCGAGCCTTTTGTTATCTTGTCATCTTAGTTTAAAGCAGGATAAAACTTTCATTTCGAATCCACTCACCGCGCACAATGCTTCAACAGTCGGTGATAAGAGATTCTGCTGTACTTGAAATGACAGTCATCATTGGACGGCAACGTGAAAAACTACTGGCTACCTATGCACTCCTACTAAGGAAATTTGGCATGATAGAACAGTCTGGATGCTAGCCGCTGTCTTATTTATTTCCTGATTGCTCCCTATCTAAGAAGTTGCTACCACAATATACAGTATACAGCCAATATCCAGAAGCAGAACGCACCAGGATTAAGAAGGACATGGATCAAATTGGTTGGGCCACCCGGCCCCAATCACGCGGTTTCAGCTTCAGGGTGAATTTTGGATCCAGGGTAGGAGAACAGCCTGGTAGCATTCTTGTAGCTCACCTCGGCGAGTTCATTCTCTGGCATTTCAAGCAGCGACGCCACATAACTCAATACCTGAAAAGAACACGTAAAGGAGGTTCAGTTTATTAGAACCATTTCATTAATCCAACATTGATGTCTGTGAGAGTTTATGAAGTGAACAAGTCATTTTTGGAGAGATGGAACCCGCATGAGGACACTGTAGCGGTGAGCTGGGAGTCGGTCATTAAGAATTAACAAACCGCAGCATACAAATTAATAGGCAATTGTGCACTTAAACCTTACGCACTGCTGGGCGAAAGCCTGTTTCGTAACCTTACGCACTGCAATGACATTATACCAAACAGCGTACGTAAATGTTGAAATAGTATTCAGAGAAAATACTGTGTTTACCCTAAAAAGTACATGTTAGTATACTAGTCAGCACAAGAATATTCTTTTAACATTATAAAATCATATACCATGAAGATTTGCTACCAAAACTATCAGGCCAAGGCATCAGGGCAGGGCAGGGCAAAAATCTTACAATGTGGATGTTAGCTGGATGGTTCAAGGATTCATTTGAAGAGCTAGCTGCCTGAGAAGTTGGATCACCATGACGCTTTTCAATATCTGCATCTGAAGTGCCCGAGGGGACTTTTACTAGAGAAACATTGTCCAACTTTGGTAATGCATCCGGTGCATCTGTCTCTAACAGAATTCTGTCCAAGGGTATCTATAACAAATACAAACGCATTTCATTGGTAAATACTTGTGAGATGGAATGGTGCATAATAGATTTCATACCTACTCCCAGGAAAAAGGAAATAACCTACTTACTGCTTTGAGCATTTTCTTTGCCTTAGTGGATTTCATGCCTGTAAGGAAACCAGACAACGAAAAGTAGCAACCTAAATTTGCAAGGCCGAGCACCATTTCTGCAGACCCCAGATAAGAATGCAACAGCACACCTGCTGGGAAAGGCCCAGTTCGCCTGCATGCAGCCAAAATGTTAACATGTCATGAGGGTTATTTGTAGAGAAAAGAAATGAGAAACTACAAGACACCCACAATAGCTTGACTGTAAGTTTGGAACCTACACTTTAGTATGCCATTTCTATCTAGCACAAGCAGTACTTTCAAGGTTTTGGCGATGTGTATAAAATAATATTAAAGCCTAAACCTACTAAGAACCTGGTGTGTGCTTTATCATTGATATCTACTATTTTCAGAAACTAAACTTTCAACTTGGACAAACAAACTATCCCTACCTGTCATGCATAGCTAGATACAGGAAATAAAAATATACTAAAAGCCAAATGTCCATGCCTTACTTTAGTATTTCCAGAAGATCACCAAAGGCACGTACACAATGAACAGAAACAGGGTTTCTCCAATTCCTTAGCAAGTTCAAGTTGTCTTTGGAATACTTCAACCTGTGTCAACATTGTTATGCTGCTGTTATTATGGTCTAACAATAGAACAGTACATCTAAAGCCGCGGTAATAAAGCAAATGGCATATATGAATAGTTTTTTCATCAGATCATGTAACTGAATCTGTTGGTAGAATTGTATGCAACATGAGGTGCAGATGGGTCTATGCTAACAAACCTGTTCTCCAAAGTCAATAGTTTTTCCATGTGATCCCTTGTCCAGACCAGTCTGCATAACAGTGACATATGACAAGATATAATTGCATGAGTCTCGTAACCGAACATGCCAAAAGGAAACAGAAGAGGCTCTGACATCTAACCAAGTTTGAAAGCACTAGTACATTAAATTCAGAAATAGCCTTCTCAGCTTTAAAATTACAGCAAGCAGTGGTGGCGGTTAAGAAACCATATTGCTGATAAACATTAAAACTAAAAAATGACTGGCCAGAACCAGATGATCCTAATTTAGACTATTATTACTACAGAACAATGCTGGTAGGGAAGCCTTGGTTAGCACTTTGCGGCACTCGAGGCCATTACGTATTGCCGCAGTTCTATTGCTGACTAGTAACCTGGAAGAGTGACAAATTGACGGATAAAGCTCACCTCCCCAACAGCCGCCTCTGGGGTCTCCGAGAAGAACCTCCGGAGCGAATCCATCCAATCGGGCGACCTCTCCGGCACCCACCTAGCAAATTCACGGTTTTAAAACTTACATAGCATAAGCAGCAGTGCACCGCGAGAAGCAGCCAAGGAGTCTTGCCATGGGTGGAGGCCGAAGCAGGGGACGACGGCCGGGTGCTCCTGGGCCATCTGCTTCACCAGGTCCCAGTCTTTCTGCATACAAGCAGTAAACAAAGAGTCGGGGAGGAGAGGTTGCTTGCGTTGCGTAACTCGGGCGGGGGCAGGGATAGAGCTGAGCGTACCTCGGAGGTGCCGTTGACCGCGAACCGGACGACGCCCGAGGCTGTGGCGGCGCGTATGAGGGAGGGGGCAGCCGCCGCGATGCGGGGGTCTTGCAGGTGGCAGTGCGCGTCGAAGAGCCGCACGGCGGAGGCGGCGCGGCCCGGAGCCTGCGCCATGTTGATGGTGCGAGAGCTGCGGTGGCCGGAGCCGGTGCGGACACCCGGTGGGTTGGAGCGGTGGCCGCAGTCCGCGAGCACCGTATGGGTGGCTCGACGGTCACGGGCCGAGAGGAAAGGAGAGGAGAGGAGGGTAATCACTAAAAAAAAGTTTGTCTAACGCTCAGCTGACTGAGCTAATTCTCAGTCAGCTGACGTCTGCACATGGGTTTAGAGTGATCCGTTCCGTTTCTCTAATCGCGATCGATTGTTCACCCAGTCTGTTCGTTGTGATATTGCGAAAATAGCATGGGCCTTGACTCGCCATGCGTCTCCACATGTGCTGGGCTGATCAGCCCATTTTCCTTTCTTTGCTTGATATAACTGTAGTGTACTCTGCTGAAAGGAACGGTACTGTAGTACTGTTGCAGTGTACTCTGCCAGAAAAACATATGACTGTAGTGTGTTGTATTACTTTTTTTAATGTCAGCTCAGCGCGACCCCATTTACAACCGGAAAAGTCAGTTGCAACCTCATTCGTAACTGAAAAAAATACTTAGTTGTAACCCTATTTGCACCTAGAAAATGTCAGTTACGATCCCACTTATAACTAGAAAAAAAACTCAGTGCAACCACACTTGCACCTAGAAAATATCCATTGCGATCCCACTTGTAATTATCTTACTTGTAATTAGAAATATATCAGTTGCAACCCCACTTGTAATTGGAAAGAAACTCAATTACAACTCCACCTGCAACTAAAAAAATGTCAGTTCCGACCCCACTTGCAACTGGAAAAAATACTCAGTTGCAACCCCACTTACAACTAGAAATGTCAGTTGCGACCCCACTTGCAACTGGAAAAAAACTCAGTTGCAACCCCACTTACAACTGGACAAAAACTTAGTTGCAACCCTATTTGCAACTAGAAAAATGCCAGTTGCGACCCCACTTGCAAATGAAAATAAAAACTCAGTTGCAACTTCAATTGCAACTAAAAATATCAATTGCGACCCCAGTTGCAACTGGAAAAGAAACTCAGTTGCGACCCCACTTGCAACTGTAAAAAAAAAAACTCAGTTGCAACTCCACTTGCAACTAAAAAAATGTCAGTTGCGATCCCACTTGTAACTGGAAAAAAACTCAGTTGCAATCCTACTTGCAACTAGAAAAATGTCAGTTGCGACCCCACTTACAACTGAGGAAAATACTTAGTTGCAACCCCAAGTGCAAATGAAAAAAGTCACCACGAGCCCACCTATAACTAAAAAATGTCAGTTGCGACTCTAGTTACAACTGGAAGAAAAATTCAGTTGCAACTGAAAAATGTCAGTGGCGATCCCACGTGCAACTGAAAAATCTTAGTTACAACCCCATGTGCAACTAGGAAAAGTCACCACGACCCCACTTACAAACATGACAAAGTCAATTACGACACCACTTGCAACTGAAAAAAACTCAGTTGCAACCTCGTTTACAACTGAAAAAAGGAACTCGGTTACAAACCCACTTACAAGTGGAAAATGAAAAATTATAATTATAAAATAAAATTGAGTTGCAGTCGTCACTCCCGAGTCTCCATCGCTCCAGTCTACTCGAACTACTACTCTATATGTCTCGGTATAGAAACTGTAACCTCTTCTCTCCATGTGACAAAAAAAAGGGGGACAACAAGCCCATATGAAAAAAAACCAATACAACGCACTAGACGTAAACAAACAACGGCCCAACAAAAAAAAAATCTTTAACCGGGCAGCTGCAAGCCTCCAACGTATGTACAGGCCTAGGACAAAAGACAACAAGAGGCCGATCCACGTTTGCCTACTGTAAAACACGAATCTTGAAAGACAAATCAAACGGTTCTGGACTTGACTGAGAGCTAAGTTCTAGCTGAGAATTAGCAAAACCGAAAAAAAATGGTTCCCTTTGCAAAGGGAACTTTTCCTCCGCTCTACTCGCGCCAAGTGACGTCTTCTACTCGTTTGGTCCCCCGTGGGTGTTTGCATGTGTGACAAGTGGCAACACTAGAGAGTTTTGGTGGTATTTTCCCATCCCACCGGTTGAAGTACGGATGGGTGGAAACGCATTTATTTTTATATTCGTTTTTTTTAATGAAATATCTCTAGAACCGTATTTTAGAATTACGAACCGTTTTCATATTTGAGATCCTCGCGTCGCAATTTTCAAAACTAGATCCCATGTTGATAGGTTTCGAGAAACTTTTTTTTTGTATTACCGGTTCTATATAGTTTGTACACTCGGTAGCATTGTAGTTGTACATCATGTGTAGTTTTGTACTTTCTGTTATCTTTCGCGCGGATGTACAATGATGTGTGCGCGGATGTACGACGATGTGCGCGCGGATGTACAGCAGGTTCGCGTGGGTGTACACCGATGTGCGCGCGGATGTACAACGATGTGTGCGCGGATGTACGATGATGTGCGCGCGGATGTACAGCTGAGTTGGGCGCGGATGTACAGCAGGTTCGCGTGGGTGTACACCGATATGCGCGCGGATGTACAACGATGTGTGCGCGGATGTACAACGATGTGCGCGCGGATGTACAGCTGAGTTGGGCGCGGATGTACAGCAGGCACTACAAGAAGACCCCTCCTACAGCAACGGGTTTATCCGTATCTAAATGTCCATATAGGCGTTGCTAATGCATTTACCAACGGATTATGATGCGTTGCCTTATTGGGCGTTGCAGAGGCCTTATGCAACACATATAGATCCGTTGGTAACCAATGAATAATGTGTTGCAAGATAACAACAGACTTCAAGCAACCGTTGCATGTATTGGTAGACAGCACAAAAGGACTGAACCCATTTTTCGAAATATTTACGATTTTGTAATTATCTTTTATGAACTGCATTGTTTGAGCGCTGCAATCTATTTATTCAGTGAGGGAATATAGTATAGAAGAGATATAACAACACACAAAAAACATACAAAAAAGGCATGGCTTGAAGAACCAGTTCAACATATATTACTTGAATCACAGTCAGTATACATGAAAATTATCCGGATAGTACACAAATTACAATCTTAATATAGAATATGATAATCTAACTACTTCTATATATAATCCTTCTAATATTCTGCCTTTAGATATCTTCAAAGCTTATATCCAAATATAGTTCGTCCATGCTGATTTTGCTGATCTGTAGGTCCTGCAATAAACAAGATTCCTATTTCATCAGTATCAAAGTGGAAAAAGCTGGAAGGGTATACTGAATCCAATTACTACTTGCAGAAAACAAGGAACGAGGGAACGTAAACAAAATGCCCAATACTCTAGTCCAAATATTCCTATTTCAGAATCAATTGCTCTTTCGCAGTCATATCACATCTTAGTAGCGCATGGACTATAAGTGACAAAAAAATACAAGTTCATTAATATATGCATATCAGGTAGACGATCCGTGACAAAGTTGTACCTGCAGCTTATGTTTAATTGCACACTCTTGCAATGTGCTCATTATTATCTGCTCCAACTCTGAAAACAACCAGAATTAAGTGCTGATTAAATACGGAGGCAAGAAAAAATCTGCATAACTAGGAAGATAAACATCATAAACTACAGCCCCTGAATCTGACCCTTACTGTGGCAGAGCGGTTTGATACAAATAGAGTCATAGGGATAGTTCAGAGACCACTTCAGATGTGTTGCGTTTAAGCTACCCCTGCAAATAAATGCCACGAACCGCTCGTATCCTTAGGTTCTCCGATCTGGTGGGTGGTGCATACACGTAGCTGATCAAAAAATCCCCTCTCCCGATGAGCTGCCGATGGCCAGAATGGCCAAGGATGCACAAAGATCCTAGAAAAAAATGGTTAACAAACGTGAAGTCAAGGTAAGAGGAGAGAGGAATCATTTTTTGCGAAAAAGCAAGAAGATATTGACAAGAAAAAAAGAAAGGAAAAACTGAGTCTGGAGCCTGAACCTCTATCGTTCTCATGCCCCGCTGTGCACCAAAGCGCCATCGTGGATCTTCGAGAGACCTCCGCCCATCCGGTATTCCGAATCCATCTTAGCTGCGCACTGGGAGTGAATCTGATACGGAGATCATGGTACGGGAATGTAAATCCATGGTAGGATGATCCCTTCGAGACGTCCTCGCTCCTCATCCGAAAAATAGAAGGCGAGGAGTGGAAGCTGCCAGCATGAGCCGCATCATCGGCGAGGCAAGGGAACGGCCGAGCGGCGACCTGGGGAGAAAAGGGAGGCGGCTAGGTTTTGGGGGGGGGGCAGAGAGCACGACTTGGGGTTGCGGCAGTTCCTTTGTGGCCACATCGCGTGGGGTTAAAGAATATGCTAGGGAGGTTAGTGGGCTGGGCTCGTAAAGGTTTCTTTTGGTTCTACTAGTGTGTATATAAACAACGAACATATTGCAACGCATGCCATCTGTATCTAGGATAAAATTTTGCAACGAATATGTATCTCGTTGCCAAGTATGCATTGCTGTAAAGGGGATCTTCTTGTAGTGAGGTTCGCGTGGGTGTACACCGATGTGCGCGCGGATGTACATCTGAATCCCACTATTCTGTACTTTCTATTATATATACTCTGTACTTCCATGTGGCGCGTTAGCGTAGGCGTTAGGGTACGGAGGATTCATCGCCGTCGACGCGATAACGTCGACGAGCGATGAAGCCTCCGTACCCTAACGCCCCGAGGCTGAGTCCCCCCGTACGCCGCGGTAGCGGCGACGGGGGACGAAGCCGAGCCGCTAGATTAAGAAAAACTTGTAATTTGTATATATTACTTAGGATTGGGGGTGGGGTGGCAAGCACCCAAATTTATATACCGGTATGCAAGAGAGTTTTAGATTTAATTTGTACTCCCTATTATGTGTAGTTTATACACGTATCTTCTATGCGAATTTTTATACTCCATATTCTTTGTATTTTGTACACCGTGTTCTATTTTGTTTGTACTCCCAATTATATGTTATGTGCACTCTACGTTTGAATTTACACACACTGACGCCACGGAAAACTTTGGGGCGCGCGTACAAGGTGTACGTATGCGGCAACCACGCAGGCGTATGCACCGAGGGGCTTTGGCCATGAAACCAGCCGAGAGACGTACGCGCGCGGCCGGCCGGGAGACGTACGCGAGTGCGGGATCGTCACGCGCACAAGCGCGCGTCGCGCGTTCTCCACCGCCGCCACGTGGCGTGCTCGCGTACGTGCAGTGCTCTCTGGGAAGGGTTCCCTTTTCGTAGTTCCACCCGAGGAGGGTAATCACTAAAAAAGTTCCCTTTGTAAAGGGAACTTTTCCTCCGCTCTGCTAGAGCGAAGAGGATTTCAGTGGGCTAAGCACGATTATTGTTGGTGCTGGCCCAGCCTAGTACTTTGTGGTTGGGCTGGGTAAAAGGTTATATAAAGAAAATCAACACAGACAGGCCCAAGCGGACCCTTTTTTTTTTGAGAAACACTTCAGATCGGCCGACCGATCGCGCGTCTCCGATCGGTCGCTTCAACTGACCCGCACGCGTGGGTGGGCGAGCACTGTTTTGCATGCAACGCACAGTATATATTGGTTTAGTGTGTTTAACTTCTACAGTACGTATGCATGTAATTATTTCTTTCCTGAGCTAGCTAGGCCTATGCGATTGCGATCAGTTGTTCGTGGCTAATTTTTTCTAGCATGCACCACGTGATGAGCTTATATTGTCAATTTGTCATGCATACGTGCAACCTTTTCTTATTTTTTTCAACTAGATTGCATGCAAACTACAAACACCACAAAGGCCAGGACCAATGTATCACACATAGCTATTTTTATGTAGTTATTAGGTACTTTTAGAGAGAGATATCGACATTAGACATGACAACGATCAATTGGCGAGATCGGGACACCATGACCGATGGTAAAATTAAGTTTCTTTCATGATTTATTGCATACGTATTTTAAATTTGTAACAGAGTCACACGAGGTTTGTTGAGTGAACACATACCATATGTTACAAATGTTTCTAGGTGTTTGTTATAAGATTGTGTTCCCCATGATTTTTCGATGTTGCGTACGTCTTATAAATTTGTAACAAAATTACACGAGGTTTGTTGTGAAAACACATGTGAGATGTTACAAAAAAATTCTGGGTGTTTGCTACAAGTTTTGTGTTTCTGTCCGATTTTTTGATGTTGCATACATGCTATTAATTTTTAGCAAACTCATATGATTTTTTTGTGAAATCACACGCCAACAGTTGCCAAGTTTTTGGGTGTTTGTTACAAGTTTGTGCGTTTTTTTTAAATGATGATGTTTTAAGTGCTTTTTTGAATGCTACGAACACATAATTTTGTTTGTTGTAATCATTTGTGATTTTTGTCGAAACAATTGGTGATTTTTGTTGCAAATAAATTTGTAGCAAAAGAATTGTTGCATAACCACTTTTTTATGTTGGGATTTTTGTTGTAATCATTTGTGATTTTTGTTGAAACAATTGGTGATTTTTGTTGCAAATCAATTTGTAGCAAAAGAATTGTTGCTTAGCAACTTTTTATGTTGGGCTTTTTGTTGCAATAATTTGTTGTTTTTTTGAAATTATTGATGATTTTTGTTGAAAATCAATCCGCAGTGAAAATAATAATTGTTTGCACATTTTCGTATCATTATTTTTTGTAAATATTTGTGAAGATTTGTTGCAATAGTATATTATTTTGTTGTACAAATTTAAATATTTTCTACCTATAATCTTAGCAAATTTGTATGTGTTTTATTGTGAAAATACATACGGGATGTTGCAAATGTAATTAGCTACTCCCTCCGTATCAAAATGTAAGATGTTTTAGTATTTTGCTTTCCATCCGTATCTAGACATGTTTTAGTGCAAGATTTATTTGAACCTTGCACTAAAACATGTCTTGATACAGATGGAAAGCAAAATGCTAAAACATCTTACATTTTGATACGGAGGGAGTACAATATTTGATTGGTTCTTAATCAACGGGCGCACTAATTCTGCCCAGCAACAATTGCACATCGCATGGGTGAGCTCCATCCGCTTGGAAAAGTCAAAGGAGCCCATGCGCTATGATACGTCTCCGACGTATCTATAATTTTTTATGTTCCATGCTTGATTATATATCAGTGTCACATGTTTTTATAATGTTTTTATATCATTTTGGCATGATTTATGGAACTAACCTATTAACAAGATGTCGAGTGCCAGTTCCTGTTTTCTGCTGTCTTTTTGTTTCAGAAAAGTTGTTCTTGGAAGTTTCTCGAAATGCGCTGAAAATTTACGAGATTTATTTCCAAGATGAAACAAAGACGGAGCCAGAAGGATGCCCGGAGGGGGAGGCCACAGCCTCCATATGCCTTCCAGGAGCGGCCCCATCCTAGGCCGCGCCTAGGCCCTACCTGGACGGCTCCTTCGCCTCCTCGAGTCGCCCCTTCGCCTATAAATTAGTCTTCGACCCGAAAACCCTAAGTACCCGATCATATTTTCCAGAAGACGTCCGAGGCTGTCGTCATTGCCAACCCTAGTTCGGGAGGGTTCTACAGCTCTTCCCGGCACCCTGCCGGAGAGGGGAATCGACACTAGAGGCATCTACACCACCATGTCTGCCTCCAGAATGATGCGTGAGTAGTCCACCACGGGACTACGGGTCCATAGCAGTAGCTAGATGGTTGTCTCTCCTCCTTGTACTCCATTGTTTAGATCTTGTGAGCTGCCTATCATGATAAAGATCATATTATCTGTAACTGCTACATGATCATGTTTGCATGGATCCGATGAATTGTGGACGTCATTACTTTTGTTCATCTATGTGTTATGTTTTATCTATGATCTTGCATGCTCTCCGATGCTAATGGATGCTTTGGCCAAGTAATTATTAGTGTTGTATGAGGGAGTATTTATGCTAGATAGTGGGTTCATGCCTCTCTTTGTCTGAGCTCGGGTTGAAAGAAACGATTAAGACTAGAGATGTGCTGTTGCCACTAGGGAGAAAACATCGGTGTGATTTCCTTCTGTTATTTACATTGCTTATATTATGCACTTTGCTTATTGCAATGATCTGTTGCTTGCAACTTAATACTTTTGGGTGACATGCTGGATAGCGATCCCGGGGTGGATTATTAGTCATAGATGCAGTTGGATAACTGTTGGAGATATGCCCAAGAGGCAATAATAAATGTTATTGATAATCATATTTCTCCGTTCATGATATGTTTAATTCCATGCTAGAATTGTATTAACCGGAAACAAATACATGTGTGGAATATAAACGGTAATGTGTCCCTAGTCTTTCCTCTTGCGACTAGTTTGTTTGATTAAGTGATGGTTAGATGTTTCCTAACCATGGATTTGTGAATCACTTAATAAACGAAGTTTGTATCATGGGTGATGATATAATGGACAAGACTCAAATTAAATAGATGTCAAATATAGTTTCCTTACACCGTGAGATTATGTCACTCCCGCTTATCGGAGGAGTGCTTTGTGGACATCAAACGTCACTTCGTAACTGGGTGATTATAAAGGTGGCTTTCAGGTTCTCCAATGATGGGTTGTTGGGTGGCATGTTTCAAGACTGTGATTTGTTCGTCCAACTGTTGGATAGATATCTCTGGGCCCTCTCGGTAGTATAGCATCCAAACGCTTGCAAGCATATGACTAAGTAGCTAGTCATAAGGGATCCTATTCTATGGGAACGAGTAAAGAGAACTTGTCGGTAACGAGATTAATCAGATATGGAGATATCAGTGGATTAAATCTCGGACAAGTAAAATATCGTGAAACAAAAGGAATCGTATATGGATTAATTGAATCCCGGACATTGTGGTTCGACTAGTAAAGTACTTCGTTGAATATGTAGGAATTAATATGGGCATCCCGGTCCCGCTGTTAATATGACATATTCACGAACCCGCAGAGTCACACACTTAACGTTTGATGTAGTTAGGGTTTGAGATAAATGATGGTGAGAATGAATATTGATTCGGAGTCCCGGATAGGATCCCGAACGTCACGAGGAATTCCGGAGCGGTTCGGAGAATAAGATTCATATAAGCAAACTGGTTTCCGGAGGTTTAGAAAGGTTCGGGAATTTATCGGTAAAGTACCGGAAAGTTCTAGAAGGTTCTAGAGGGGTCTAGAAGTGGGGCCCATAGGAGTATGGGGCCCACAAGGCATGAAGGGGTAGTGGGCTGGCCTAATGGGCCAGCCGCACCACACCCTCAAAGGCCCAGCCGGGCCAAGCTTCTAGAAGGGGGGGCCGGCCGAAACCCTAGGGGTTGCTTGGGGGCCAAGCCTCCCCCTAGACGCCGGCCCTAGATGGGGTGGGGCGCAGCCCCCCCTTGGCCCCCTATATAAAGGAGGGTGGGGAGGGGGTGCGGCACACAAGGAGCTCCCCCCTAAGGTGCCCTAGCCGCACCCCCCAACCCTAGCCGCCGCCTCCCTCCTCCTCCTCTCTCCCGATAGCCGCTTGGCGAAGCCCTGTCGGATCTCCACCATACACATCACGCCACCGTCGTCGTGCTGTTGATCTCAAGCCTCTCCACCACCTCTTGCGGGATAAAAAACGTGGAGTCTTCATCGAGCTGAACGTGTGGATATCTCGGAGGCGTTGCTCGTGCGGCGCTTGGACAATACATCTCCTCGCGACTAGACAAGTCAAGTTGCGGGGATCGACTAGCCAACCCCTGCCTCGACAAAACACTCACGGTTTTCTTCGAGGGTGAGATTCAATCTCCTTCTTGCTACCAACCTCTCGTAGATCGGATCTAGATGTTGGGTTTATTCCGCTATCTTTGCGTAGGAAAATTTTTGTTTTCTATGCTGCGACCCTTCAGTGCTATCAGAGCCTAGATCTATTCGTAGATGTTGGTGCGATTAGACACAAGTATTGTGGGCGTTGATAATTTGAGTTGCTACCTTCTAGCGTGCACTTTGCATCTTTGCGTTACTGTGAGATTGAAGCGGCCCGGACCAACCTTACTCGTCCACGCACGAGAGACCGGTTCCACGACTGACATGCAACTTGTTTTGCATAAGTGGCTGGCAGGTGTCTGTTTCTCTTGCTTTAGTGAAGGTGCAATTTTCAATGGGAGGCCTTTCAAAAGGATGAGTAAATAAGCAACTATTTTATCACCGTTGTGGCTTTGCGTAGACTAGAACGGTTCTATCTCATGACCCATGAGAAGCCACGTAAAATTTGCATAAACAAAGTAGAGGACGTCTAACTTGTTTTTGCAGGGTTTGTGATGTGGTATAGCCCAAGATGTGATTATGTGTTGTATGCAATGATCATGTTTTGTAATTGTCACGACTTGCATGTCGATGAGTACGGTAACCGGCAGGAGCCTTATGGTTGTCTCATATTTATTGTATGACCTGCATGTCACTTTAAACGCCATGTAATTGCTTTACTTTTTTGCTAAAGTAGCCATAGTAGTAGTTGCAATAGTTGGTGGAGGCAATCATGGTGATGGCGCCACAAGCTGGTGATGATGGAGATCATGCCGGTGTCTTGGAGATGGAGATCAAAGGCACAAGGAAAGGCTATACCATGTCACAAATTATGAATTACATGTGATGTTAATCCTTTTATGCACCTTATGGTTTATGCTTAGATACGATCTCGACGGTAGCATGATAAGATGATCTCTCATGTTAATATCAAGAAGTGTTCTCCCCTAGTATGCACCGTTGCGAAAGTTCGTCGTTTTGAAGCACCACGTGATGATCGGGTGTGATAGATTCTACGTTCACATACAACGGGTGCAAGCCAGTTTGCACACGCAGAAATACTACGGTTTCCTTGACGAGCCTAGCATGTACAGACATGGCCTCGGAACACAAGAGCCGAAAGGATAACACGAGTCATATGGATGATATGATCAACATGGAGATGTTCACCATTTGAAGCTGCACCACCTCACGTGATGATCGGTTGTGGTGTAGTGGATTTTGGATCGTGTGCCACTAAACAACCAGAGAGATGTTGAGTTTAGTGGGAGTTCGTTTTATAATTAGATTATTTCTCGAACAATCTATCATGAACATAGTCTAAACACCTTGCAAATAATGTTGTAGATCAATGGCCCTTCCCAACATCACCATGAATTTTAACGCGTTCCTAGAGAAAGACAAGCTGAAAGACGATGGAAGCAATTTCTCAGGTTGGTTTATGAATCTGAAGATTATCCTCAAAGCTGCCAAGAAACTGTATGTCCTAGATGCACCGCTAGGTGAGGCTCCAGCAGAGGGAGCGGCTGAAGATGTTAGGAACATCTGGGCAGCCCGCTCTGAGGACCACGAGATAGTTAAGTGCGGTCTGTTGTATGGCTTAGGACCCAAGCTTCAAAAGCGTTTTGAGCACCATGGCGTTCATCAGATGATAGTTGATCTGAAAGCTATGTTTCAGACTCAAGCCAAGGTGGAGAGGTATGATGCCTCTTCTAAGTTCTTTAGCTGTATGATGGAAGAGAACAACTCTGTCAGTGAACAGGTGCTCAAAATGTCTGGGTACGGTGATCGTCTGGCACAGCTGGGTGTTGTGATTCCCAATGAGTTGGGGATTGACCGTGTTCTCCAGTCACTTCCACCTAGCTACAAAAGCTTCGTGATGAACTATAACATGCAAGGAATGGAGAAAACTCTTCCTGAGCTCTTCGCGATGTTAAAGACCGCGGGAAGTGGAAATCAAGAAGGAGCATCAAGTGTTGATGGTCAACAAGACCACTAGTTTCAAGAAAAAGGGCAAAAGTGACTACCTCAAGAAGGACGGCAATCGAGCTGCCGGGCCTGCGAGGAAGTCAAGGAAAGGCCCTAAGTCTGATACTCAGTGCTTCTAGTGCAAGGGAACCGGACACTGGAAGCGGAACTGCCTCAAGTATCTGGCAGACAAGAAGGCTGGCACCGTCAAACAAGGTATATATGATATACAAGTTATTGATGTGTATTTAACAAGTGATCGTAGTAGCACCTGGGTATTTGATACTGGTTCGGTTGCTAATATATGTAACTCGAAACAGGAGCTGCGGAATAGTCGACGCTTGGCAAGGGACGAGGTGACGGTGCGCGTTGGAAATGGATCAAAAGTTGAAGTCATCGCTGTCGGCACACTCCCTCTGCATTTACTTTCGGGATTAGTTTTAAAACCTTAATAATTGTTATTATGTGCCTGCGTTAAGCATGAACATTATATCTGGATCTTGTTATTGCGAAACGGTTATTCATTTAAGTCTGAAAACTTTGGTTTTTCGATTTATATGGATCATACCTTTTGTGGTCATGCACCTGAGAGGAATGGTTTTATTTCTATTGGATCTCGATAGTAGTGATACACATGTTCATAACATTGATGCCAAAAGATGCAAAGTGAATGATGATAATACCACATATTTGTGGCACTGCCGTTTGGGTCACATTGGTGTAAAGCGCATGAAGAAACTCCATTCTGATGGACTTTTGGATTCACTTGATTTTGAATCATTTGAAACTTGCGAACCATGCCTTATGGGTAAGATGACTCGAACACCCTTTTCCGGCACGATGGAGAGGGCAACAGACTTGTTGGAAATCATACATACCGATGTGTGTGGTCCGATGAGTGTTGCAGCACGCGGTGGATATCGTTACTTCTTGACCTTCACCGATGATTTGAGTAGATATGGGTATATTTAGTTATTTACTTAATGAAACACAAGTCTGAAACATTTGAAAAGTTCAAAGAATTTCAGAGTGAAGTCAAGAATCATCGTAACAAGAAAATAAAGTTTCTTCGATCCGATCGTGGAGGCGAATATTTGAGTTATGAGTTTGGCATGCATTTAAAGACGTGTGGAATTGTTTCACAACTCACGCCACCCGGAACACCCCAGCGTAATGGTGTGTCTGAACGTCGTAATCGAACCTTATTGGATACACTAGTGGAAAAACCCCCTTTCGTCCCGGTTGGTTTGGGCCATTGGTCCCGGTTCCCCAACCGGGAAATCAATCGGGACGAATGCTCGTCCCGGTTGGGACACCAACCGGGACGAATGGGGGGGGGGCACGTGGCCCGGCCACAGGCAGCAGGGGCGGAGGCTTTCGTCCCGGTTCGTATACGAACCGGGACTATTGTCCCGTCAGATTTTACTTTTTCCAAAAATTTCAGAAAATTGTTTAAATTTATAAAATAAATAATGCTTATTCTATAATTCATAAAATATGAATAAAATACCAAAATGTTCAGAAAAATAAGACCTATTTAATTATGAAAAATGCATGCATGTTTAAAAAACTTAAATTAAATATTTCTTAGAACTACAAAAATGGCACTACTAGTTAAATAAGAGGAACCACTATTACACATCATCGCCACGAATATATATATTACACACATCTCATTCGTCGTCCTACATATATACATCTCTTTTACACTCTCCCTATTTAATTTCAACCTTACAGTAGAATTCTCCTTTCGGATCTAGGACCTCTGCAAGTAAGAATCCGGCAAATTCCTCTTGAATTGCTCGTATGCGATCGTGTGGTAGAAGGCCATCCCGCAACCGTTCGATCTAATTAAAAAAGGGTCAATATATATGAATGAAAGTAAACAGAATTGATGGCAATAAACTAAATTATGAATATTGCATACGCACTTAAGTTGTTCTAAGATTCTGCCCTTCTCACAGCACGTCTGACGAATGAACTCGCAGACGTAGTATCCACATAAATGATTCCCGCTTCCCTGGCTCAAGCACTTTACGGGAACAGAGTTCGATCAAAAAATGGTAATGGTATTGAATAGAATCAAAGAGATGCGCGGATCTAGATAGTAGTACTTACATTTATTGGTTGAAATGTAAGCTCCTCCGCCCATTCACCCCTAGCCCTGGCGGTGAATCGTTTCCAAGCCCTGCCCGGCAAAGAAAATGAATAAAGGAGTTATATATTAATTACTTGCTATCAGTAAATGAACGGAAAGTTGCCGATAATGCCATAATGATTGAAATTACCTCTGGAGGCATTCCTGCATGTCCGCCCACTTCTCAAGGGGTTTATGTAAGGAGTCCATGACTTGTACTACTCCTTTGTCAGGCATAATGATTAGCAGAATAAAGTGGAAGCTGCGCACGCATAAGTCATCAATTATACACTTAACATCGAGAAATTAAGCGAAATAAAATATGTAGAAGACAGTAACACTTACTTGAAGTTGTAAGGAAATAATATTTCTCTTTTGACTTCGTTGAACCGTAACGCATTTACCAAGTTATTCTCGGTTTGGTCGTAAAAATCAAGGAGACTTTTTTCATGAACGGTATTTGGATCAACGAACCCAATATCATAGATTTGTCCTCTTTTGCATTCGAGAATCTTCATTCTGCATAATTAATATAGTGATAAGTAAGATAATTATAAATGCAATGAACGAGGTGAGCTAGGTAGAGACTTAACTACAGAAATAATACTTACAGACAATAGGCGCTGATGATAGCTTTGTCAAGGGCTTCTTGTTGGTATAACTGAAATAATTCACAAAATTCAATCATTACGTGGTCATCTCCATGCCCGTAATGCTCGTTCTTATATCCCACGTAGATCCAATTTTCCCCTTTCTTTGAGGCTGCCATGTACCAACTATGCAATCTTCGCATTTTTGTTGGTAGATCTTTGACATGAGATTTGACGAGAGGATGCCCGTGCCGGTATTGGTATTTTGGAACTATTTCTTCGTGGAATTGTAATTGGTCTAAGTACTGAGCAATAGACAAGCCGTGAGCAGCGGGCTTCTCCGTACATTGCAACAAACTCAGGATCGATGCCGACCGCAGGTTTGCTCGACCCCACCTTGGTATCGGAAAACACTTTGAGCGGGGGGCACGATTGTTTTTGCTGTTCTCCTAGCTGGGGAACTGTCTTCCGGCTTGCACTAATACTCTTCGACCGCTGTTTATTTGCCCGAACCGACTTGAGAATAGAGCGGTCATAGTCTGGTGTCAGCTTTGGCGGGGGTTGGGCTAGATTTTTCAGCATTTTCACGACAGCGGCATGTTCTTCTGGGGTGTCGGGGAACTCTGTTGCTTTCGCCTTCTTTGCCTTCAAGTTAGCAAACCACTTATCCGTTTCCCCTTTTGCGATCGCCTTATTTTCCTCCACCGTATAGTCATAAGGTCTCTTGGCAAGATTCTTATGAGGTACTTTTGGGAGGGGTGACCTTGAACGTTTCGGTGATCGGTTTTTATCAAACCCCAGAGTACCCACACGTGGCGCCGGAGAAGACTTACGCGGCGGCGGAGACGACTGACGCGGCGGCGAAGACGGCTGCTCTGGAGACTGGTGAGGCGGCGGAGACGGCGCCTGAGGCGGCGGCGGTGGAGAGTGGTGAGGCGGCGGAGACGGCGCCTGAGGCGGCGGCGGTGGAGAGTGGTGAGGCGGCGGAGACGGCGCCTGAGGCGGTGGAGAGTGGTGAGGCGGCGGCGGTGGAGAGTGGTGAGGCGGCGGAGGCGGTGGAGAGTGGTGAGGCGGCGGAGGCGGTGGAGAGTGGTGAGGCGGCGGAGGCAGCCAGTTTGGAAGCACGATGAATTCCTTTGGCCATAGAATAGTCCCTTTCTTGGCTTCTCCAAGTTCAACCACCTCCCCATCTTCACCTGCAGGGTGTTCCAGCTTCAGCTCCTCAAATCCTTTACTAACTTCATCGACCCCGACAATAGCGTAGCCATGAGGAACCGGGGAGCAATGGAAAGTTGGTGTAGGTCCAATTGGTACGGCATAGCCGACCGCCACCTTCATGGTTATGTTGAACACTTTCACATGTAGCTCACAAGGTGTGCTCTCCGTGATATCATCCACTGGGTAGCGACGAAGAGCATCCGTCGTCAGTGCATCATCATCACGTGCCGGGACCATGCTCGAAGCCACGCTGCTTTTCCGATATGATGGGTCGGTAGCATCGACTGCAGCTTCTACAACGTGCTGCTGAGATAGGCCGGCAGTGCCTTGCTGGCTAAGTTCGTTAATTTGATCCTGCTGCCGCTTCATTTGATCCTGCTGCCGCTTAATTGTTTCTTCTATATTACGCAGCCGGTCTGCAGCAGCGATTGCTTCCCTTGCCTCCCTTTCCTTTCTCCTCTGATGACTTTTATCGGGAAATATTTTCCTTTCCACGGGAAACCCATGTTTCCACGGCTTGGAGCCTTTGGTGCCTCGTGTTCGTCCCTCATGTTCTTTATTCCCAATGGCGCGTGAAAGCTCGTCATCCTCTCTATCGGGACGGAACCGTCCCTCTTCAACATCCTTGTATGCTTTCCTAATTTCTTCGATGGGTAGTAGGGGATTATCCTTGTGTCTTCTGGTATATATGCACTTTCCTTCTGCGTCCAATGTGCCCCCATGCCCGTAAAACCAATTTCTTGTCCGTTCGGTCCATCCTTCTTTTATAGGCTCTGGAACGATCCCTTTAGCCAGCAGGTCGGCCTCAAGTTTGTCCCACTTAGGCATGGAACAGGCGTAGCCAGCAGCCCCCATAGTATGGTGGTACTTCTTTTTAGCAGCATTTGCCTTGTTTACTGCAGACTTTAACTGAGCTTCCTCTGATTTCTTGTAATTCACAAAATCTTCCCAGTAGTCTCTTATCTTCTCATACCCGTGATCGAAATCCGGAGTTTTATCTTTCAAGATGAAGTCGGTGTACAATCTGTTCTTAAATTTGTTGAATAGCTCGGCCATCTTCTTAAGAGCCCACGCCTTGACTTTATCTACTAGAGCTTTTTTTCGGGCATCCATCTCCTCCTCATCTGGCTCCCCCTCCTCTGGATCCACCTCTGGCAACGGCAATGTGAAATTAACCATGACCTTTTGAAAAAGGCGTCTTTTGCCTTCGGGGCCGATATAGCTAACTTTAGGATCCCTTGGCTTATTCCATTCTCGGATGGTGATCGGGACGTAGTCCCTAACAATAACACCGCATTGCTTCACAAATTTTTGTCTAACATCAATTGGAGCAATGGGTTCGCCGTCTGCACCGACTTCTTCGATCCTGTAGCGGACATTGTCCTGCAACTTTTTGGTTGGGCCTCGTTTCGTCCTCACAGAGGATTTGCTCGATCCGGATGGCTAAAAGAAGAAAGACTGTTAATATGTGTATATGGACAACAGAGGCTAAATTAATTAATATAAATATATATATGCACCTCGTCGGAGTTTGTAATAATCAATGTTGCACCGGAGCCGCCGGCTTCTGCCTTGTCGGCTTCTCCCTCATCGGAGATGCCGAGTTCGGCCTCTTTCCAGGCGTTGAGAGACTCATCCCCCTCACCGGAGTCGTTCAGAAAGTGACTTGTTTCATCATCGCCGCAGATTATATCCTCGAGGATATTTTCCTCAATTTCATCTCTGCCGTGTGGTTCCATAGTTTCTGCAAAATACGAAAGTTATTTTCGGAGCCGTCTCTGCCGTGTCGTTCAGAAAACTTGTAGGGATAGAATGGTACTACAAGGAAAGGCGCGCGTTGCTGCGCCTGTTGTTTCTAAGCGTCGTCATGGTGATACATTTTTATGAACATGTGTGATTTATGCTCATCGTCGGCACTTAGGTGACTAAATCGTCGATGACCTAGCTCATCGATTTCATCCCCCGCAACACGGTAAAAATGTCGCGGTAAATCACTCCTCACAAAAATGAAACACTTAGCACATTCGTGGTTTGTCGAGTTTTGACTTCAATTTACATCACTAAATAAAAATCAACATCGCTACATCACTGAAATTTGCACTAGCTAAATATTACATATGCGAGGATGATCCACTAAATAAAAATCATCACAGATCAATTTTGCAATTATCATCGGANATGCCGACGCAGGTTTGCTCGACCCCACCTTGGTATCGGAAAACACTTTGAGCGGGGGGCACGATTGTTTTTGCTGTTCTCCTAGCTGAGGAACTTTCTTCCGGCTTGCACTAATACTCTTCGACAGCTGTTTATTGCCCGAACCGACTTGAGAATAGAGCGGTCATAGTCTGGTGTCAGCTTTGGCGGGGGTTGGGCTAGATTTTTCAGCATTTTCACGACAGTGGCATGTTCTTCTGGGGGTGTCGGGGAACTCTGTTGCTTTCGCTTCTTTGCCTTCAAGTTAGCAAACCACTTATCCGTTTCCCCTTTTGCGATCGCCTTATTTTCCTCCACCGTATAGTCATAAGGTCTCTTGGCAAGATTCTTATGAGGTACTTTTGGGAGGGGTGACCTTGAACGTTTCGGTGATCGGTTTTTTATCAAACCCCAGAGTACCCACACTGGCGCCGGAGAAGACTACGCGGCGGCGGAGACGACTGACGCGGCGGCGAGACGGGCTCTGGAGACTGGTGAGGCGGCGGAGCGACGCCTGAGGCGGCGGCGGTGGAGAGTGGTGAGGCGGCGGAGACGGCGCCTGAGGCGGTGGAGAGTGGTGAGGCGGAGGCGGTGGAGAGTGGTGAGGCGGCGGAGGCGGTGGAGAGTGGTGAGGCGGCGGAGGCAGCCAGTTTGGAAGCACGATGAATTCCTTTGGCCATAGAATAGTCCCTTTCTTGGCTTCTCCAAGTTCAACCACCTCCCCATCTTCACCTGCAGGGTGTTCCAGCTTCAGCTCCTCAAATCCTTTACTAACTTCATCGACCCCGACAATAGCGTAGCCATGAGGAACCGGGGAGCAATGGAAAGTTGGTGTAGGTCCAATTGGTACGGCATAGCCGACCGCCACCTTCATGGTTATGTTGAACACTTTCACATGTAGCTCACAAGGTGTGCTCTCGTGATATCATCCACTGGGTAGCGACGAAGAGCATCCGTCGTCAGTGCTCATCATCACGTGCCGGGACCATGCTCGAAGCCACGCTGCTTTTCCGATATGATGGGTCGGTAGCATCGACTGCAGCTTCTACAACGTGCTGCTGAGATAGGCCGGCAGTGCCTTGCTGGCTAAGTTCGTTAATTGATCCTGCTGCCGCTTCATTTGATCCTGCTGCCGCTTAATTGTTTCTTCTATATTACGCAGCCGGTCTGCAGCAGCGATTGCTTCCCTTGCCTCCCTTTCCTTTCTCCTCTGATGACTTTTATCGGGAAATATTTTCCTTTCCACGGGAAACCCATGTTTCCACGGCTTGGAGCCTTTGGTGCCTCGTGTTCGTCCCACATGTTCTTTATTCCCAATGGCGCGTGAAAGCTCGTCATCGTCTCTATCGGGACGGAACCGTCCCTCTTCAACATCCTTATATGCTTTCCTAATTTCTTCGATGGGTAGTAGGGGACTATCCTTGTGTCTTCTGGTATATATGCACTTTCCTTCTGCGTCCAATGTGCCCCCATGCCCGTAAAACCAATTTCTGTCCGTTCGGTCCATCCTTCTTTTATAGGCTTGGAACGATCCCTTTAGCCGCAGGTCGGCCTCAAGTTTGTCCCACTTAGGCATGGAACAGGCGTAGCCAGCAGCCCCCCATAGTATGGTGGTACTTCTTTTTAGCAGGCATTTGCCTGTTTACTGCAGACTTTAAATGAGCTTCCTCTGATTTCTTGTAATTCACAAAATCTTCCCAGTAGTCTCTTATCTTCTCATACCCGCGATCGAAATCCGGAGTTTTATTCTTTCAAGATGAAGTCGGTGTACAATCTGTTCTTAAATTTGTTGAAAGCTCGTCCATCTCTTAAGAGCCCACGCCTTGACTTTATCTACTAGAGCTTTTTTCGGGCATCCATCTCCTCCTCATCTGGCTCCCCCTCCTCTGGATCCACCTCTGGCAACGGCAATGTGAATTAACCATGACCTTTTGAAAAAGGCGTCTTTTGCCTTCGGGGCCGATATAGCTAACTTTAGGATCCCTTGGCTTATTCCATTCTCGGATGGTGATCGGGACGTAGTCCCTAACAATACACCGCATTGCTTCACAAATTTTTGTCTAACATCAATTGGAGCAATGGGTTCGCCGTCTGCACCGACTTCTTCGATCCTGTAGCGGACATTGTCCTGCAACTTTTTGGTTGGGCCTCGTTTCGTCCTCACAGAGGATTTGCTCGATCCGGATGGCTAAAGAAGAAAGACTGTTAATATGTGTATATGGACAACAGAGGCTAAATTAATTAATATAAATATATATATGCACCTCGTCGGAGTTTGTAATAATCAATGTTGCACCGGAGCCGCCGGCTTCTGCCTTGTCGGCTTCTCCCTCCATCGGAGATGCCGAGTTCGGCCTCTTTCCAGGCGTTGAGAGACTCATCCCCCTCACCGGAGTCGTTCAGAAAGTGACTTGTTTCATCATCGCCGCAGATTATATCCTCGAGGATATTTTCCTCAATTTCATCTCTGCCGTGTGGTTCCATAGTTTCTGCAAAATACGAAAGTTATTTTCGGAGCCGTCTCTGCCGTGTCGTTCAGAAAACTTGTAGGGATAGAATGGTACTACAAGGAAAGGCGCGCGTTGCTGCGCCTGTTGTTTCTAAGCGTCGTCATGGTGATACATTTTTATGAACATGTGTGATTTATGCTCATCGTCGGCACTTAGGTGACTAAATCGTCGATGACCTAGCTCATCGATTTCATCCCCCGCAACACGGTAAAAATGTCGCGGTAAATCACTCCTCACAAAAATGAAACACTTAGCACATTCGTGGTTTGTCGAGTTTTGACTTCAATTTACATCACTAAATAAAAATCAACATCGCTACATCACTGAAATTTGCACTAGCTAAATATTACATATGCGAGGATGATCCACTAAATAAAAATCATCACAGATCAATTTTGCAATTATCATCGGATACTTTATATACACTAACCGCTGTCACATATCACAGATCAATTGCAAATAATATTGTAGACTGTCACATATGCTATTGAAAATAACCATACACTAACCGCTGTCACATATCACAAATCAATTGCAAATTTTTCTAATAACATTTCTAACACTAAATTTCCTAACACTAAATTCCTAACACTAAATTTCTAACACTAAATTACCTACCACTAAATTTCCTACACTACAAAAACAACACAAAAATGTACCTAAACTACACACCTAATTTATACTACTAACTAATTTAAATTACTAACTAATTTAAACTACTAACTAATTTAAATTACTAACTAAAACTAACTAACTAAATACTAACCCTAAAAGCTGCAGCAAATTCAACATTTTAAATTACTAACTAATTTAAATTACTAACTAAAACTAACTAACTAAATTACTAACCCTAAAAGCAGCAGCAAATTCAACATTTTAAATTACTAACTAATTTAAACTACTAACTAATTTAAATTACTAACTAAAACTAACTAACTAAATTACTAACCCTAAAAGCAGCAGCAATTCAAAATTTTAAATTACTAACTAATTAAACTACTAACTAACTAAACTATCATTGAATTTTTTTAACTAACTAAAACTAACTAATTTAAACTACTAACTAACTAAAACAATAAAGTTAGAGATCGCTACTCAGAACATATAGGACAACTTATAAATCCAATGGTATAATTTGTGTGACATAAAATTTGTATTGTTGACAAAATTTGTGTGACATAGGGGAGCAGGGGCACGGAGCAGGGGAGCAGCGGCTTCTTCGTGTGATGTTGTGTGCGAGCTGCAGGAGGCGTGCGTGCAGGTGAGGTGCAAGTGCAGGGCGTGGAGCAGGTGCAGTGCGTGCACGGGCTCGAGCCCGTGCAGGTGCTCGACCATGGCGCTCTCGGTTGCAGTGCATGACGGCGACCGCCGAGAGCAAGGGGGAAACGGAGAAAGGGCCGGAGACGGCGGTGGTGCTCACCCTGGCGCAGATCGGCGACGGGGAGGAAGCAGGACGACGGTGGGAGCAGAGGCGGCGCGGGAGTCGGGGACGGCGCGAGAGCGGAGGCCGCGCGAGGAGCGGAGGCGGCGCGGGAGTCGGGATGGCGTCACGGCGGCAGCCGGAGTCGGGGACGGCGTCACGCGTACGGCGTCGAGTGGAGGCCGCCGGCGGCGGGCGCGTGGAGGCCGGCGGCGGGCGCGTGGAGGCCGGCGGCGGGCGCGTGGAGGCCGGCGGCGGATTTGGGCAGCCTGACGGCGTCGGGTCGGTTCGCGCGCTGGTCCTTAGCGAAAATGAGAAGCAGTTGGGGGAGAAGAAGAGGCGGCCAGATTTAAAAGGCAAAGACCTTTCGTCCCGGTTGGTGGCACCAACCGGGACCAAAGGGTCTTTCGTCCCGGTTGGTGGCACCACCGGGACCAAAGGCCTAACCTTTCGTCCCGGTTCATGCCACCAACCGGGACGAAAGGTCCGGCACCGAAAAGGCGCGTGAAAATACCCTTTGGTCCGGTTCGTGGCAATGAACCGGGACCAATGCCCTGAAAATTCAATTTTATTTCAAACTTTTCAGTTCTGAATGTTGTTCCCCGCCTTTTTTATTCTTATTAAGGTGTTTGAATATGAATTTCAAATGGTTTCGAATTTGAAAAGACTTTCAACATGAAAAGTGTTTAAATTTGAATAAATAATTCAAAACCATTTTCTGTTTCTATAATAATTATTCTATCTATACAAACTATTAACCATTTTGTCATTTTTTTAAGATTAGAGGTGAATTCATTTAAGTAAATTTTTTGGAATGTGAACTTAATTAATTCATTGAACTTATAAATTCAATATCTTTTGATCTGTTTATCAGAAAAATGCACATAATATATCAAATTGTTGATAAAATGTAATCTATCTATTTATTTAATTATATCTATTGAATTAATTTATATATATTGAATTAATTCATATCTATTGATTTAATTCATATCTCACTAAACAGTACATAATGGCAACAGTGGATCCTTCAGGTAATCGAACGGATACGGTACAGAATGACAACAGTGGATCTCATAAAAGAGAACTGGAATGGTGATCACATACTCTGAAACTAACTTCGACGGTGTATTTGATACGGTACAGAATGACAACAGTGGATCAGTTGTCCTAACAATCTTAGTCATACTCCTGCCTAGGCCTATAATACTCGTACTCGTAGTCGCCGTCATCGTCGTCGTCGCTGTCATCGTACTCATACGGCGCTCGTGGCTCGAACCTCGACGGGTGAGCACCCCGGACTGCATGTTAGGGTAGCGTAGGCGGGGGTTATCGCCAGCCATGATGTAGTTCATAACGCCCTGGAGAGTCCGGCCAGCCCACCACAGCTGACGGCCGGCCTCGTTGAAGTCCGAAGGAGGAGGGCCATTCCCCTCGTACCTGGCGAGCGCCCTCTCACGCCGATTGATGAAGAAGGCTTCCCAAGTCGGGCGGTAGTCGGGATGCCAGCCCGGATCCATCCGCTGCTCCGGTGTGAGCTCGAGGTAGTAGTGGTTCGTGATGGCCGCCCGGCGCGCCACACCTTGAGGGACAGGAGTGACCGGCACTCCTCCGGCGCTCAGCCTCCAGCCGGCGGGGACGCGGTAGCCGGGCGGGCAGGGGTAGTTCGAGGCGGAAAGCTCCTCCGCCTGACGGTAGGTTAGTACGGTGGAAGCCATGGAAGAGTGATGAGGTTGCAGATATGAGTTTAGATGTGATATATATAGTGAGAAATTGCGGGAAGACGAAGGCGGAAAGCGGTGGAAGAAGCACACGGATCGTGTGTTTCTTTCGAGCGCTTGTGAGCCGTTGGATCAGAAGCACACGGATCGTGTGTTTCCTTCGAGCGCTTGTGAGCTGTTGGATCAGGGCCTTTGGTCCCGGTTCGTGTTACCAACCGGGACTAAAGAAGCACACGGATCGTGTGTTTCTTTCAAGCGCTTGTGAGCCGTTGGATCAGGGGTGTGTTTCTTTAGAGCGCTTGTGAGCCGTTGGATCAGAAGCACACGGATCGTGTGTTTCCTTCGAGCGCTTGTGAGCTGTTGGATCAGGGCCTTTGGTCCCGGTTCGTGTTACCAACCGGGACTAAAGAAGCACACGGATCGTGTGTTTCTTTCAAGCGCTGTGAGCCGTTGGATCAGGGGTGTGTTTCTTTAGAGCGCTTGTGAGCCGTTGGATCAGAAGCACACGGATCGTGTGTTTCCTTCGAGCGCTTGTGAGCTGTTGGATCAGGGCCTTTGGTCCCGGTTCGTGTTACCAACGCTCCTTTAGTCCCGGTTCAATCTACCAACCGGGACTAAAGATGAAGAGTTGCCCTGATCTTTTAGCTATAAATACCAAACATGATCGAGGAGGAGATGAAGAACAAGAGTACGGCAACAGCGGAGAAGAAGCTAGTCAAACTAGTCCGGAAGGCAAAGACCGAATACAAATCATTCGGATTCGCCTGCATACGTCCAACAGTGCATTTTATATGCAGGCACTCACGAGCCACTGTTGGGCTGTATGCAGGTGAAACCGTGTGTTTTGTTCTATATCTAGGAATCCTTCAGTTCAACGAGCGTCTACCTTTGCCACCGAACCCAATGGTTGGATTTAGCCTACCCGCTGGCATGTTCCCTAACACAAGCCCTCGGGTAGGTTGAATCCAACCACTGGATTAGGGTGACACAATGATGAATTGCCGAGGAGGTGGGAGTGGTGGTGGTGGAAGTGGTAGCCATGCCCCTCGGTCGGATCCAAGCAGCTCCAAGGCTCTCTGATGATCTACAACATTCCCAACACTTTTTGGACGGTCGTTAGATCATCAGAGAAGTCTTGGGGCTGTTTGGATCGAAGGTCGATTTGCTGCTCACGACGACGCGAGACGGATGCGCAAGCTTCCGGATGGACAAAACCAGTGTTGGATCAGCCACATGACCCTATATGCAAATCATTCGGATTCCCGTCATACAGCCCAACGGTGCATTTGATATGCAGGCACTCACGAGCCACCGTTGGGCTGTATGACGGGGAAACCGTGTGCATTTGATAAAAGGTTCAATACATTAATTATTACACATCACCAACAACATCCCTATCTAGTGTTCACTTGTTTCTTCGTGTGTGTCCCTTTCTTCTGATTACGCCGTAGCCATGGACAATCTTCATCAGGCAAGAGAACTGCAATGGCGATCACAGACTCTGAAACTAACTTCGACCGGTTCCTGAGCCGCGGGGTGCTGAGCCGCCGGCACTGCGAATCCAAAGAGAAGAACCCTC
Source organism: Puccinellia tenuiflora (assembly GCA_012064385.1). Lineage (NCBI taxonomy): Eukaryota > Viridiplantae > Streptophyta > Magnoliopsida > Poales > Poaceae > Puccinellia > Puccinellia tenuiflora. Next base: position 280,613 of record QRDG01000880.1, on the reverse strand, counting down.
ACAGGGTCATAGCTCACATGAGAAGGAACCCTCTGAAGAAACGACCACCTACTATCATACTGCCTATCCAATAGATACATGTAGCGACGGACATGCTCATCCTCCTCCCTGATACGGCGACGTACCTCCTCCTCGGGGGCCGGCTCCCTCTGCACCGAGCGTGGCCCACGCGACGGCCACCACAGAAGATCCGGGTCGACGATGTCACCCGTATTCCTCACCAAGCTGCGTGTCCCGGAAGGTAGCACCTCCCAGTGCCAGCCCGGTGGAGCCCAGTCCCGCACATCGCCCCTCTGGTCCAACATGGACATCGTCCCCGAGAACACCTTAGTCAAAAACACCTAAGTCAAAATTTTGTTACAATGGAAGAGTGATGAGGTTGCAGATGTGAGTTTAGATGTGATATGGCAATGGCGGCCAAGCCTACATATATATAGTGAGAAATTGCGTGAAGACGAAGGCGGGAAGCGGTGGAAGAAGCACACGGATCGTGTGTTTCCTTCGAGCGCTTGTGAGCCGTTGGATCAGAGTTGTGTTTCTTTCGAGTGCTTGTGAGCTGTTGGATCGTGTGCACACGGATCGTGTGTTTCTTTCAAGCACTTGTGAGCTGTTGGATCAGGGCCTTTAGTACCGGTTCGTGTTACCAACCGGGACCAAAGGGTCTTTCGCTATAGGCCTACCCTTTCGTCCCGGTTCGTGTTACCAACCGGGACTAAAGAAGCACACGGATCGTGTGTTTCTTTCAAGCGCTTGTGAGCCGTTGGATCAGGGGTGTGTTTCTTTAGAGCGCTTGTGAGCTGTTGGATCTGCACTCCCACCTCATCTACAGGTACACCTTCTAATCGCCTATAAATAGCGACGTCCCTGCAGCGAAACGGCACACAACGAGCGTCTACCTTTGCCACCGAACCCAATGGTTGGATTTAGCCTACCCGCTGGCATGTTCCCTACCATTATTGTGTTTGTCCTTGTTCGTCGGCCAGCCATTGGAGCCACCTCCTGTAGGTCGGTGAATAAGGACAACACAACGACGCTGTTGGAAACACAACTTCTCACCAGTTTTTGTCAACACTCATACATAAAAAGGTTTTGAGAACACTCATACATAAATTGTTTTATATACTATTACACTCATACTTAGATCATGATCGCTTCTTCGGCCGTAACCATGGAGTTTCTTCATTATGTAACGGGATGCTTGGGTCAGTTTTCACTGTGAATGGCGGAATTTCATCAAACTTATTATAGTCTGCTGACATGTCTGTCTTGTCCTCGACTCCCACGATGTTTATTTTTCCTGAAAGAACTATGTGACGCTTTGGATCATCGTGTGCTGTATTTCTTTCCTTATCTTTTCTTTTTTTCGGTCTGGAGCTCATGTCCTTCACATAGAAAACCTGAGCCACATCATTGGCTAGGACGAATGGTTCGTCTCTGTACGCAAGATTCTTGAGATCCACTGTTGTCATTCCGTACAGCTGGTCTACCTTTACCCCTTCTCCATTCATGTTGACCCAACTGCACCGAAACAAAGGGACCTTAAAAGTAGGCCCATAGTCAAGTTCCCATATCTCCTCTATGTAACCATAGTATGTGTCCTTTTGTCCATTCTCGTCTGTTGCATCAAAGCGAACACCACTGTTTTGGTTGGTACTCTTTTTATCTTGGGCAATCGTGTAAAATGTATTCCCATTTATCTCGTACCCTTGGAAAGTCAATACAGTCGAAGATGGTGACGCGGCCAATAAGTAGAGTTGATCTCCAACATCGGTGTCATTCATGAGATGTAATCGCAACCAACTGCCGAAAGTCTCCATGTGTTTTTGTTTAATCCAGGAGTCAGGCTTCCCTGGGTTTTTCGAGCGTACACTATTCTTGTGTACCTCGATATACGGAGCCACGAAGGTGGAACTTTGTAGAACTGTGTAGTGTGCTTGAGTGAAAGAATGCCCGTCCCTACATATGATTGCTTTCTTTCCTAGCGTGCCTTTTCCACTAAGTCTCCCCTCATGCCGCGATTCAGGAAGACCAATCGACTTAATGTCAGGAATAAAGTCAACACAAAACTCAATGACCTCCTCTGTTCCATAGCCTTTGGAGATGCTTCCTTCTGGCCTAGCACGGTTATGAACATATTTCTTCAAGACTCCCATGAACCTCTCGAAAGGGAACATATTGTGTAGAAATACAGGACCGAGAATTGCAATCTCGTCGACTAGGTGAACCAGGAGATGCGTCATAATATTGAAAAATGATGGGGGGAACACCAACTCAAAACTAACAAGACATTGGGCCACATCCTTCTGTAACCTTGTCAGACTTTCTGGATCGATTACCTTCTGAGATATTGCATTGAGAAATGCACATAACTTCACAATGGGTACTCGAACATTTTCCGATAGAAGCCCCCTCAATGCAATCGGAAGCAACTGCGTCATAATCACGTGGCAATCATGAGACTTCAGGTTTTGGAATTTTTTATCTGCCATATTTATTATTCCCTTTATATTTGACGAGAAGCCAGCCGGGACCTTGATACTGCTCAGGCACTCAAAAAATATTTCCTTCTCTGCTTTCGTAAGAGCGTAGCTACTTAAGTAATGACGCCCTTTATCTGTATGCTTGTTGTTTGGGTCTTTCATACGCTGTTGGTCCTCCCTTGCTTCCGGTGTATCTTTTGTCTTCCCATACATGCCGAGGAAGCCTAGCAGGTTTACGCAAACATTCTTTGTCACGTGCATCACGTCGATTGAAGACCGGACCTCTAGGACTTTCCAATAGGGTAGCTCCCAAAATATAGATTTCTTCTTCCATATGGGCGCGTGTCCGGTAGCGACGTCTTTCGGAACAGAATGTCCGCCAGGACCCTTTCCAAAGATTACTTCTATGTCCTTGACCATACCAAATATAACATCACCATCAGGGAGCTTAGGCTTCTTCCCGTGATCTGCCTCACCATTGAAATGCTTGCCTTTCTTTCTTACGGGGTGACTGCCTGGAAGAAATTGACGACACCCCAGGTACACGACCTTCTTACATTTTTCCAAATATGTACCTTTAGTCTTATCTAAACAGTGCGTGCATGCGTTGTATCCCTTGTTTGACTGTCCTGAAATGTTACTAAGAGCAGGCCAATCATTGATGGTTACGAACAGCAACGCTCGTAGGTCAAATTCCATCTGTTTGTGCTCATCCCACACACATACACCTGGTATGGCCCACAACTGCAAAAGTTCATCAACTAATGGCCTTAGGTACACATCAATGTCGTTGCCGGGTTGCTTCGGGCCTTGGATGAGAACTGGCATCATAATGAACTTCCGCTTCATGCACAACCAAGGAGGAAGGTTGTAGATACATAGAGTCACGGGCCAGGTGCTGTGACTGCAGCTCTGCTCCCCAAAAGGATTCATGCCGTCTGTACTTAGACCAAACCATAAGTTCCTTGCTTCACCTGCAAAGTCCGGGAACTCTCTCTCGATTTTTCTCCATTGAGACCCATCGGCGGGGTGTCTCAACTTCCCGTCTTTCTTACGCTCTTCTTTGTGCCATCGCAACAACATGGCATGCTCTTTGTTTCTGAACAGACGTTTCAACCGTGGTATTATAGGAGCATACCACATAACCTTAGCAGGAATCTTCTTCCTGACGGGCTCGTCATCGCCCTCAACATCACCAGGATCATCTTGTCTGATCTTGTATCGCAGTGCATTGCATACCGGACATGCATCCAAATTCTCATACTCCTCACCGCGGTAAAGGATGCAGTCATTGATGCATGCATGTATCTTCTGCACATCTAATCCTAGAGGGCAGATAGCCTTCTTTGCTTCGTACGTAGTCTCGGGCAGTTCGTTATCCTTTGGAAGCTTCGGCTTCATTATTTTCAGTAACTTTTCAAATCCCTTGTCAGATAAACCAGTCTCTGCCTTCCATTTCAGCAATTCCAGTGTGGTACCGAGCTTTGTGCTGCCATCTTCGCAATTTGGGTACAACAACTTTTTGTGATCCTCTAGCATGGCCTCCAACTTCAGCTTCTCCTTTTCTGTATCGCATTCTCGTTGTACATCGGAAATGACCCGACCAAGACCATCAGCATGCTCATCTGGCGTCCGTTGTTCTTCACCACCTTCTGCTTCATTGTCTTCCATCGCAGTATCACCGTATTCTTCAGAGAACATACGATAGTTCTCATCATCATTTTCTTCTTCATCGTCTTCCATCATAACCCCTCTTTCTCTGTGCTTGGTCCAACAATTATAGCTGGGCATGAAACCTCTCCGAAGCAGGTGGCCTTGAATGGTTCTCGACGAAGAGTGCTCCTTAACGTTCCGACAGTCCACACATGGACAAGGTATAAAACCATCATATTTGTTTGCCTCAGCCACATGGATAAATTTATGCATGCCTGTAATAAAATCAGAACTGCGTCGGTCGCCGTACATCCATCGCTGCCGTTCATCCATCTGCATATCATATAATTAAGTTTATCAAATACAATTAGAATAACATATTGAATACTGAAATGACCACCGTACATCGACACATGCAATATTTCTGTATCAATTATAGATGAGAAGGATAAAGTTGCTAACCTCGGTCGAGGATATCATTTTGTGTGAACTTAAGTGTGGCTCGGGCATTTCATCGAACACATCTTGTGCGTGGCAAAGGAAAAAAAATCTAGCACCCACTTCCCACCAATCCGAGCAAAAAAATAACACAGTAGAGAAGAAGACGGAGGTTACGTACGTATATAGGCAGGGGAGGGGCATTCATCCCGGTTCGTGGCACGAACCGGGACCAAAGCTCGGGCATTCGTCCCGGTTCGTGCTACGAACCGGGACGAAAGCCTCGCGACAGCTTTGGTCCCGGTTCGTAGCACGAACCGGGACGAATAACCCCAACTGAACCGGGACGAATGCCTCACGGGGGCCTGGCAGCTCGAACCGGGACCAATGCTTGGCATTGGTCCCGGTTTATCAGTCAACCGGGATGAATGCAAATTCGGCTCTGACCGAAAGGGTGTTTTTCTACTAGATCTCCTATCCACGAATCCTCCCAATATCAAACTTCCTGTCCATTGTCAACAACAAAGGAACCATGCTAAACAAACACTCATTTAATTTCCATGAGTCCCTTTCAGAAGGGAGAGTTAGTGGACTTGACATTGTAGTGGATTAGATTAATAAATATAATTTTACAAATCAAGTTATAATTTATCGCTTGAGAATTTGCATCAATCATGAACTAGATGTTTCAATCTTCATCAGGCTCCCTCGAGGATTACTTCTCATGAACTATTTCTCCCACATGGTTCGCAGGCATCACTGGTCTACATGTTCGTGATCCATTTTTCTGGTTACAGAAAAGATTTTACATATGAGATGAGTACATGAGGTACTAAAAAAAGTCTCGAATAACATAAAACTGATTAAACGGACTATCATCTACAAGGCCCCATGGTCCCAAAGCACATTGGTTGTTTTTCTAAAACACATCTGTGGAAAGAGTATCAATAGTTTTTTTTTGTCATAACCTGAATTTTCACTTTTGGAGTTTGAAGTATTTGTAGGACAAAAATAAAGGGGGAATTAAAATTTTGAGGTTTGGAGTCATGAAGGTTGTATTTGCACGCCTTTAGATTTTCTATGACCAACTTGACTCTCTCGAGATGGATTGTATTTCCTAATCCTTCCCCTCCACATGCTGATTCCAAATTTGGATAAACATGACCATGATATGTAAGAAGAGTTTAAAAATAATTGTAAAATATTTTACAAAGAATATACTATTTGAAAGGACTATGTTTATTTAAACACTAGAACCTTGTTACCCAAAGAAAGTGTATTTCTATCAAAATTTAAATAATTAACAATCATAATTTATGACTATATTATATACTATATAACTTCATTTATCCCTAGAAAAAATTAAGAAAATGATTTTACATACTAATTCCCGCCTTTTTCATTCTTTGTACCAGCAAAGGAAACCATGTTTTCATAATTATTTTTTGTATCAAAAAATATATGAAAAAATCCTCAGGATATGCTATCTTGTTTATAAACTATTTAAAAAACCTCACTTAAGGGGGTTCAAGATTTCAGATTTGAATCAATCTTCCCTAATAATAATTTGGGCTTAGTTGATTATTTGATCTATTTGATTCTTGTTGACGAATTCCTTTTTGACAAAGGTCGAACTATGACCAAACTCATTCCTTTACATTACGTCATGTGAAAAAGACAACAACATATTTTATTAATATTTATTTAGGCCAGAAACTCGAATAGATGTATTTGTCCCACCCATCTACCCTAGATGTTTTTCATTCTGATGAGAGAGACACACACTAAAAATATGATTACATAATCACATTAAACTAAATATTAATTACGTAAAAATATAACCTCAATCATGTGCCCAATTAGCAGCCTGTTATACCATTGGCCTCGTATCAATGAGGCATTGCTTTCATTAGCTTGTCCGATTAAAAAAAGTTTCAATATCTTCTGTTGCCGGTCAGTAATGTACGAATTGTTAGCATATTTTGTAAAATGTTACCACCTTGTAAAATTAGTTCAATTAGCATGATAGCTTTATGCTTCATCAGGTGGTAACTTTGAAGGCGAAAATATCATCGAAACATATAAACTTATGGTCTAGTTTGAAGTTATCATGAAGACGGATCGTGAATCAGATTTACACTTTGGAAGCCAAGTCATATAGAAGTTTCGAGTTCTACAAGAATCTCAAAGATGCCATTAAGATTGTCTTTCCTACATGCATGCATAAGATCAAAAGAGAAAACGACGGTCGACCTAAAACCATAGCGGGCTAGAAATACCGGCTAACGCTTGCGTGTTACTGGTGTCGATGAAGAATGCATGGTGTCATCTATACTATAATATGGGAGTTGGTACGTCCTGGGATGACCATCGCATGCACGCTGACCGTACAATCAAAATGACTCACCACCGCTCCCACTACAACCGTCCGATCGATCATTACGTCACTCCGTCAGCCCACAAAAGGAAATCACAGAGGAAGGAAGGAAACAAATAAATGCCAGGACGTAAATCTGGCAACCATTCAATCACGGGAGAATCAAATGGATCCTGCCTTCCAGTTCCAACCGATCGTGTGCAGGAGTATATGGAAACAAATAAATGCCCAAGACGTAAATCTGGCAATCAAATCAATCGGGGAAAAAAATCTGGCAATTATATGCCCGCTTCACGCATGCATGGGTCAAACCGCACACCATCACCCGAATTTAGTGCCCTCCGCATCGCTCAACTTTCGCACCCGCCTCCAGACCATCGCCTCGAACAAACGTCACCCGCGATTTCAGCCCGCTCCAGCCGCCTGACAAAATCCACTGACGTTTTCGCCTGGATCTGTGCACACCATCGGCCAGCGCCCGCTCTCCCCCTCTCTCCATCCTCTCGTCGTCGCCACCGCCGCCTCGAGCAGCAGATGTTGCTGGAGATCCCCAGTTGGGCCTGCGCCGACCAAGAAAGGCTCATGCGCCAACGACGCAGGTGGCGGAGAAGACCACGGCCGCAGTCGCTCCTGTTGAAAACCGCCATAGGAGGGACGGCGCCGCCAGCCCAGACACCCCACTCACCTTCCCCGTGGACGACCACCAGGAAGGCGAAGAAGACGGCGGCGCAAGAGGATTTAAGATCAGCGCTCCCTCCTCCAATAGACCGACTCCTCTCACGCCTTCCCCGTGGACGACCACCAGGATGGCGAAGAAGACCGCTCCCTGCACCGCCATGTGGACTGGACTCGCTCCTCCCTGGCCGCGATCGATTGGCTCTCTAATCCACAAATTTCATCTCTTCCTTCCCGAATCCCTCTCCATGTTTATTTTATTTGACCTTACCATGTTTATTCTGTTATCTCAATAAGACTAGACATCGCTAGCAGCCTAGCACCGGCGGGAGCTTGTCGATTTCCTTGCAGTGTGCGAGATGAACTCCTCTATAATTGGTGCCAATGTCCCTAATCTTTTTTTCTTCAGTAATTTTGGTCTAAATTTGTCCCGTAATTGTGCTACAAAATGTCAATTGTTGCTCTGTGACCTGCATGCTGAGATCAGATTTCACCTTCCAATGCTTAAACTATGACTGGTTGTTTTCTTGCTGGGTCGGTTGATTCTGATGCGAGGTTTGTTTCTGCAGGAATGGGTTACAGAAAATTGACAAGATCAAGGACTCTGGCAGGCATCCAACCAGCTGAAGGACTCACTCGGAAGATGAGGGAGTGCATTTGGTAAGTCTGATTGAACGCTGTCTCATGTGCTCTCATAATGCATCGTTGTTTGTTTCTACTTGAACATGCAGTTTCAGATATATGTGGCATGACCTTTTGCATGAGTATGGTAATACTAAATTCATATACAATGTCTTTGATTTATGTAGATTTGCTGAGAGTTCTTGCAGATTAATTTGATCGTGTACTCAAAGATGAGGAGAAAAAGAAAATACTTCTGAGAACAACAAGCAACTAGCTAAATGACAAGAATCAATTGAAGGTTGGTAGTTTCTTTCGTTGTTGTCTTTGTTATGTAATTAGCTGATCTCTCCATAAAAACTGATTCGCATCAAACATAGCGTGAGTTATTTTTTCTGGTTTTGCTGCATTGTCTTAAATCTGTTACTAATCATTACCGTTTTAGAGTTGAGCAGGTTCTTCCACTACCTCTACCAGTACTACGTTTCACAGAAGTTACTTCTATCGCTCAGAGAACTCGGCATGACTTCCTTTCCTGATCTGGTAATTCCATGTGTTCCTTGAATAATATTTTTGTCTAAACCTCTCTGTCAAGGACTAATTTATTTGCCTGATTTGAACATGAATTGGTTGTTTGGCACTTCATAGATTTTCAACGACCTAAAAAACAGTGGCAGCTATTGTTATTCACACACATGGTAGGCCTATGAGTTTAGAGGCCTATGAGTTTAGAGGCCTATGAGCAAGGCTGGCTATTCGGGTGGGCTTATTTGCTAACTGGGCCGGAGAGTCGGGTGGGCTTCTTTGCTACCTCTGCTCAGTTGTATTTTTTTCGCGAATTTTACATGTACACAGTTAACAGCTAGCTAGCTCCTCGATCTGGAGATGGGGAAGCAGGGGGCGGCCGCGTGTCGGTGCTCGGCGAGACAACTCGTGTGTGGCCGAGATGCCTGAAGCGGCAGCGGCGGCGGCTGCCGGAGTTGTGGGGCGGCGGCGGATCTGGCACTCGACGGGTCACGGGAAAGAAAAGAAAGGGAACGACTCGATTCGGCTCACTAGGAAAGAAAAGAAGGAAGGCAGCGAACCGTTATTCTCACTTGGCGGTGGCATTTCCCTGTAATTAGGCGCTGCTCTGCGTTAGACTGCTCCGCGGATCGGGAAAAAGGGTGCTCCGAAATTTGTACGTACGAATCGTTCAGCTTCGCGGATCTGGCTTCGCGGAGTTGGTGTGTTCGGTGCTACTCCAAGGTGCTCCGACGGGAAGCTGGAAGCCAGGACATTGCCGAACACACCCTTAGTCAATAAGACATTGTTGGGTTGTTTCTTTAATGCATATGATATTGAATTATAGTTTTTTTATCGAACTACAACTTAATTAAAATATCTATTTTTTTGGAACATTACTGGCTATTTATTTTCGTGAATGTGAATATCCATGTGTATTGTGTTTAGTCATGTGTGAGAAGAAAAAAATTGAGTAGACCGTAGCAACACACGGGCATTCAACTAGTATATATAAATCATGTAGTTAAACATGTCTACCTTTAATCACTAATTAATAAAAAATTAGACGTGTCAAATAGAAACCCTAGCGTTGGGTATAAATCATCAAGGATATAAAGTCATATACGTTAATCTAATGGTCTGAACAGGATCATTGGTCGATCAATGCTTAGCTCATTGATTCTTTTTCACTTTTTTGCGGACATGAACTGTACGTCAGCTTATTAATTAGGACAAGCAATAAAATATAAAAGGTTATGTATGATGGGACGAAAGAGGCGATTGTGAGATTTAGTGAACAATGGCGTTCTGATAGAAGAAAGTGAAGGTTATCGAAAATACCTTCATGTGCATGTTAGCCTGTTAGGACTAGTGATTTGCCGACACCCGTCATAGGCCACTAGGTAACATATATAGACATATATATGCAAATGCTATTTAAGGTAGAGATTTGCGGAAATGCAAAACGGTGCCCGGGCTCATATGCTCCCGGTTACTGTTCCGATTTTTTTGAATTTTGAAAACGCTTCAAAAAAATCTGAAAAAAATTGTGCGGAAACATATTCATGTATTCAATACTCGTGTAATTTTTCGACAGAAAATATCAATTTTTGCTCCCTGTGCAAAAAAGACAAATATCTGACAGACAAAATGGGTGAACAGTCCACTATTCAAAAAGACAGATTTCTTTTTTTCACAGGGCGCAAAAATTGATATTTTCTGTCGAAAATTTACACGAGTGTTGAATACTTGAATATGTTCATGTCCAATTTTTTTCAGAATTTTTCGAAGCATTTTCATATTTAAAAAAAATCGGAACAGTAACCGGGAGCAGATGAGCCCGGGCACAAAAACGCCCTCCCAGAGATTTGGATATTTTCTTAGTGAACAGGCAACCGAAAGCTCCTGAATTACGAGTGAGTGACAAGCGCACCTACACACACCCATAGACGGACTCACACAGGACATTAATTATAGGGCAGTGCTAGGCGTAAGTCGGCCTAGGATGCCCAATCCTAGGTCCCTCTCCCCCACCGTCCGATCAACATCCTAGGCCCAGAAATCAGCGTAGCGTGTTTTTACATTTTAGCCCCTCGCTTTTTCAGTAAACAAACCCGCACTACATAGCTGGTCTACTTAAACGAAGAGGTATATAGCGCTGCCCCCGACCTTCTTGATATTTACAACAAAATGCCACCGTGGTTATTTACCATGAGTATTGCAACAAATTTATATGTATTGCAACAAAATTTCTCGCCCCGTGTACAAAAAAAATAGTATTGCAACAAATTTTTGTAGCGTTTCAAAAAAATGTAATGTTACAAAAACATGGTTAAACAACAATATTTTTTGCTTCAGATTGCTTTACAACAAAAATCAACAACAAACTCAACAAAAATAAAAAACTATTGCAACAAAAAACACGTATTACAAAAAATATTACAAAAGTGGTTAAACAACAATTATTTTTGCTGCAAATTGCTTTGCAATAAAAATCATCAACGATTTAAACAAAAATCACAAACTATTACAACAAAAAAATATGTTTGTACCAATGAAAAGTGGGTAGGCAACAAAATATTTTGCTGCAGATTAACTTACAATAAAAATCAGCAACAATTTCAATAAAACACAAAGGCGACGACAACAAAAAAAACATATGTTTGCAACATTTGAAAAAACACACAAAAAACACCATCGAAGAACGGGGCACAAGCAAACTTGCAAAAACATTAAGAACATATTGCAACATCTGAGGTGTGATTTCGCAATAAAAACATACGTGCTTGTTACAATTTACAAAATATATTCAACATCGAAAAACAAAAAAAACTTAACGAACAGCTCTAGCTAGCGAACTAGGCTGTTGGGCCCTTTCATGCTTAAAACATTCGGTCAAAACCTGATAATGGGCCGAAAAAACATGACCAGCCCAACAAAACTAACCGATGCGCACTCAAAATTACCTATTGGGCCGAAAATACGCATACGGCCCACTAAAAACCTAGCTACGCGCGCGCGCAGGAGAGACCGACCTACGCGAGGACGCGTTAGGTCGGCCTAATCGAAGCGTTTTCCTTAATTATAGGGCATATCCAATCACATCAAACTCATGATCAGTAACAGACATTGTCGGAGCTTTGGCATCCAAGGATTATACATATATGCGAAATAATCAGAATTTAAAGAATCAAAAGAGGTACTATTCGATCTACCTTGTGCGGCTGATCAACCTTAATGATTTATAGTTTCCTTTTTAGGGCTGTTGATTTTAAATTTCTGCTCACGTCAGAATGATGCTGCTCAATCGTTATATTGGGACTACCATGTAAGCTCCCAGATCATGTCCTGGATGCCATGCTCGGGGATAGTGGGCGGTTCGACATGCCAGACGTGGTGTGAAGGTTTTTCTGAACGAAAGCTCAGCGCTTTGGCGCCAATGACAGAGATGCCTGCAGGTATCGTAACCCTTTTGGGGGCGCCGTTGTGGTTAACTTAACAACGTTGGGGCTTCGGGTGAAAATGACTGTCTCGGTCTTGACGACAACGACAAGATACGTCGTTACCCGCTTGAGGGCGTCGTCGTGGAGTTTTGGTATCCTCAAACACGTTCCGGTGTCTTCGGTGGCAACTGTTGGTTTCCGTGTTTTTTTTGTGTATCTTTGATCTTCTTTGTAAGAGGATCCCTCATCATTTTGTATTGGTTCGGCCATTGGATTTATTTATAAAGCGGGGCGAAAATCTATTTCGAGAGTCATCAGTATGTCGATCTACGTCATCTGGGTGGGCTGCACAGCCGCACTCCATCTGATATGGACTAATGTCACCACCATTTTGATAGTCTTGTATGAGAACTTTGAAAGACGTTGATCGGGGTCTAAAGCCGGCAATAGCCAGAACTTCAACTACCTCTCCATCGTGTGAAGTGTACTTGGCTCTGCTTGAAACTCACAAATCCCACTTCTTAGATAGATGACCTAATACTCCTCGCTTTGATGACTCAATGGTGAATATTAAGGAAAGTAGAGACAAGGGAAGAGGGGGCAACCCTCGGCCTTTCCTTTTTGTAAAAAAAAGATTCATTAACATTACTAATAATCTCGGATCAACATGCCAAGGTGAATATGTACCCGGCCCCCGAATCCGCGAGCTAAAACTTTGGTTTAATGATGTCCTATTTAGAATCTTTCGATTGTCTACTATGTTTACAATTCTTTCGTACTTATTTGATTTAGTAAGCTCGAACATGTTTTCTGTTTTGCGTTTTCCTTCAGTCCACTAACTAGTTTTCATGTTCCTCCTTAGCTCCTAAGATAGGAGAGTCCTTGTTAAACCAAGAAAAATATAGCGTACTAGTTTTCATAGGTAGACCTGTGATGGCTACAGTGGTGTAGTGATTAATCGTCGGTGGTCGCCCCAAGAGGAAGGTGAATGTTGTAGCTAGCAGCAAATTTCCCTCAGTTAGGAACCAAGGTTATCGAACCAGTATGACTTGAAGATCAACAACAGGGTACCCAACAATGCGATCATCGTCAACTGCGGACCTGCACACACTCAAACAGTTCACTTTGCCCCAACGGCAGGAAGGTTGTCAATCTTCCCGGTCTGCTGAAAACAAAGGGATTAAATCTTATCGAGGAAAAGAGCAATTTATGAAAACGGACCAGTGAGAAAGCGATGCTGAAAAGCAAGTAAGCGAGGTTGTGATCGATGGAAAAAGATGGATGGGGGCCATTGATTAACTAGTGGTGTCTCTCTTGAAGATAAAATGCAAACATGATGGGTAAACAAATTAAAGTTGGGCAATTGACAGAATTGTGACACAAACTTAATCTAGCTATGCTATAGATAATTCGTATGTACTTTCATGTAGACATCGCGTCAAACATACATAGACTGTTATCCAATTGCATTTATGACTAAAAATCCACCTATGGATCGCTATCCAGCATGTCACCCATCGATATTAAGTTGCAAGCAATAGACAAATACATTAAACACAGTACATGATGTAAGCAATATTCATGATCACGAAAACATAAACGTCGTTGTTTTACCCCTAGTAGCGACAACACACCCTCGTCTTTACACGTTTTTGTCACTCGAGCATAAACACGGAGGGGGCATGAACCTACCATCTATCATAAATAATCCCTCTTGGAGATACAAGCTATCACTTGGACAAAGTAACCACTAACATCACAGAGAATGCAAGAGCATAAATAACATATAAATATATCATAAATAATCTGATCATAACTTCAGAATTCATCGGATCCCAACAAAAACAACATGTAGCTTTACATAATATCGATCTTGATCATGTAAGGCAGCTCACGAGATCATAGGTATGAAAGCACAAAGAGAGAGAAAACATACTAGCTACTGCCATGGACCCATAGTCCAAGGAGGACTACTCACGCATCATCCTGGCGGCGGCCATGTCGATGAAGAGGCCTCCAGATCAATCTCCCCTCCGGCAGGGCCGGGAAGAGCTTCAGAACCCTCCCGAAATAGGGTTGAAGATGGCGGCGGCTTCGGGAGAGTCTCTATGGAAAATATTCGTTGCCTCTTTCTTCTTTAGGTAATTTATATGCGTCGGAGGGGGCCAAGGGGTGCACCACGACCAGGCGCGGGTCCCACCCACGGGTGCTCCCCTGGCCATGGCCACAGGCTGCCCCTGGACTATGGGTGGACCCTCGGGTCGCCCTCAGAAATCCGTCTTCGATTCGTTGCAAAAATAATTTTCGTCTAATTCCGAGGAGTTTTCCCGAAGAGGATTTCTGAAATACAAAACAACAAAAAAAGTAAACTGGCACTGGGCATATTGTGAATAGGTTAGTACAATAAAATGCCCCGAAATCACAACTAATGATGGTAGAAACATGTAATAATGATGTGAAACAAGCATGGAACAATAAAAAATTATAGATACGTTTGACACGTATCAACCTGTCTCTCCGATGGAGCTTGAATAGATCACCAGAACATGAATGACTGAATAGATTGACTGACTCTAGAGATAGGATAATAACTTCCCTTCAGGGGCTTCGATATCCCGCTTCTCTTCGGTTTTATTGAACTTTTCAAGCTCAGGGAGCCTTTGGGGAATTTCGGAGAATGATATATTCTAGGATAACACGACACTGGGAAAAGCACGAGCGTAAAAGCGAAGAAAGAAATGAGAGGATTGAGCTTACACGAGAAAATACAAGGGATGAGTTTCAGTAGATCACTCTAAGGGTTCTGTAGGTGGATTGTTGACATGTGTGAGGTTGGATGTCAAATTCAATATGCACTACCGTTTCCAGTCCAATAAGAGTTCTCTTAACGCTCTTCTGGTAGGTAGATTCCCGAGGATTGTAGGTCATGTGTGCCATTCCCCTACCACATGGGCTCGATTTTGCTTTACCTGATTTGGCCTTCACCATTGCACCACATCTCTCCGCCACACAAATGTGGCTAACACCTAGGCCTGAGCGTTCGACTTCCTTGATGAATCTTTCTCGACGGGGTTTTTCAGACATGCCCCTACCTCCATCAACACGTTGAAAATTCTGGGCAACAAGCATCCCCAGCACTTCAGTGGTGATGGTGTCTGCCTCGAAAGCTCATGTCGCACTGCCACCTCAAAGCCGCCCGAATGTCCCCCCATTCTTCCGTCAGATGGGCGACCATTGAAGATGCTCCGATGAGAAAAATGACTTAGTACCAAAACATGCACCTCGTGCATTCACACTACTTCCCCATCGATTAACTCTTAGTGCATGCCATGATGAGGTCGACTAGTGCATGCTGACACTTCATTTTTTCTGATGATGAGGCACTCAACGGGGGGTATTTGGCACAAGAATTTCGTGCACGGACACAAGAGGTGCACCAAACTCAACCTGTAGCCAACATATCTAGCAGGCCTGACCCATTTTCTTTGGAAACAATGAGGAAAATGAAGACATGTTCCCTTGAGTTTTGGGCTGTCATGGCATCAGACATACATACCATGGGACCCTTAACATGCATGGTCCCTCTATTTACATCACAACTCCATGCGTGATGGACCAAAGCACGAAGGTTTTCTATACATACCGCTAACGCCTCAATGAAACGAAGGCTTCCTACTAGGGTGAGGCACATGATGGCACCTCTCATCCGAAAGCATTCGTTTGATCAGAGCTCTAGCGCACGAGTCGGATTGATATGAAGAGTTTGATATGAGTCGACCTAATTAAGAGGAAAAAGGTTTATGTCATCGGAGATTAGAGAGAAATGACGCTATATAGAGGGGAAAACATGTAAAAATACATATAATAAAGAAACCATGACCACCGAGAATCTAACCCATAAAAAGAGGAGAAGTCGACAAAGAGAAACAAAAAGAACAAAGGAAAGCCGGTAACTTGGCTAAAAGAGATGCGACCTGATGCACCCAAGCAATACGGGGGACTTCTTTGTGATGTCCCTTTAATTCGATTAGGTGAAAATGACATAGGTACACTGAGATCATGAACAAAAGATAGAATAGAGTAACCACCAATCACATAATAAGGGAAAAACCAAAGAGGAAACAAGGGGACGTAGTGCACAAAGGAGGCTGAAAACTTTGAAATAGGAAGACCCAAAGACGACAGAACAGAGGTCACACGATGCACATGAAAGGCAACCAAAACTACGTAATGGAAAAACACATGTGCTAAACCAAAAAAGTACCATCTATCGGTTAGGTCTCTCTGCGTCGAGACCTACATACCCGTCTGAAGCTGGATTGGGCATCCGCGCTGACTGTCCATAAAAGGAATACGCCGCTCCCCATAGTGCATTGCCTACATCTAGTCCATCGCTGGTACCGTCTATCACTAGTAGGAAAATGCTTACGCATGGCGCACCAAAATTGCTTACCCGTGGCGCAGGGGCCTGCGCCACTGATTGCCACACCACGGGTAATTTTTAGCCGTGGCGCACAGGACCTGGTGCGCCACGTGTAGTTAGCCATGGCACAGGCAGGTACATGCGCCATGGCTAAGGAAGAATACCCGTGGCGCACATCCCCAGTGTGCGCCACGACTAATGTGCGCCATGGCTAGGTTTTCTGATGCGCCACGGGTAACATTTTCTATATTTTTTTATATAATGTGTATTTATACAGATGCTAATATACAGGTATTTATACACATATATTCTATAATACATTTTGCAGAACAATATACAAAATACATATATCACATGCATTATAAGTAGACAAAATTATATACATCACATGCATCTCCATCGAAATCGAGTAGCAAGTTCGATCATCACATTACAAACTAAAAAAGTTTAATTACAACACGAATTTCATCGACTGTTTGAACATAAGCTAGACAGCTAGATAAGCTAGGCGTCGATGGTCTTCGGGGCCGGGAAGGGGCGTACACCGTCTTACGTCGTGAAGGGCCGGATGTCGCCTTGTGACTTTATATGCCGTTCCACCTCCGCATTATCGAGTGGAGCGCCGTCGTAGTAGAACATGCCTCCAACGGTGCAGACATCGTGTACTATGATCCGCGCGAACGTCTCCCGGATGCGATAGAATTCTTGTCGGAGATCACGATCTTGGATCGTTGCCAAGTGTTCGGCCCAACGTTGGAGTTGATCTGGCAACTTGAGTTTCTCTTCGTCCCGTACGAAGGCACGGATCTGATGGATGGCGTAGTAGGCATCCCTCTCGCTGTTCTTTGGTTGCGTGACACACGTGAAGTTGATAATGTGGTGTAATGATAGCACACCTCCTCTTCCAGGTCTCTTCCTTTTGAAAACGCCTCCCCTCATACTGAAGCCAACTAGAGCATTATCAGAGCCTTCTTGAGGTTGGTGTAGTCTTTTGGCTTGTCCTCCCTACCCGAGTCCAAATATGTGACTACGGAATATGTCGGGCAAAGAACGAGCACGACGCAGTACTTGTCTTTGGGCAAAACAATTTAGACAGAGTGTTAGAAAAATAATGATAGAAATCTAATGAAGCATCTTTATTATGGCGTAGAGAATGACTAATTACTCGGGATAGTAAGGCAAGAGAATGTAATCCTTCCACTTATTCTCCACCATGATTTCTTCGAGGTGTTTCGACATAAATTGCCAGCCATCATGGCTTCTGAAGTTGGTCTCGATCATGTAGTAGGGGTCCGCTATCGCGACACCCCCGATCTTCTCTTTAAAGACATGGTGGGCTGTACTAAGACAGAATAGGCGGGCTAAATGAGGATGGAGCCGCTTGAGGTTAAACATCTTGAAGATGTCATCAAATCGCACGAAAATCAAATCCGCTGGGTCTTGTTTGCAAAAGCCATCAACTGCCTCTAGCACCTTGGCAGTGAAAAGCGGGTGTGGGTGTGTTGGATCTTTCATTTTAAAAAGATCCAG
This sequence comes from Puccinellia tenuiflora, assembly GCA_012064385.1. Classification (NCBI taxonomy): domain Eukaryota; kingdom Viridiplantae; phylum Streptophyta; class Magnoliopsida; order Poales; family Poaceae; genus Puccinellia; species Puccinellia tenuiflora. The sequence goes on along the minus strand of QRDG01000880.1, from coordinate 262,469 downwards.
CTCTCGTGTCAGAACACGCTCATGCAGCATCTGCATATCCCCACTCATGAGTTGGAGCACATCACGGGGTACCATCGGTCGACCCGCAATATGCATTTCCTGCGTAACATCTTTGCTGGGTCCTGGCCCGTCCTTAAACCGGATCGGCCGCGGAGCCGCCGGCTGGCTGCTGGAGGCATGGGCACCCTGCTTCGGCTTTGGAGGCTGCGATGGCTGGCTAGCGGATGCATAGTCGCTCTTCCTAGTTCTTTTCCGCGTCTTCTTAGGCTTCGGAGGGATGCCTCCTCCGGCCGCTAGCGCTTCACGACAGGTCCCAAGTAGTGTGTTGGGGCTCAGGATAGCTTGTGTTGCTTCTTTCTGCGTGAAGTCGTCGGCTGGAGGCGTCTCTTGAGAATCGAACAGACGCTTTGTGCACGCGGCTTTATCTGCTTGACCAGGGGGCTCGTGAGTGTGCGGAGCAGTCGGCGGTTCATCAAGAGGAGCCATTAATCCTCCGTCTTCGTAGCGGTCATCATCGATGTAGTAGTCATCGAAGATGTCGTCTTTCTGTGCCGCGGGCTCTTTAAGTTGTGGTGGTGCTGGTGCGCTGGCCTTGACAGGGTTTTGCCCCAACTCGACTTGCGGTGTTGTCTGTGGAGTGGCCGGGCTTAGACGGATCTGGGTTTTCGGCCATACCATGGCCCAGGGGATGCATTCACGGAGGAGCAGATGGTCCTCGGCTCCCACGGGTTGATAAGGAGGATCCACCTCATCGCAGCCCGAGAACACCCTAGTCAGTGAAACCTTAAAGCAGCCATCGGGTATCGGCCTATTGTGGTGCATGCGATTTTTGGGCGCAATGATGGTGCCCTAGCAACATCCTTCAACTCTCCATTCACATGGTGTAGGAGAGTGCATCTAGTGTCGCCCTGCGAAGAACATGCATGTAGGGCGTTAGAGATGCAAGGCAAAGGCAAAATGGATGAAGTAATATGCGTTGAGCCTACAACGCTTAGATACCGTGAGGGCGTCGAGCTCAACCATTGTCGAGACACCGCCGACAGCTTGCGACACGGAGTCGGAGTGGGCGCCGCTTGGCGTGGTGCCGGCCGGTGAATTCTCCGGAAGAGGCGACAACGTGGTGTGGACTGGCGGATTATCCCGAACAGGTGGAGGAGACGGCGCGGTGTTGGCGGATGAAGCCACCGACGCGGTGTTGGCCATGTTGCCTCCAAAGTTGGGCGCTGGATACGGCCCTTGTCGACCTCCGTCGATCCAATCCGTTACCGAGGTCACGACGGAAGGAAGGAAACCGACGAGCGCCTTGGCCACTAGTTCGTTGACTATATCCTCCTGCTTGCACTTCTTCCTGTCCTTCCGCGTCTCCTTGTCCTCGGCATAATAGTCACACCATAGGGCCTTGCTATGGCCGACAACATGGCCACCTGACAGTGGCTTGTCCAGAGCCCGCCCCTTGACCTTGTTCAACGCCGCGTTGAATGGAGTGTCCCACACGGGCTTCGTCGATCCCTGGGAGGAGCTCTCATCCGCGGCTCTAGAACTTTCTACGTCCTCTAAAGCCTCCTGGAACTTCACGACTGCAGGATCCGTCTTAAGTTCCTTGGTAACCGGGTCCTCCGTGAACCGAGCCCTGACAAAATTTCTAGTCTGCTTGTCTTTAAATTTGTCGTAGGGGTTAGAGATGCCCTTAGCTGCCCACTCAGCATCCTGCTTTGCCCATTTGGGCTCTGCCGCGAAATAACCACCACTTCGGAGATGGTGGTGACCTACATTCTTCGAGTTCATCCACCTCCCCCATTCACTCATTTTCTGGGATGTAGGTAGTCCGAGCCTTCCCCGGAAAATCCTAAGGTCTTCTTCGTTGACCCGCTCCTTGTTCCAGATCTCCTCGGGACTTTTATCGTCTTCGATCAATTTTTTTGACCCTACCTCTCCAGCTGGACAAGGCCTTGCTCATCTTCTTGAGGGCAAAGTTGTTGACGGCATTGAGTTTTTTCATATTATGATGACCTTCTTTATTGGCCCTGTAGGCCGGCGGAAACTCATACCGTTCGTGCAGCCTCTTGATGAGGCGGAGGCGCAAACCCGCTTTGTTAACATCCCTTATGTTATCCTCATAGACCGGGATGACCTCTCGAAGGATGCATGCCACTTGGAGGCCATACCCTGCGGCGACCCCTGTAGGCTCTAGAGGCGCCCCACCGTCAGACACTTGGGTGATCGCTTGCCTCAAGGCCCGGACCTTGTTCTTACTTCTCTCCTTCCTAGCCTTTTTGGCTTGGCTACCATCTGTGCGCTCTCTGCCATCAGTGGTTGCGTCGCCAACCCTGACGCCATTAGTAGTGGTATCATCGCCATCCTCGGCACCACTATTATTGGCGCCCTCGTCGCCACCATGGACATCCTCAGCAACATGAGCGTCCTCGGCAACATCCCCGGCCGGCTCATCATAGAAGCTCCAGAAGTCAGCGTTCTTCTCTCTGGCTAGTTCTTCCACGCTTAACTGTCGAGAAGAACCTCCGGCCTCATCGTTGTTAGCCATGTGTTCTGCGTGTGACAGCAAAATGGAACGTGTTAGTTAAAAGAAACAAAAAAAATACATATGCCGATGTTTTATCTAAATGTCGAATCATTTCCATTCCGGCAAATTTCCGGCGGCACTCCTAGTGCCAAAAATTAGCAAAGGTCATGCCGAATTTTTCCATGGCAATAGGAGTGCCGGAAAATTCGGCATGACCTTTGCTAATTTTTGGCAATAGGAGTGCCGGAAATTTGCCGAAACGGAAATGAATCGACATTTCGGCAAAACATCGGCACTCATCTAAAATCCCTGCAAAGTTCAGAACAAAAAACCGGCACACAACTCCGGCAAGATACAAACATTCATCACACATATAAACCGGCACACAACTCCGGCAAATTGACAACAAAACCGGCACACAACTCCGGCACACAAACATTCATCACATATAGCAAACATTCATTACACCCGCACACAACTCGGGATTTTGATCAACGGATGCCAAACATCTACCTTGTAGAAACTTGCCAAACAGCTACAAGCACCAAGCAGTAGGTGTTGTGAATATGCCCTAGAGGAAATAATAAAATGGTTTATTAGCATATTCATGTTTATGATAATAGTTTATTCTCCATGCTATAATTGTATTAACCGGAAACATAATACATGTGTGGAATATAAACAACCAGGTGTCCCTAGTAAGTCTCTACTGGACTAGTTCGTTAGTCAAGAGATGGTTAAGGTTTCCTAACCATGGACTTGTTATAGTCACTTGATAACGGAGTCATATCATTAGGAGTAATGATGTGATGGACAAGACCCAATAATAAAAGAGTTGCAATTGATCGTGTCACACAGTTTCATTGCCAACGCTTTAGTATATGCCAAGTATAGTTTCCTTAGACCATGAGATTATGTCACTCCCGTTTACCGGAGGAATTCTTTGTGGACATCAAACGTCACTTCATAACTGGGTGATTATAAAGGTGGCTTTTAGGTATCTCCGATGGTATTTGTTGGGTGACATGAATCAAGAGTGGGATTTGTCCTTCCTTGTGACGGAAAAGATATCTCTAGGCCCTCTCGGTAATATAGCATCAGAAAGGTTGCAACCATGTGATTAAGTGGTAATCACGGAGATCCTATATTATGGACGAGTAAAGAGAACTTGCCAGGTAACGAGATGAAACTAGATATGGAGATATCGACGATCGAATCTCGGGCAAGTTAAATATCAGTGAGACAAAGGGAATCGTATACGAGATTAAGAATCTCCGGCATCGTGGTTCAATCGATAAGGAACTTCGTTGAATATGTAGGAGTCAATATGGGCATCCCGATCCCGCTATTGATTATTGATCGGATCATGTCTGCATATTCTCGAACCCGTAGGGTCACACACTTAAGGCTCTGATGTAGCTAGGGCTTGAGATATTTGATGGTGTCAATGAATATTGATTCGGAGTCTCGGATGAGATCCTAGACATCACGAGGAGCTCCGAAAGAGTCCGAATATAAAGTTTCATATAAGGAAAGTGGTTTCCAGGGTTCCGGAAAAGTTCAGGAATTTTCCGGCAGGGTACCGGAATAATTCTAGAAGGTTCCGGAAGGTTCCGGAGGGCCCCACCTTGGGGGCCACGAACCTAGAAGGCCCACATGGACCGAGGGGAGGTGCAGCAGCCCACTTGGGCTGGCCGCACCCTCTCCCTAAAGGCCCATGCGGCTGGCCCATGGGAGGCACCCAAAACCCTAGGGGGCTGACTTGGGGAACAAGTTCCCTCAAGCCGCCGGCCCTAGGGCTTGGAGGAGGGGCCAAGGCAGCCCCCCCACGCCTATATAAAGAGGAGGGGAGGGCTGGGGCGTGGTACCCCATACCCTAGCCGCACCACCCCTCTCCTCCCTCCTCTCTCTCTCTCGTACACGGCTTGGCGAAGCCCTGTCCGCGGGAAAACCTCCACCATATCCACCACCACGCCGTCATGCTGCTGGGATCTCACGAGCCACTTCCTCCTCGCTTGCGGGATCAAGGAGAGGAAGTCTTCATCGAGCTATACGTGTGGATACCGCGGAGGTGCTGCTCATGCGGTGCTCCATCGGATTGGATCTCGGATCGGATAATACATCTACTCGCGACTAGATGAGTCTAGTTGCGGGGATCGACTAGCCAACCCCTGCACCGACAAAACGCGTTTGTTCGATCTTCAAGGGTAAGAAATTGGATCTCCACTTCGCTACCTTCGTCTAATAGATCTAGATCCGTGGGGTTTCTTCCCGCTTGTTTCAGAGGAAATTTTTTTGTTTTCTATGCAACGACCCCTATAGTAGCAGCACCACGCAGTAGCAACCTGCAGAAAGTAGCAGAATTTAATTTATTCATATGTCACCAAATTAAAGCAGCAGCAGATTGATTTTAATTTTTTCTGTGAAACAAACTATCTCTGAATTTTTTTAAAATTTTACACAAGCAAGGTATATGTATTGTTGACATACTATAAAATTTTCAGCTTAATCAGAGTTGAATTGAATTGGTGAAAAATCTTAGAGCATTTCTGCCAGAAAATTTGAAAATTAAAATTTATTCGAAAGTTGATATTTTTTATTTCAAATATCACCAGCAACTAGCAACCACCAGCAGCATACAAGCAATTATTAATTTTGTATTTTGCATTCCATTTTTGATTTTGCATTGTGCTAAACCCTAACCCTAACCCTATTTCATTTTTCTTCACCTAGTTGCCTCCCAAATGCAAGAATCCAAGACACTAATACTAACACTAACCCTAACACTAACACTAAAACTATCATCCTACTTGTTCTGAAATTAGATAGATATGGGCTCGGCATTTTGTCGAACACCCTAAGGTCAAGAAGGGGAGGAGGGGATCGGACCAGGGAGGAGGGCATACCAGCATGGGAGGAGGAGGGGAGGAGGAGGCCGGGCGCGGGGACGACAGCCGTGACGCGGAGACACGGCCGGCGGCTCAGGGAGGAGGAGGCCGGCGCCTCGGGGAGGAGGAGGCCAGACGGGCGCGAGGAGGCGCGTGCGCTGGTGTTCACCGGCGGGGAGGAGGAGGCGGTGGAGGACGGCGACGCGCGCCTGGAGAGGACGTCGGCGGGGAGGAGGAGGCAGCGGTGGGGAGGAGGACGCCGGCGGGGAGGAGGAGGCGCGCGGGATTGGGGGAAATGACTTAGCAAATTGGGGATTGGTCGGAACGGTTCGCGCCCCCAGCCTGTCATATGGGGCCTACGTTATCCGTGGCCCAGGTTAGGGTGACCTGCGCCATGGGTAAGTATAATATCCGTGGCGCAGGTCTGATGCCCTGCGCCATGGGTAAGCTACCCATGGCGCAGGTTAGTTGCCCTGCGTCACGGGTAAGTTTTTTATATTTTCTTTTTGCATGGTATTTTTCATTGCATTTCAATTTTTCATTGCATTTCATTTTTAATTGAAATTCAATTTCCATTGCATTTCATTTAAGACACACGTTTCAATATTAGGATTGCATATCATATTTCAATTTAATTTTAAGACACATTTAAAATATAAAAAATACTTAATATTATAGGATCGATATCTAATATTCCGATGATATTAGGATTACAAATTCTAGGATACTTAATTTATAATATTAATTCCTAGGGTTACAAAATCGAGCGTCGTATTTCCCACACCATCTAGCTAGCGTTTCACAATCTTCTTTCCCTTCTTGGTGGCGGTTAAATAATTTAGACCCGGAACATCTCGACTTCTTCTTGCGAACGGAAGACCACCTGACTTGGGTACTATTGTCCTGCTTCTTCTTGTGGTGTATGTTTCTTCGTCGTCGTCGTCGTCATCTTCTATCTTTGGGTCTCCGTACTAGTCAAAATCTTGCTCGTTGGCGACTCCATCCATTCTGATGATGGTCCTTTTTCCTCTTCTCACGACAACACAGCTAGGCATTGTCGGGTCGGTGATGAAGAAGCATTGGTCAACTTGGCTAGACAGTACCCATGGTTCAGTTTTAGCGATGACGCTCGCGGTAGCAGCAGACTTGGAGGCTTCGGGTATAGACATGGTTGTGAAATATCCATCTTCTTTTTTTGGACTGACGTTCTTAGCCCATCTGACACGAAACATCGGCACCTTGTCTCCAGAGTAGTCCAGCTCCCAGATCTCCTCGATCCTTCCGTAGTACCTTTCTTTGACGTCACCGGTGAATGATTCCATCGTTACCTGTCGTGGGGTTGTCACGGCAAGTTCTTCCTCAGGGAAGATGAGTTCTGGGGCCATTGGTAATTGAAGTACGTGGGAACGGTTAATCTCGCCGGGGAACAAGGATTTACCCAGGTTCGGCCCCTCTGATTAGAGGTAAAGACCTACTTCCTGCTTCTATGTTATTGCTCTTTACTAGATCTCGATTACAAGGACCCGGCTCCTACAACTCAGGAGCCGGCGGCTTCTCTCTGGTGGCTAGGGTTTCTCTAACTTGATTGGGCTTGTCTCTACTGGTTGAAGCTTATCGATCTAAGGTCCAGGACCCTGCTTATAAAGGCTGCCGGGTCCCTGGGCTTACAGGCTATACCGAGTTACACTAGAGCACGGAGTCCTAATCTACGTCTTGGTCTTCCAAGTTAGACTCCGGGTTGTACTTGGACTCCTTCTCGACGGGTCCTTTCTCGATCATGGGCCTTGGCCGGCTTGTTTCCAGCCCAGCCCATGCGACTTGACGCGTGACTCGGCTTTGGCCTTCTTGGTCTTGGCGGGTCTACTTTCCGGGTCCATGGGCCTACCTATAAAGTATCCCCCCATCAGTAGCCCCCGAATTTATCTTGGGCGCAGCTTGGCGGCTTTCTCTGACTTGTTGGTTCGACTCCCTGGGTCGACTCCTTCCACTTGAGCCACAGATTCCAAAGTCGCTTGCTGCTAGCTCCAAGATGAATTCCTGCATATAACATAAAACACATAAAAGATGAGTCCATCCTCATTCCTTGTTCAAGTCATCACCCTTGCCCTTGCACATGCTGGCCGGGTTTGTTGTGACTCTTGCGAACAAGGACTAGATAACTTGACTTTCATTGCCACAGGACTCGCCATTCTGGGACAAGCCGGCTTTTTCCACTTCTGTGACTTTAACTTTTCTCTGCTATGTCCTTTCTATCTGTTAACCACTGAACCATTACTAATGAAACGTTATCCACAGTTTACTGTGGACCTGTACTGTAACTCTCTAGGGTTTTACCCTCCTTATAAATACCGAAGGGTTAGGTCTTAAACCTCACTTGCCCCCTTTCAGCTCAAAATCCCTTCTTCCTCTTCGCGCCCATCTCTTCCCGCGCCCTGCACACACCGCCCGCACGCCATGGCTCCCAAGCGCGCAAAGACCGCACCCAAGGCCAAGGCATCCTCGTCGAGCAGGACGGTGGACATCGCCGCCGCGGCCGCCGCCGCCGCAAAATCCTCCTCCAAGCGATCGATTTCCGCCGATTGGGGTGGATCTACGGTCACGGCGGAACAATTGAAGACTCACAGGCTCTCAGGTCTGATTCCTTCCAGCGCTCAAGCTCGGGCCCCAGGGGATGAAACCGTTCCCTCTCCCGCTAAGGGTGAGGTGGTTGTTTTCGTGGAGCATCTCTTCCGCGGATTTTCTCCCCCCGGTGATCTTTTCTTCCGTCAACTCCTCGATCTCTATCATCTGCGGATTCACGATCTAGCTCCTAATTCCATTCTCACTCTTTCCAATTTCGTGACTTTGTGTGAGGATTACCTCCAAATTAAACCAGATCTCAACCTTTGGCTCGAACTCTTCTACTGCAACCCCCAGCCCGAGACTTCTGGGGGCCCTCTCCTCCAATGTGGCGCCGTTGCCCTTCAGCGGCGTCTCCACTCTGTATTCCCAAAACCTGTCTTTCCTAACCGCATCAAGGACTGGCAGAAATCCTTCTTCTACTATAAGGAGAAGTCGGCGATGACAAGTCGGCAGGAGGAGCCGGCATTAACAAGTCGGCAAGCGAAGCCGGCATCGACAACTCAGGAAAATCTACAACGACAACCCGGCAACATCTACATCAACAACTCGGCAAAGTCTACATCGACAACCCGGCAAAGGCTGAAGCCGGGTTCCGCGACATCGTTGACATCTACGACTCGGCAAGCGCTACATCTACAAGCCGGCAAAGAACCCGGCACGAACTCCGTGTCCCATTTCTTCAACAAATCAAGACCTTCCGCATGACTCTGCGAGTCATCCAAAAGCTCGGGGGCTACTGTCGGGGATATGGGACACGGGTACCCGCAAGGAGGATCAACGAGGCCCATCAGGAGGAAGCCCAGCAGGCCGACTCTAGTTAGAATAGGAAAAGGACTCACCTTTCCAAACTTGTAATAGATAGCCGAGTCCTAAGAGGACTCTACATGTAAGCCGGCCTCCTCCACCTTTATAAGGAGGGGCAAGGCGCCCCAAAGAGGGCACGACCCAATAGGTCTAGACAGATCTAGACAAGAGGAGCCGCCTCATCGGCGACTTCCACCGTGAGAGGAATACAACCTAGCCCCAAACAGCACGTAGGGATATTACCGGATGATGTTTCCCGGGTCCCGAAGCTGTATAAATCTTGTCTCCCATGTCGTTCGTCTACTAACCCACATCGACGATGCCCGCGCGTACATAGTCCCGTATCTTCACCGTTGGTTCATACCACGACATTTGGCGCCCCACGGTGGGCGCCAACTGTCGTGGGGTTGTCACGGCAAGTTCTTCCTCAGGGAAGATGAGTTCTGGGGCCATTGGTAATTGAAGTACGTGGGAACGGTTAATCTCGCCGGGGAACAAGGATTTACCCAGGTTCGGCCCCTCTGATTAGAGGTAAAGACCTACTTCCTGCTTCTATGTTATTGCTCTTTACTAGATCTCGATTATAAGGACCCGGCTCCTACAACTCAGGAGCCGGCGGCTTCTCTCTGGTGGCTAGGGTTTCTCTAACTTGATTGGGCTTGTCTCTACTGGTTGAAGCTTATCGATCTAAGGTCCAGGACCCTGCTTATAAAGGCTGCCGGGTCCCTGGACTTACAGGCTATACCGAGTTACACTAGAGCACGGAGTCCTAATCTACGTCTTGGTCTTCCAAGTTAGACTCCGGGTTGTACTTGGACTCCTTCTTGACGGGTCCTTTCTCGATCATGGGCCTTGGCCGGCTTGTTTCCAGCCCAGCCCATGCGACTTGACGCGTGACTCGGCTTTGGCCTTCTTGGTCTTGGCGGGTCTACTTTCCGGGTCCATGGGCCTACCTATAAAGTATCCCCCCATCATTACCCCTGAGTTCTGATATTCGCTATTCCTGTCTTTTGCCTCCGAATAGAACGTGTAACCGTTGATATCGTATGCCTGATATGTCATCAGGTTGGGCGCGGGGCCCTGTGACAAGAGGAATATGAGTTTTCCTTCCGCGGAAGTCATTGACGGAGGATTATCTAGAAGGTGGCGTTTGAACCAACGTGTGAAGGTGGCGTTGTGCTCTTTGATTATTTCGACGTCCGTTCGATGCTGACCACGTTCACTGTACTTCTTCTCGATAAAGTTTTTGTGCTTTTCCAACCAAGGATCGACCACTTGTATGTGTTGTAGCACTACAAAGTTTGCACTGTCAAAGTCGGCGCGTCGGCCAGAGTCGTCCACTTGTAGTTCCCTCCTGCCTGTTTTGTGACCTGCTCCATCGAGCCTGCCAATGTGCTTAATTTCGGGCAGACCAACAGGGTTCTCGACGTCTAGAAAATTCGTGCAGAAAGAGATGCACTCTTCGGTGAGATAGCCCTAGACGATGCTTCCATCTGGACTTGCCCTGTTACGAACGTATCCTTTGATGACACCATTCATCCTTTCGAACGACATCATGCCGTGCAGGAACATCGGCCCGAGCTGGATGATATCATCCACGACATGGATCAGCAAATGCACCATAACGTTGAAGAATGCGGGAGGGAAGTAAATCTCAAGCTCATTTAGTATCACAATGATCTCTTCCTGTAGCCTTACGGCTTTCTTCATGCTGATCGACTTTCGAGAGATGACGTCGAAAAAGTTGCATAGGCCAAATAGCGTTTGACGGACGTGTGGGTCCATTATCTCTTGGAGTGCAACCGGAAGTATCTGCGTCATCAGCACGTGACAGTCATGAGACTTCATCCCGCTGAACTTTTGTTTCGCTGCGTCCAGATATCTGCTTATCTTCCCCGCGTAACCGGAAGGAAATTTCACTCTGAGAAGGCACTTGATAAACTGTTCGATCTCCTTCTGGCTTAGAGTGAAGCACGAAGGAGGGCAGTAATAGTCATTCTGTTTCGCCTTTTTGCCCTTCCGACGACCTTCCGTCTCCTCCTCCTCGGACAGATCATTATCATCGTCAGGACATCCTCCGTGGAGATCTTTCCTAATGCCCAATGATCTCAGGTCGCTTCTTGCTTTCGGCCCATCTTTGGTTCTCTCCGGCATGTTGAGAAGGGTGCCAAGCAGACTCTCGCACACGTTCTTTGTGATATGCATGACGTCAAGGCTATGAGGCATTTCGAGGATCTTCCAATACGGCAAGTCCCAGAAAACAGACCTTGTTTTCCATACCTTCAGCAGTGGTGGCGGAGCCTTTTGCTTCTTCCCCGGCGGAGGGCACTCATCCCAGTTTGTCAACAGCGTGTCGATTTCTTTGCCGCTCCTCTTACGTGGGGCTCTTCGGATCTCAACGGTACCATCGAACAACTCTTTGCGTTTTCTCCACGGGTCATCCTTGCGAAGCCACCTTCGATGTCCCATGAACACTGTTTTTGAAGACCCGGGATGTTTCTCTAGCTGCATATATGTTGTATCGTCCATGCACCTAACGCATGCACAGTGTCCGTGGACCACCTAGCCTACGATATATCCGTAACTGAGATAGTCTTGCACCATCGTGATCAACGCGGCTCTCATAGGGAAGTAGTCTTCTGCGACGGTGTCCCATGTGCTGACCCCTTCAGTCCATATCTTTTGTAGCTCATCTCTCAAGAGCTGCAGATACAGATTGATGTTGTTTCCTGGTTGTTTCGGCCCTTGGATTAGCATGCTCATGTGAATGTACTTCCTCTTCACGCACAACCATGGGGGTAGGTTGTATATCCATATAAACATGGGCCACGTGCTATGTGTGCTGCTCTGGTTGCCAAACAGATTGAGCCCATCGGTGGTCACACCCAACCTGACGTTTCTTGGATCGTCCCCAAAAGTTGGGTATTCAAAGTCTAATGCTTCCCACTGCTTAGCATCTGAAGGGTGTCTCAGCATCTTATCCGCCTCTTCATTTTCCGGCTTATTCCTTTCCGCGTGCCAGCGCATTAACTTTGCTTCCTTAGGGTCTGTGAAAAGCTGCTGCAGACGAGGAATGATCGGAAGGTACCATACCACTTTTCGAGGAGCTTTCTTCTTCCCTTTCTTGTATCGAGCAACGCCGCACACCGGACATGCAGTTTTCTTCGCATCATTTTCCGGATAAATGAAGCAATCATTGATGCAGACGTGGTATTTGATGTGCGGTAAATCAAAAGGGCACACGATTTTTTTGGCCTCTTCGATACTGCTAGGACACGTGTTCCCCTCAGGAAGATGATCGTGCCAAAATTTCAAGTTCTTGTCAAAGCTTGCATCTGTCCATTTGTGTTTTGCCTTCATCTACAGAGCCATGAGCGTTACTTTCAAGCAGGTATCCTCGGGCCCACATCCCGCATACAACGGAGTATTCGAGTCTATCTCCAGCTGCGCCATCTTAGCCTTCTCTATAGCAGCGTTACTCGACTTTCTGAGAAGCAATTCTTGAACATGAGGGTCCCGCACGACTGAAGTTAGCAGCGTCGGCGTGCCCGCGTCTTCTCCACCATTTACGTCGGCTTCTTCGTCATCATCATGCCCGGCATATTCTTCGTCATCATAATCGGGAGGTGCCTTTTCGTCTTCCTGATCATTTCCCGCTGCGCCCCCATGGACGTCCTCATCATCATCCTCGTAAGTGAAGTCATACATAAAACCTTTCCTGAGGAGATGCTCCTGCAATGTGCCGGAAAAGGGATCGAGCACGGTGCCGAGTTTGCATGTTCGACACGGACACTTTATCCCGGTGTCCTTGTTTTTAACCATCACGGTCGTCGCATATTTCAAATATCTAGCAACAATACTTTCGCTCATCATGATGACCATTGTCGCCTACGCTCTACATATAGAACAAAAGAATTATATTAGAAACAAAATATTTCACGGAAAAATTCGGCATGACCTTTGATAATTTTTGGCCCCGGGAGTGCCAGAAAATTCGCCGAAATGGAAATGAATCTACATTTCGGCAAAAACATCGGCAACTCATCATTTCGATCATGGCATACACATATGCAAACACATCACAATCTTCTCATCCATCACATACAACCACACACATCACAACCTTCTCATCCATCACATACAACCACACACATCACAGCCTTCTCATCCATCACCGTCAAGAGGGCGAGAGACGTCGAAAGAGAGAGCGCCCGGAGGAGGAAGATCGAGCACGAGATGTGGGAGATGTTTCCTCACATATATATGAAGCAAATAAGTAGATTTAGGTGGCAAAAATATGTGAAGCGAGAGAAGAAAATGAGGTGGGGAGGAGGAAGGGACGACCAGATCTGAAAATGATTAGAGAAGAAGAGGAGAAGAAGAGAAGAGGAGAAAAGGAGGTGGTGGTGGGTCTAGCCAAAAAGTTAAAGTGCAGACAGGCTTAGCCGTGGCGCACCTAAATAGGCTGCGCCACTAGTATGTACTGGCCGTGGCGCACGGGCAGACGGTGCGCCACGGCTAAGTTGGGATACAGGTGCCAGCAGCAAAGGTAAACCTGGGCCCACACTTAGCCGTGCCGCACGTGAAAGAGGTGCGCCATGGCTAAGTGGCCACTGAAAGTGGCACTGGGGCCCACACTTAGCCATGGCGCACGGGACGTGTGTTGCGCCACACATATGTTCCTAGCCGTGGCGCACATAGTTTAGGCGCGCCACGCGTACTTGCGCGCAGACCGGCCGGCCAGGGTCCAACTTAGCCGTGGCGCAGGGGCGTGCGGCGTGCGCCACGGCTATGGGCCTACCCGTGGCGCAGGACCAGGTGGTGCGCCACGTATACTTAGCCGTGGCGCAGGCCGTGATTCGTGCGCTACGGCTATTTGGCCCACCTATAAGCATTTTCCTACTAGTGTATACAGTCGGATACCCCTATGCGTAAGATCGACTCAAGAGGGATGGAGGAACTACCTTAATTTTCCTTAGCGACAAGATCTCTTTCAGGAAAATGAGGATGTTTCATCCACACCACACATCATGTTGCTGAATTGCGGCAACCCTACGAGTAAAGAAGGTTATGAAAAATTGGCAAAGGTCACAAATGAGGAGCGAGTTTGTGTACGAAAAATTAAGGTTCCAAAATGCACGTTAGAAGAATAATGTCTTCCAAGCTTCAACTCGGGCGGCGACTGTCATCCTCATCTTCACATCGGTAGGCATGACTCCTGAGCACTACACCAACTCTTCACTTGGGGTAACTTGACTCCATCGCTCCACTCAGCGAGATCTACAAAGACCTCGAGTCGGTTCCCACAAAACAGTGCTAGGGCTTAGGGGCTACACCCATAAGATGGGTTGAGCATGCTCCCAGTGGACTCAAGCACAACCACGACGAGTTGACATGATTCTTCCTAAGAGCTCTTTGTGACTCGGCTCCACCAGACTAGTCGCATGCCGACATAATTTCTTAGGGTGACCTCTGCCAACCATAGAGGGCCAACCCGAGTCTGCTTACGGGCACTTGTATCTTGGCACCGGACTAGTCGTACGATGACTTAGAGTTGTTGGGTGACCTCAGACCGCCTCAGAGGGCCAGCCTGAGTCTTCTTACGGGCACTCGACGCTCTACACTACTGGACTAGTCATATGACGATATACAGTCCTAAGAGGGCCAGCCCGAGTCTACTTATGGGCACTCGGCGCTTTGCACCAGACTAGTTGCATGACTATATACAATTCTTGGGTGACCTCTGCCCAACATAGAGCGGCGAACCCGAGTCTGCCTGCGGGAACTCGGCGCTCGACACCACCGAAATGGTTGCACGCAAACATATAGTCATTAGACTCCCTGGCGACCTTTTCTCTAGCTTTTATGCCTTGGTGCGTGAGCAAGGCTCACCCGACATACACAAGACATCATCTTCATTTTGGCATACCCCAGTGGACTAGGACGAAGCTTCGCTATGATCACGAAGGACTAGGGAGGTGGTGGTGGGGGGGGGGGGGGGGGCTACACCCATCGGGTGCACTAAGCAGTGTGCCCCCAACTCTAGAAGAACTTCACAAGAATTTAAGAGAGGAATCCTTTAGGATCTCCCTTGAAGCTTCAAGACGCGGTGCAAAAGCAAGTTCACTCGATGCACCAACCCGGGGAGGAGACCACCTTTTCTTGATGACGAGGAGACATACTTCCACGACGTCACGCTCTTTAGATCCGGAAGTACTCAGGGTCTACTGTCAAGGTAATGGGACTCGGGTACCCTCAAGAGGCAGATCGAGGCCCATCAGGCCTAGGGCGACCCAGCAGGAGGACCTGTCGTACACTGGGGACCAATATACCTCATCTACTTCGAGTACAAGTCAACTAATGTACTAGTTTGTATTTCACTAGAACTTTAAATGGTACAGAGCACTCGGACTCCCAGATCTTATATCTCTCCTGATGTAGCCCCACATGTGGACAACACCATGGACACCATGCCAAATGGCCCAATGACAAGATCAAGAGTCAAGGCTCTTCATGAAAAGGTGACCTCGCTCCTCTCGATGTGTGATCTCGACCTTCCTTTGAATAGTTTGCTACTTCATGCCGGTACCTTGTGCATACTCAGGATCCACCCGGATGATGGCCCACAATGGAGTCAAGGAGATGACCAAGAGAAGGTCCAAGATGATGGAGAAGATGGACAAGAGGAGATCCAAGAAGATGGACAAGAAGAGGAGGGAAGATGCGAAGACAGGGTGGCCGGCCTCCCAGCCGGCCTAGGCCGGCCTCCCAGCCGGCCTAGGCCGGCCCCAAGGCCGGGCTCCAACCCGAGGCGACCGGCCTCCCAACCGGCCCAGGCCGGCCTCCAGGCCGGGAACCCACCAGAAGCCGCCGGCCTCCATACCGGCCCAGGCCGGCCCCCAGGCCGGGCCACACCCCGACGCCGCCGGCCCACGCGCCGGCCTCCCAGCCGGCCTCCAGGCCGGCCTAGGCCGGCCCCCAGGCCGGTCACCCACCTGAGCCGGCCGGCCTCCAGGCCGGCCTAGGCCGGCCCCCAGGCCGGTTCCCCGCCAGAGCCAGCCGGCCTCCAGGCCGGCCTAGGCCGGCCCCCAGGCCGGTTCCCCACCTTTCCTGCCCCGTTTTGTAATAGACTATAAATAGCTTTCCACTTTCCCCATTTCGAGGGTAGACTGAATCTGAGACTTGTGAGAGCTATGCTCCTCCTCCCTCGTAGCTAGGGTGCCTCGTTGAGGTAGATCTTGTTGTTGCTACTCTTTCACTGCGGTGTCTCTAGTAGTGCAAACCAATCTTTCACTGCGGTGATTCTATTGGATCGGTGGACCGGCCGGTAAGAGCAATCGGTTTCAACAAGAGTAAGTTTGGCTTTGATTCTTCGATCCAAAGGCTACCTTTTTGAGGGTTTGTTGTTGGGTGGAGTTCTTAGCAGGATTTGCTAGTTATCCTTGTGTTGTGCCCACGAATCTCCCTCGTGTCCCCTCGTGTTCTTCGTGTTCATCCCCGATTCCCCCTCAAATCCGTGAAGATCGGGCCTAGCCCTACAACATTTGGTATCAAGAGCAAGGGTTTCCACGGATTTGGATCGTGTTTCCACCGTTTATTAGCCATTTCTCCACCAAAATTTTTCTTTCCCATACCAATTTCGAAAATTCAAAAAAAAAAAAAATAGCCCATATGGATTTCGTTCGATCTTTCGATTTGGTGAGCGATTTGTGGTTTTGATCCACGGATCTCGTGCTTAAGACCTTTTCCCCACTTTCCGTTGGTGTTTTCCGGAGGCCTTTTCCGCTCCAAGCCCAAGCGTGCCGCGCAATTCGTCGCCGGCGGTACTACCGTCCGAACGGCCGTTACTACCGCCCGCAATCGGTCTTACCGCCCGTTCGGCCGGTGCTACCGCCGCACGACTATTCACCGACTTCATCTTCGTGTCGCTTCATCGCTACCTCGACGACATCAAAGGTATAGCTTCCGACACATCCCTTTCCATTTCGCGAAACTTTTTCCTAGGAGCTAGCTCTTCATAGTGTGAGCATTGCACTTGTGTGACACCAAGTAACCATATCATAATCTTGTGAGCATCTAGTTGTAGCGGACTCGGCTCGGGCAAAAGCATACAAGCAAAAGAGAAATAGAAAAGATACAAAAAAAAGAAAAAAAAAAGAGAAAAGCCGAGCCGTGATCCTAGTCATCCTCAAGCTCCAATAACCAATAGAGAAATGGGTACACTTGTGCAAATCGGGTGCTCTTTCCCATACACTTGAGCTAGTTGTCCTTCGAGAGGTGGTGCGGCATGAGCATAGTCTTCGTTAGATCCAAGTTGCTCCTCCCTATAGTCGCACCATCCACGTTTGTCTCCACGTGTGAGTCTCCTTTGTTTCTCGGATTGTGTGGTTAGTCTCTTTTGTCTCTTGATCTTTGTGGTTATCTTCCACTTATTGCAATAGCCTTTTCGTTGGTTTCGTTTCGATTTCTTGCCACTTTACCATACCCAAGCTCCTCATAAGTGTGTGTGTGGGTCGCTTTTGGATTGCTAATCAAACACTCTTACTCTTGTAACACCATTGTCTCGGACGGCAAGCACACTTGTCCAATATTATCAACCAAAGGTAAGAGCGGTTTTTAGCCACCACATATTCCACATATCACTTGTGTTTGCTCCTCATGGCTAGGGAAGAACAAGACGTCGACTTCGGCAAACAAGCGGAGGCCCTTAGGAGGTACATCGACGACAACACACGACGCTATGAAGAGCGCCATCAGGCCGCGCAACGTGAAAACGCTGAGCGCTTCGCTCAAATACAAGATGACCAACGTGAGAACAACGCGCGTTCCATGCGTATCGAGGGGTTGCTTCTCGAAAGACAACACCGGCACTCTTCGAGATCAAGCTCAAGGTCTTCACATCGTTCCAACGCAAGAAGCAAAGGTCCAAGTGAGATTGGTCAAGGTCCACACCACGGCATACCTCCTCCACGAGCGAACTTGGACCATCACCAACACCAAGACCAACATCGTCAAGAAGCGCCTCGTCCTCAAGCGAACATCGACCCTCCACTTCATCAAGCTCGTCCTCGACAAGAAATTCCAATGTTAACTTGGACCTCCTACACCTACATGGGGACAATCAACATCATCGTCATGAGCTACCTCCACATCGAGCCCGCCGAGTGCCATTGGCCGACAATCATGTTGACATTGAAGATGACGAGGATTATGTTCCACACCCCCACCCAAGACATCGTCACCGAGACCGCCATCGCCACCATGATGATGATGATGAGGATGATCGCAAGAACCGTTTCAATCCTCCCAAGCTTGTCATTCCTAAGTTCCATGGCACCAACGACCCGGAAGACTATATTGCATGGGAATCCAAGGTCTCCAAACTATTTCGAGTCTACAAGGTGCCGCAAGACAAACGAGTTGACCTCGCATCCCTCGAGTTTGAAGGCTACGCGCAACTATGGTGGGAACAACTCCAAGCATCCTTTGAAGACCCAATAGACACATGGAATGACATGAAGAAGGAAATGCACAAGCGCTTTGTGCCTCATCATTATGCACGAGATTTGTACAAGAAGCTACAAGAACTCAAGCAAGGTCTCAAGTCGGTCGACGAGTACTACAAGGAGATGGAGTCCACTCTCTCCCGTGCACACATTGTAGAGTCCGAGGAACAATCAATGGCACGCTTCTTGAACGGCCTCACGTACCCCATCAAGAAGATAGTGGAATTCCAACCTTATGAGAACCTTGTTGAGCTAGTTCATCAAGCCATGAAGGCCGAGCGCCAAGTCGCCGAAGAACTCAAGTATGTCAAGGCCAAGTCCTTCTTCACCACTAGAGCTTCTTCATCAACACAACCCATCACTCAAGTCCAAGCTCAAGGCAATATCAAGAGTCCTACACCGCAAACAACTACAACCTCCAAGAAGACGTCGCCCTCACCCCAAGCCACCAAGTCATATATCACTTGCTACAAGTGTGGAGGTCAAGGGCACAAGTCATTTGAGTGCACCAACAAGAAGGTGATGATCGTCAATGAAAATGGAGACTATGAGTCTATGAGTGAAGATGAGTACCACGCATTGAACAAGGTGGCCACGATGCAAAGCTTGGATGACGACGATGTCTACATCTATTGTGATGGTGACCCCAACCCAACTCTAGTTGTCACTCGAGTCTTGACTACAATCAACCAAGGTGATGATGCTCAAAGGTGCAACTTGTTCCAAACCAAGGCCGGCATCAACGGCAAATCAATCAAGGTAATCATTGATGGTGGGAGTTGTCACAACTTGGCAAGCAAGGAGCTATGTGAGAAACTCAACTTGACGTACAAGAAGCACCCCAATCCTTACCATGTGTAATGGCTTAGTGACTCCGGCACCGTGAAGATCCAACACACGGTTCAAGTATCCTTCAAGATTGGCTCTTACGAGGACACGGTGGATTGTGATGTGGTACCCATGTCGGTTTGCCACTTACTTCTTGGCCGCCCTTGGCAATTTGACAAGGCCGCTACTCATGATGGGCGCACCAACTACTATAGCTTCAAATGGAACAATAAGATCCTAGTGCTCCGCCCAATGACTCCAAGCCAAATCATCGCCGACAACGCCAAGACAATTGTAAGAGCGCAAGAAAAACAATCCCCTAGTGAGTTGAGTAGTGAGAGAGCGAACCACATTCACGTGAGTGAGAGCCACAAGCCAAATATGAGTGAGAAAGGGAAAAGAGTGAGTCCCGGCGTAGTCTTGTTAGCCACCAAAAGTGAGATGAGAGAAGTGAGAGCAAACCCATCCACTTTCCACTTCGTGCTCTTATGCAAAGGAGATGGCAAAGACACTAACGACTTAACCCAAGTTCCTCCGTCTATGTTGTCTATTTTGCAGGAATTCAAAGATGTCTTTCCGGATGAGCTTCCTCAAGGCCTTCCTCCCCTACGTGGAATCGAGCATCGCATCGACCTCATTCCCGGCGCCCCTCTACCCAATAGAGCGCCATACTGCACCAACCCCGAGGAGACGAAGGAGATCGAGCGCCAAATTCAAGAACTCCTCGCCAAGGGACATGTTCGTGAAAGCTTGAGTCCGTGCGCCGTTCCGGTAATCCTCGTCCCCAAGCAAGACGACACACTCCGAATGTGCATGGATTGCCGTCCCATCAACAATATCACGGTGAGGTATCGACATCCTATCCCACGACTTGATGACATGCTAGATGAGCTTAGTGGTGCCACTATTTTCTCTCCAAAATTGATTTAAAAAGTGGCTATCACCAAATCCGTATGCATGAAGGAGATGAATGGAAAACCGCATTTAAAACAAAACTTGGTCTTTACGAGTGGCTTGTCATGCCCTTTGGTCTTTCCAATGCTCCTTCAACATTTATGCGTCTTATGAATCACGTCTTGCGCACTTTCATTGGCAAGTTTGTGGTTGTCTACTTTGATGATATCCTTGTTTATAGCAAATCCTTGCATGAACATGTCGACCATGTGAAGCAAGTTTTGTTGGCCCTTCGTAATGCTTCGCTTTTTGCCAATCCCAAGAAATGCACCTTTTGCACCGACAAGCTTGTATTCTTGGGTTATGTGGTTTTCTTCAAAAGGGATTGAAGTTGACACCTCTAAGGTTGAGGCAATCACAAATTGGCCACCGCCAACTAATCTTGCTCAACTTCGTAGTGCTCTTGGTTTGTTTGGGTTTTACCGTCGCTTTGTGAAAGATTTTAGCACAATTGCTTGCCCCTTGAATGAGCTTACCAAAAAGAATGTACCCTTCATTTGGGGCAATGCTCAAGAATCGGCTTTCAATGAACTCAAGAAGAGATTGACCGAAGCTCCTTTACTTGCTTTGCCGGATTTCTCCAAAACTTTCGAACTTGAGTGTGACGCTAGTGGCCTTGGCATCGGTGGCGTCCTCATGCAATGTGGCCGTCCCGTTGCCTATTATAGCGAAAAACTTGATGGTGCTCGCCTAAACTACCCAATATACGACAAGGAACTCTATGCCTTAGTACGTGTTTTGGAAGTGTGGCAACACTACCTTTGGCCCAAAGAATTTGTTATCCATTCCGATCATGAATCTTTGAAATATTTGAAAACCCAAGCCAATTTGAACAAAAGGCATGCCAAATGGGTTGAATTCATCGAGTCTTTTCCCTATGTGGTGAAATACAAAAAAGGCAAGGACAATATCGTTGCGGATGCTCTTTCCCGCAAAATGATCTTACTCACCCAACTTGAAATCAATGTTTTGGGTCTTGATGACCTTAAAGAACTCTATGCTTCCGATTCTTTCTTTGGTCCTATCTTTACCAAGTGCACAACTGACAAAGGTTGCGATGATTTCTACTTGCACAAGGGTTTCTTGTTTAAGGCTAACAAACTATGCATTCCCGAGTCCTCGCTCCGTTTGTTACTTCTACAGGAATCACATAGTGGAGGACTCATGGGACACTTTGGACGTGACAAGACACTCACCATGCTATCTACACACTACTTTTGGCCACGGATGACGCGTGATGTGGAGCGCTTGGTGCGCCGTTGCCCAACTTGCCTCAAAGCTAAGTCCACGTTGAACTCTCATGGTCTTTATATGCCTTTACCAATACCACACACACCTTGGTCCGACATTAGCATGGATTTCGTCTTAGGATTACCTCGCACAAAGAATGGCAAAGATTCAATATTTGTTGTTGTCGATCGTTTCTCTAAAATGGCACACTTTATTCCTTGCAATAAGACCAACGATGCTTCACACATTGCAACTTTGTTCTTTAGGGAAATCGTTCGTCTACATGGAGTGCCGAAGACCATTGTTTCGGACCGCGATGTCAAGTTCACAAGCTACTTTTGGAAGGCATTGATGGCAAAGCTAGGAGTCAAGCTCCTCTTCTCCACCGCTTACCACCCACAAACAGACGGCCAAACCGAGGTGGTGAATCGAAGCTTATCAACTCTCCTTCGCGCATTAATCAAGCCAAACATCAAGGGTTGGGAGGAATGCATACCGCACGCCGAGTTCGCCTACAACCGTGCCTCCCACCGGGCGACCAAGCGAAGCCCGTTTGAGGTTGTCTATGGGTTCAACCCCAACACCGCCCTAGACATCCTACCACTTCCTCTACACGAGCGCACCGACATGGACGTCGACAAAAGAGCAGACTACATGAAGACATTACATGAGTCAACACGAGCAACTCTAGAGGAGCACACAAAGCGCCAAGCCACCAAGATCAACAAGTTGAAGAAGCCCATGGTATTCGAAGAAGGAGACCTTGTGTGGCTACACCTCCGCAAGGACCGTTTTCCGGATGAAAGAAAATCCAAGCTTGCTCCTCGCGGTGACGGACCTTTCAAAGTGCTCAAGCGCATCAACGACAACGCATACAAGATAGACATACCAACCTCAAAGTACTTGGTGCATGACACGTTCAACGTCGCCGACCTATCCCCTTTCCACGGAGATGCAAGCGTTCAAGAGGATGACGAGTCGAAGACGACTCTTTCCGAAGGGGGGGGGGGAGATGATGTAGCCCCACATGTGGACAACACCATGGACACCATGCCAAATGGCCCAATGACAAGATCAAGAGTCAAGGCTCTTCATGAAAAGGTGACCTCGCTCCTCTCGATGTGTGATCTCGACCTTCCTTTGAATAGTTTGCTACTTCATGCCGGTACCTTGTGCATACTCAGGATCCACCCGGATGATGGCCCACAATGGAGTCAAGGAGATGACCAAGAGAAGGTCCAAGATGATGGAGAAGATGGACAAGAGGAGATCCAAGAAGATGGACAAGAAGAGGAGGGAAGATGCGAAGACAGGGTGGCCGGCCTCCCAGCCGGCCTAGGCCGGCCCCAAGGCCGGGCTCCAACCCGAGGCGACCGGCCTCCCAACCGGCCCAGGCCGGCCTCCAGGCCGGGCACCCACCCGAAGCCGCCGGCCTCCATACCGGCCCAGGCCGGCCCCCAGGCCGGGCCACACCCCGACGCCGCCGGCCCACGCGCCGGCCTCCCAGCCGGCCTCCAGGCCGGTTCCCCACCTTTCCTGCCCCGTTTTGTAATAGACTATAAATAGCTTTCCACTTTCCCCATTTCGAGGGTAGACTGAATCTGAGACTTGTGAGAGCTATGCTCCTCCTCCCTCGTAGCTAGGGTGCCTCGTTGAGGTAGATCTTGTTGTTGCTACTCTTTCACTGCGGTGTCTCTAGTAGTGCAAACCAATCTTTTACTGCGGTGATTCTATTGGATCGGTGGACCGGCCGGTAAGAGCAATCGGTTTCAACAAGAGTAAGTTTGGCTTTGATTCTTCGATCCAAAGGCTACCTTTTTGAGGGTTTGTTGTTGGGTGGAGTTCTTAGCAGGATTTGCTAGTTATCCTTGTGTTGTGCCCACGAATCTCCCTCGTGTCCCCTCGTGTTCTTCGTGTTCATCCCCGTTTCCCCCTCAAATCTGTGAAGATCGGGCCTAGCCCTACAACATCTCCACTCGGCCGCCTCATACGGCCACACACCACAATGAGCATACATAATAGATCTAGCCACAAAAAGGAGTAGGGTCTTTACCAGACAATGTTTCCTGGGACCCGAACCTGTATAAATATTGTCTCTCTCGTGTGCTTTCCACGCGTGCACTGATAGGTATCCCGGGGTATTCAACTCCGATATAACGTAAGAAGAACTCACATGTGTTATGTTTCATAGATTCATATATTTTTAAAGTTTGTAGGTGTACGTGGTTAATTTATGTCTAGATAAAAATTAATGTGAAATTTTGTGGTTAATTTGGTTAGTTTAGCTATTACCTTGTTTTCTTTAACATGTGTAATTAGCTCCTTAGATAAAAATGGCATATATTAGTTGGATGACTCGTTAGCACCCATTTCACAAACATATGTTGTTTTGTATATTTACTCTGTCCCAGTTATAAGAATTTGGCAGCTAATTTAGATTGGACTACATTTATGATACCTCACAAAATTATACAATGCAGATTTTTTTTGGGGCAAATTTAAAGCATAAATTTTTTAGTGTCTAAGTATTTATAAATAATATTCTAGCAAAAGTTTTTTTTTACTTTTTCTACGTCCATAACAAAAAAAAACTACTAAGGAACTACTAGGAGTAACATCGTTTAACATTTTGAATAATTTTCAGAAATTTCGGTTAATTTTGTGAGATTTAGGACTTTTGCTGAATTCATCATAGTTTGGTAACACTTCCAAAACAATTTTTGAAATTCTAGAGATTTCCAAATTTTAAATATTTTTTTTCTTGAATTCTAAACCGCTGATATTTATATTAATTATAACCATTTTAATAGATTCAGACATTTATTTGTAGCGGATACTTAGATGAATCGTAACCACTTTACGTTTAATATTTCCCAGTTTCCAAAGAAATGCAAGTGAATACTTTCGTAGAATGGTAATAGCCAAGTGCTGTCAATCATAATTTTTTTGATGTTCGATTGTGATGTAGTGAATATTTTTAACTGCAATTATTTACTGAATTTTCTATAAAAGGTGACTACATGAATGGTAACTGTGAGAAATTTGTTCCTGGTATTCCTATTTTCCTTATGGTTATGTTTTTTTGAAGTTCATATGGTTTTTTGGTTTGGCTGCAATATTGTTTTTCCACTGTATGCATATGTGATTACAAAATTAACCGTACCTAGTGGTTTGAATTTTATTGATACACCTGAAATTACTGTGCTGTAAAAAGTTATATGCTAGAGTCAATGTTCTTTTTTTCGAAAGAATGCTGTGGGGCATGCCTCTAAAATGTTTTTTTTTGTTCGAAAGAACAAGAGCGTGGCTACGTGATTTGGAACTAGCTAGGTGCATACACAAAAGGAAAACAAGTAGGTGGCTAGATCGATGTATGTGCAACTACTTATGAAGGACGAGAAACAAGAGGAAAGGAAAATAATCTCTGATTGGAAGGTTTGATTTCTTTGAAGCTGAACAGTAGGTTTCCTTACTGTATAATGACATAATGTTTGTATTAGTTTTCAATGATAATTGTATGTACAAAGTTAACAGGATTAGTCTATTGAAAGGCCATAATCAATCTACAGTTAGATGAAAGATTTATGACTACTTAAGAAAACAAATTTATGTCTACCGTGTTGAACCACGAGTTTCCGCGCATGAGTAATTAAGAGGCCGGCATTTGTCTCTGTTGTTGTTGCTAAGAAAATCTTCCCGGGGCCAATGGCCGGCACAAGAAGCGGCATGACACTAGCCACTTATCCCTGATCGTCTCTGTGGTACTGGATTGATTCACACTTACACACCACAACTAACGATGGACGAACGGATCGGATGGATGTGATGCATGAGACGTCCGTCTGTATAGAGTGGCCAACTAATCAAGAGAGAGAGAGAGAGAGGTTTGATCTAGAAAGAAAGAGAGTGAGGAATGGAAGGTATAGAAGAGGACAGGGAGAGGAATAGAAGGTAGAGAAGAAGCCAGGGAGAGGAGAGGGGAGAGGAGGTGCAGGTCTCAACGTTCACTGCCGGCGCTCCACACGTTTCAGCACAAGCTTCCGACGCTCATAAAAAGGAAGCCGTCGTCATCTTCTCTTTTGGAAGCCTACAAACCAACTCTTTCTCCTACTCACCGGCTAGCTAGTCATGTGTATATTTGTGTCTCCACACATCTATATATAGGCCTGACCAACTAGCACTAGCTAGCAAGCTATCAAAAACCTCTCAAATTCCAAGAGCTGGTTAACAATACCTAGATACAACAAAATTCGAGCCGGTTCTTTCAACCAACAGGGCAAGTTTGCTCAACTGAACATATATTTCTTCAAGGATCACCACGAAGACTAGCTGGTGCCCGTCTCCAGTTTCTTTCTGAGAGTCATTTATCAGAATTACAGGTTTGATGCTAGCTATTTCCTCAAGTTTAATTCACCTTTTCATATATATATTTTCAGCCCTGTATATTGGCAATTCATTCTATAGATGAAATCTTCTGTAATAATCTAAAGTTCTTATGACCTATATATGTGCATGTGAGTGTGTACGTATGTCATAAGCCTACGTCATCATACGCATAAACACACTATGTAAGTTCGTTTGTACTCTGATGGCATGCAATGAAGATAAGGTGCATGTACATGTATGTAATTACTGAAATCATGCATGACGATTAAAAAAAAAATCATGAATGAAAGGTGTGACCGTGTGAGAGCAGCCACATAGAGGAACAAACAAATAGCATAGTGACAACATACGACTAATAAGTTGGCATGCACATTCATCACGTGATGGTTTTATTGTGCTCGATTAATATCCTTTTAGTTACATACTCCCTCCGTTCTATATTAGATGACTTGTTTATTTGTAAATACAAATGTATCTAGATGCGTTTTAATGTTAGATACAATCCGTATGTACATACACGGTTCATTATATATTATCTTTTCCCTCTCCCTCCGCCACCCCTACGTTTCCGAGATAACATCCTTCATTTTGCATGGTCTTTTAAGTACAACTTTTAACCTTTATTTATACACGAAGTATGTAAGATATTAAAATAAAATATATAGTGAAGCATTCATGTAAATTCTAAAGGTACAACTTTTGCGGAGCCAAAAAATTGACGCAAAGACATTAATAGATTTAATAATTATCGATCCACCAATAAATATAATTTATAATTGAGTTAAATTTCTTCTCTTGCAGCACGAGGCATTCCCACGCTGCCGGCAACTAATTACCTCCGGTAAAGCCCATCATCTTCTCTGATGGTTTGGTCAAAAAAAATCTCGAATAAGCTAGGTGTGAGGGCATTTTCTTTATTGAAGTCAGAATGATTTTCACACAATACCCATATTATGTAACGACTTCATGAGGATATATTGTATGTGCTCTGTGTGATAATTAGTGCCTGAGCAAATTTAAGAATGGACACCCTATTATTTTCATTTTGTTCTATTTGGTGGGGAGGGGTGTCTTGAAGGTTGTGGTAGCTGACTTTATTTGCCAGAGATCTGTAGTTGGATAGTTTAAATCTACTTTTAGGAGCTATTTGACATCTAAAGAAATTATAGAAATATATTTTAAAATATTATCTTAGTGATTTTGTGAATAGATATGCAGAGGGTCGGACGCTTTGCCTCCAATGAAATTTTCACTGGAGTACTGCAATGGACCATCGGCCAATACTAAGAAGCTCCCTCTATGACATGTCTAGTGGCAGAGTAGAGCTAGCTTAACTTGTTTTATTATCGTGTAAGTCAAGGAAAATCATCCTTGTATATCTTGACAAGAAATGTGAACATGTAAAATATGCACCATCTGTTAAACAAAAGGACATGTAGTTTTTTTATTTTATGCGCAGAACCTGCAGGTGTTGTATACATATCTAGGAATTTTTGTGAACCTTCTCAGCACATATATATGATCAAAACTTCAACATGCAGAGTACATGATAATATGGTATAGAGAAAATTTGATGAGCCATAAAAAGAGCCATGAAAAGAGGTGAACAAACACCTACAACTAAGTCGCCTTCTTTCGTAGAACAACACCTTCGAGAAGGAAGAAGGGGCACTCGTGTAGACGTACGTCGCCGCATCGTCCAGCTTGAGGACGAGGATTTTCTTTGGTACCGCACGAGCACTAAGACAAAAGAGTCAGCGTAGGTCCTTGTTCTTGTACATATATACTTGCTATGCACATGCATTTGGACACGCTTCTACACTCGTGCATCTCATTGTTGTATACACGAACATCCAACGATTATTCTGCTTGATGACTCATTTCGAATTAATTTATATCTTGTCAAATTCATCTCTCCATCCATGGATCATGTATATATATATCAGATCAATAAGTTCACGGCATTCTGAAACTATTTCTGACGGACGTTCGGTAATGTAATTAGGAAAAATTTGTGCCAAACTTCTAGGGTACCTTGCCGTATATACGGTCGATGGACGACGAGTCCAACCCGCCGCTGATGGACACGTACCAGCACCTCTTCGACGACAACCACCCGCACAGCCTGCTGGAGGCCGCTGCCGAAGACGACGGCTTCGGATGCGATCTCCCGGTGATCGATCTCGCCGTCCTGGAGCAAGGCAGGGACGCGGCGGCCGCCGAGCTGTGCCGTGCGGAGATCGTGCGCGCGGCGACGGATTGGGGTTTCTTCCAGGTGACCAACCACGGCGTGCCGCAGGTGCTGCTTGACAAGCTGCACGAAGAGCAGGTGCGCGTGTTCCGGCGCCCCTTCCAGCGCAAGGTGAACGAGCCGCTGCTGGACTTCTCGCCGGAGAGCTACCGCTGGGGCACGCCTACCGCCACGTCGCTGGAGCAGTTGTCCTGGTCCGAGGCCTACCACATCCCCATCACGCCTCCGTCGACAGCTGCCGATCACGACGATCAGGTGGCCACCGCCGACGAAGACGACAGGCATGTGATCGAGGAGGTGTCCACGGCGATGTGGCAGCTGGCGCAGCAGCTCGTGTCGATCCTGATCAGGGAGCTGCGACGAGACGACGACCATGAGATGATGATGAGTTGCACGCGGAACACGTGCTTCCTGCGGCTGAACCGGTACCCGCCGTGCCGCGGCGGCGCGTTCGGGCTGTGCCCGCACACGGACAGCGATTTCCTGACGATTCTGCGGCCGCAGGAGGACAGCGTCGGCGGGCTTCAGCTGCTCAAGGCCGGACGGTGGCTAACAGTGAAGCCCAGCCCCGGCGCGCTCGTCGTCAACATCGGCGACCTCCTCCAGGCGTGGAGCAACGACCTGTACAGGAGCGTGGAGCACAGGGTGGTGGCGCACGCGGCGCGGGAGCGCTTCTCCGTTGCCTTCTTCCTCTGTCCGTCCTACGACTCCGTCATCCGCCCGGGACGGTGGCCGGAGGGGAGCCGGAGTGAAAGCGTGTACAGTAGCTTCACCTTCGGCGAGTACCGGAGCCGGATCAGGGAGGATGTCAACCTCACAGGTCATAAGATTGGCCTACCACACTTTCGCCGCCACGCTCGATCTGCTCCTGTCACAGAGGAGCTGGAGCTACGACCTAGGGCTAATCGGCAATCGCACATATGAAACGTTTTAAGTCTCTCTATGGACCAGTACGAGCAAGATAACCGTGGTGGGCGGACCCAGGAGAAAAAAATCTTTACTAAGTAGGGCAAATCACTAATTAGCTTGGCAGCATATTACAAAGACACAAGAAGTTGAGTGGGGGTAGCTGCCCCCATTGCTTGTACACTGGATCCACCCCTCCGTGGAGAGCACAAGAGCCAGATTGGTACCCGATGTACCCACATTTCGGCCACTCTTTTCTAGAGGATTGTTACATTGCTAATAGTCGGGTGTAAAGGCGTCAGCTCCTAACTATTGTCTTGATGAACATTGTTTGATGGCTTGATGATGATCCCAATGGTTCGCTGGTGATCCTTCATTTGAGTTGGCTCTTCGGGTAGCAGTTTGTGAGTCGGCCCCGCTTAGCCAGGTGGAGGAGTCGGCGTGGCCCGGCCCCATACGAGCAACCATGTTGTGTTGGATTGTGGTCTACGTGGGCCTGTTGGGCCGTCGCTTTCGACTTGATCCACCCTAGTCTAGTTGGGCCTTCTCCTGTTCATGGCCCTACCCCGAAGGTATTTCACCGTCATTATCCCACGAGTCCTTCTAGGTTTCATTGCCGGTGCCTGCTCCTGCATTGTAGGAGATTTTAAGCCGGATCACTGATTTTGAATTCTTGATCGACTCTTTTAGTTGAAATAGTAGGACTACATCAAATATCATGATATCAACGATCTTCTTGGTTTCCAGGTCGAGCTCAATAATTGCGTGGTGACGCCCAGTCAGTAGAGAGTCGAGGTCCTGGCCGACATGACATGAATCATTTCTATATTGTCACATCGTCTACAATCTGTGTGCGCACGCCACCATCCAACGAATCGGTCGATGGGACTTGTCGCCTGGAATTCAAGCGTTGGCCATGGCGTTGCTTCGATCACGCGTGAGATTTTTGCGCGTAGTGGAGTAGTTTGTGCCACCAGATTGGACGCATGGAGCGATCGCCGTCAATGGGTCATGGCCTTCCCCACTTATTGAAGTCGAGGAACTGTTTGTGAAGGGGGAATCGTCATGCCTTTCCATTCTTCTTCCTTGCGCCGCCCCACAATTGATGAAGATGCGAGCTCCACTTGGTGTGAGTCGGATTTGAAGATTGTTGTTGTCAAGGGTGCTTAATTGGTGCGGTTCCGGCGTAACGGTGGAGATCCTAGAAGAGCTTGCCAAGGAGGATTCCTCTGACCATACGAGGAAAACCAGTGGCGTGTTCCGGAAGAGGAGTTCCGCTTGGTGCTATATATTATGTCCATAATTTAGGGTGGTTTGGTCAACCAACGATGATGATATGGTGGCTAAGGCGGCGATGTGCAAAACAAGAATAAGGTTTGGATCTCCTCGTCCACCTCGTCATCGGCGATATTGCCGGTGGCATTGAGGAGGGTGTGAAATCGTTTGGTTGTTGCTACTTTGAAGTGTTGAATCTCGTTTGGTCTATGTGTGTTCTAGACATTCGCATCGATTCAAGGGTTCAATAACAACAATTTTGGCTCCAGGGCGCTGGTTCTTAGGGACACGTGCACAAGTACTTTATCAACAAAATCAGGCCGGCTCCAGTAAAGAAGTGGTGCCTGTGGTGCATCGGCGGCTGTAATGGTCGTTAGGTGGTCGATTTTTTTATGTTTGTGGTGCATTATTCTTCATGTGAACTTTTATAATAGATGCGGATCCTTCTTGTAACAAAAATGCTCTCTATCACAGTGATGTGTTTCTAAAAAGAAAATGAGCTGGAAGGTTTCTAACTCATCAAACGTTCAGACAAGTTTATTTTCATGGTCGTATGAATTAATAATGATGAACAATTTTGAAGCTTGCTGACCGGGAGACCTACGTGAAATGCCAAATATAGTTTTCGGTAGTCGTAATTTCAGTAGTCGTACCAGGAAATGGTACAACTTGGTTGCCAAATTTTATCTAAGACCTGCTAACGAAGGTTACATCATGCGGAATAATTTTCGGTAGATGTAAATATTTTTTATTCCGCAAGTATTTTGAGAAAATAAACACAGTGCCTTGTCTGTGTTTTCTTTTCTCCGTCTCGAAATTTGGTACATTTCCTGTCTAAAATCTAAGTACTGTCAAAGTTTCCGGTGTCTTTCATCCATATGGAAATTCAGTCTCGTGATCCCTTGTTTCAGATTTTTGTTTCTCTATTCATAATTGGGCTGAAATAGCTCTTGGGTCCTGCTGAATGTAGTTTTGTGGGCCAACAAATAGTCTTGGATCCCTTACTTGGGCCGAGGTCCATATTTTTTTTGAAGCTAAACAGTGGGAAAGGCTCCCACTGAATTTTTTATTAATTTTCAATATTTACAAAGTTATTTACAGCAATGTTTAGCTTCAAAAATTGCCAAGAGAAATGGCAGCCAAAAAAGCAGAAAAAGAAAACTGAAAAAACAAAAAATCTAAAACTGAGACTGAAGCCATATTTCAAACTGGCTGGCATACTTCTTCTTCATTCTGTATTTCAACATCTGAAGCTCCTGGAAATAAATGGCTTTCCAACTAGCAAAGCTTGGAGTCTTGTTCTCAAAGATCTTGTTATTCCTCACAATCCAGATTGCCCAGGAAGCTAAAATTATCATATCCATTGCAAATGGCAGTCTGATCTTATTCCTCAGGTCCGAGAATGCTTCATGTACAGAAAGGTCTCTACTCCTTTGAGGACAAACAAAGTCCTAGCAATTTGCCGCAAAAGGACATGTCCAAAACAAATGAATCAAAGTTTCTTCCTGGAGACATTGAAGTGTGGCACAATTGTAAGATTGAATTTGGAATTGTTTTCTACGCAGCAAATTTCTAGTGTTCAGTCTATCATGAAGCAGAAGCGAGAAGAAGAATTTATGCTTTGCCTGACAAGATGTTTTCCATAACCACTTGAAATGAGGGATAACGATCTGATGCCCTACTAACACATTGTATGCCTTTTTTGCTGTGAAAACCTCAGTACCCCAAATGTAGCTCCATAAATCCTTGTTTCCATGCTGAACTTGCTCTCTTGCCCATTGGCAAATGGCTTGTAATTCCAGAAATTCATTGTAAGCTTGTTGGGAAAGTGGAAGGTGAAATAAATCCTGAAGGAACTCCTCATTGACTGTTTCCTGGACTGTTGCGACAGTTTTCTTCGCAAAAGTTATCAGGTGTGGCATCTTCTGAAAAAGGCACTCATCATACCATAGATCAGTCCAGAAAAAAAAAATTTCCATCACCAATGTTGCACCTGGCCATAGCCTTCCACCAAAAAGACCCCTCAGTATGATTGCCAGGGAGAAGACCATCTGAGTAATAAGAGTTCCAGATCAGCTTGACCCATGGTCCATATTGCCCAAGAGTCCATTGTAGTAATAGATTGACAAGACACGTGGTTTCCTAAAAAAATAAATAGACAATACACGTCTGACGTGGGCATACCCTCCGGGCACCCCACCATTGGCGTACCCGATATGGCCCAGCCGAAGGCCCACCTGGAGGCCCAATGAAGCCCAAGAAGCCACAACTTGGAGGGCAAGGCAACTCATGTAAACCCTGCCTAGCTGCATATATAAAGCCAGGTAGGGGCACCGTTTAGAGGGCCCCGAACGAAACAGACGGAACA
This sequence comes from Puccinellia tenuiflora, assembly GCA_012064385.1. Lineage (NCBI taxonomy): Eukaryota > Viridiplantae > Streptophyta > Magnoliopsida > Poales > Poaceae > Puccinellia > Puccinellia tenuiflora. The sequence goes on along the minus strand of QRDG01000880.1, from coordinate 229,930 downwards.
GATAGACTAGACACCCGCCAACGGCGGCACCATAGAGTGATCCAATCTCCACCACCATAGCCTCCGGGCCACCTTGTAATCGTCATCATCAATACAGATTAGACAAGCAGGATATAGGTCTTTACCTCACAATGAGGGGCCGAACCTGGGTAAATCTTGCTTATCAGCCGTCCGACACTACCAGCGCGCCAACTTCTCCCTCTATACAAAACCCTAGGTATCATAACGATGGGATTTGCCGTGGTAACCCCACGTCAATTGGCGCCGTCTGTGGGAACAACGCTCGCTGGATCGCGGTGTCGGCGGCTCCAATCTTCATCGATAACGGCAGCCAGATCGCATCTGGCCGGCTCATCTACTTCGTCGCGTTCGACTTCATCAATAACTGCTACAGCGGCGGCGTTTCGTATCGGTAGCCTCTGCCAATCTACGCCAACAACGGCGGCTCCTGCGATCCAATCTGACAGCGGCGTTCCGTTGGTAGCATCCCGCGAGCAGCCTCGCGTGATCCAATCTGCATTACGGCCGGCGACTTCACCAACAACAGCTACGGTGGCGTTCTGCGCGTAGCTACGCCTGCGCGATCCAATCCCATCGGCTGACGATGACCGAATCCTAGCGAGGCGCGCGGATCTATGCCTACATCAACATCGCAAGCTTCAAACATGTCTTCTACCATCCATCGGCCGGCAGTCGAACGGGTGCAGCCTGGCATACATTTTACCCTGGCTGCACGCACGCATGTCCCGCCAGCAAGATGCAAACTGCCGCACATAGTTTGCCGCACATAATGCTCATGGGAGTGGATCGCTATCATTAATTGATCTTTATCTTATTCCGTCAATTACTATATAGATTATCCTCTACTAATTGCTCCATCTAATGTGTGTGTCCTTGTACGAGGAGAACCAAGTCCAACGATCCATCAGAGGATCACATCCTATATATATACAAGCTGCTCACATACGAGTACTAGATTGACCGATCCAAGCCAGCTGATTCGATCGGAGAGCTCATCAAATCTCGTCGGCTCCCGGCGCGCGTATCTCCTCGACTCATGGTGCAGCATCACTAGACACAGGCCGGCACGCAGATGACGCTTCCAGCGGAACTCGTCTACGCGACTTGTCCATGGATACATGCACGTGCTTGATCTTCTATCTACCGTGGCGTGATCCATGCACGTACTAGATCATAACAAAGATCAATCAGGTGATATTTTTCCAACATTTGCCTTATTGGAATAATCCTACAAAACTCTTTTTTCTACTACTACCATTGCTTGTATCTATTACTGCTTGTGTGCACAGGCTACCCGGATGGCCGACACTCGGGGGCTGAACACTCTCGCTCCCGTATAGTCAAGCATCGATTCCTTCAACGTCACATCCACTCCGCCGCGTCGACTCTGTCCGCCACGTCAAGTTCACTACATCCGCTTCGCAAAGAGCCCGCTACCTAGAAGGGTATTACGTACCCTCGGGGGCTGAGGTTTCGACATCAACAACAACAACAAACGACTCCGCCTCGCCAGCTCGACAAGATAGGCTCGGGGGCTGAACGTTGCAGTCGCCCGTCGACTCCGTCCGCCGCGTCGACTCCGGTCCGCCGCGTCGAGTCCCTCGCATCTACTCCGCCGCGTCGACTCCGGTCCGCCGCGTCGAGTCCCTCGCATCTACTCTGCCACGTCGATTCTGGTCCGCCGCGTCGAGTCTCTCAGCGGCACCTGATAATACATCAGGCCAGCGGCACCCGATACTCGAGGGCAATGCTGTACAGGCCTTACAACAACATCGCCTCAGCGGCACCCGATACTCGGGGGCTGCGCTGTACAGGCCCAACAACTCACCAACTCAGCGCACCCGATATTACATCGGGTCAGCGGCACCCGACAACAGAAATACTAAAAGACACTCGAGAGGTTATCGACTCCGGTCTAACCCGAGCAAAAACAAAGAAAATTCCCGAGATGAATCAAACACAGTTGACCCTCGGATGCTGCATTTACCGTGCAAAGGTAAGTCCCACCGATTCGTCGTGTAGGTCCGGGACTGACAGCAACAGCTGAGGTACCTGGCAACTGTGCCGCGCCAACAGGCGTGATGAAAATCCCGACGGACGCGTCGGGTACCCCTAAAAGCTCAGTTCGACTCTGTGAGACCTCAAATATGGCCTGAGTCGAATGGTCTAGCTTCCGGACTCGAGCCCGGGGACTCGAGTATGACGTAGGCTGGTAGAGTTTGTGCTCAAGAGCACTTAACGGGTCCCGATACTGTCGAGTGAACCAGGACTGCCACGCCAAACATCCCACGACTAAAGCGCCCTGCGATACGGGTACGAAACATATTATCCAAAACTATAAGCTGCACCAAAAAACACATTCGACTGTGAGTCCTTGCTAGACTCTTCAAATCCTACACTCCCATCGGGAGAGCACTCGCGACGTGCTCGACTGCGACAAAAAGCAAGGCAAATTGAGCCTATGCCCAACTATAAATAGTCGAACATAGCCTCGGGGGCTAATCCCATCGGAAGCTCTGGTCGCGCACCCGACGAGAATTGACTATATTACAGTCGCGAGTCATCAACATACCCGACGCATCGACTACGCATACTCGACATGCTGTTCTGAGTCTCTACCCGATTCTACGAATCGACTAGACACTCGGGGGCTACTGACGTGGGCATACCCTCCGGGCACCCCACCATTGGCGTACCCGATATGGCCCAGCCGAAGGCCCACCTGGAGGCCCAATGAAGCCCAAGAAGCCACAACTTGGAGTACAAGGCAAACTCATGTAAACCCTACCTGGCTGCATATATAAAGCCAGGTAGGGGCACCGTTTAGAGGGGAACAGATAGACTAGACACCCGCCAACGGCGGCAACATAGAGAGATCCAATCTCCACCACCATAGCCTCCGGGCCACCTTGTAATCGTCATCATCAATACAGATCATACAAGCAGGATGTAGGTCTTTACCTCATAATAAGGGGCCGAACCTGGGTAAATCTTGCTTGTCAGCCGTCTGACACTACCAGCGCGCCAACTTCTCCCTCTATACGAAACCCTAGGTATCATACCGATGGGATTTTCCGTGGTAACCCCACGTCAACGTCGTTACAACAAGGAAGATACTTGCCGATAGGTTAGAAGGCTGCCAAACAAACTCTATGGACGCTTTTACAATCCATGATGCTTTCACTACCGAACTGTTGTTATTATTTTATTTTTATTTCCATGATATTAATGATTATCTTTATGTTCTATGCTTTGGATGGTACTGTGGTCGGTTTCTCTACCTCTTCTATATCCCATCTAGAGGACGATCTTAGAGGCTTGCATCTTCATCAAGTTAGTTTCTTGCCTTACTCGTGTGCCGGTTCTCACAAGAAACACAATGAAGCTGGCCCAAACACACGGAGACCTCAGAGGCGTCGCTTCGGCGGATGATCGTAGGAGCTTTCGTGCGGAGATACTCTCACAGTTGGGAGGTGTAACCTAGCCGCGGGGGTCGACATTGCCTATTTCGAGTACTTCAGATGAATCGTAGTGGTCATCAAGAGTATGACATGTTGCTTGCACATCGATAGTGCTTGATTCGAACTTGCGCGCATGATTGGTTTGTTGCATAACTCGTTCCCAACACTTAGATTTTCATGTTTTTTCTATTAGTTCCAGTTTACGTGGTCCGGTGTTCATAATTTAGTCAATTAATAAACTTTGGTCCTTTCTTAATAAAGAGAAACTCAATCACGGTACTCGAAACCAAATTTTCTTGGCAAGGTGACAACCAGTGATTTAATAAATAAGGAAACATAATTTGTAATAATTTTTATTAATGTTATTAATTTATATAATCAAATAAATAATTTTTGCACAATAATTTTCTTTTGAAATGTTTCCTATGCTATCTAATTTTTTTTAGTATGTCAGGTAAAAATTGTCGTACAGTTTGTGATAATCATTTGCCAAATATAAAACTATATATGGATGTTTTTTAATATGTTCCACCATCTGTAATAGGAAGAATATGTATGTATGTCAATAAATGGTTTATGCGTCCAAATAAAATGTTCGCGCAAATTCTAGAATTTTTGAAAGGTGAAAGTGTTTCATCTATGAACAGGGGTGGAGCTTCGTTGGGGCAAAGCCGGTCTGTGGCCCACCCAGCCCTAGAGATTTATGCCAATGTACTTGTAAAACTCAGTCCACTAACATCCTATTTTACTCTCCATCAGCCTATTGGCCCGCTCAACAAAAATTTGGCAAGCCCCGCTGTTGTGTATGAAACCATTTTTTTTATATGTTCCATACTTGAAATATGCTCGTGTATGTTATAAGCATGTTCACGTTAAAATGTTACATATTCCACATACAAGTATGATAAACTCCATTGTGTTAAGTTTCATTTATTTCTCGGAATCAAAAGAAATTATCCCACAACAAAAATTGTAGATAGATGAAAACACTAATACACGAATTGTTTTGTAGTATGTCATAAAAAAATATGTATTACAAACTATGAAGAAACTTTTTGAATACAGAAGGAGAAATGAAATTTTAGAAAAAAATGTAAATTTGCTACCTATCTGAGGTGATTGTCTAACCCATATAGTTAAGTCGAAATTCAGTACTAACTTAGCAAAAAATATTCAATTCCCACATGAATCATTTGAAGTTTATGGAGGTGAGAGAGATGATCAAGTAGTAAAATTCGACGCATTTGAGCTGATCTTGCCATTCATTAGGCCATATTAATTAGTTTACGATGTTGCTAGTTCTCGGACATGTGTTAGATAATTATTCCTAAGTCGGTAGTATGATAAACTCCATTGTAATAGCAAGACCCGTGCAAGTACAATAGGATAAGGAGCTGCGTCACTGCCCTTTAATTAACTGAGGTGAAAATCGAACCCAAGTGCCAATATTAATAGGTTGCATGGTCCGTAACAACTTGCAGTAAAATCTACTCGATGCAGCATTCTGTCACATCAATGGAACTCGATCCTTAATTAACACCATGTCAATCAGCACCTGACACTTGACATGGGTCGTTTCTGAGCTGAACAATACTTGCTAGGTAGTACGTACGTAGCAGCAACAGCAAAGGCTACCGAGTACCAACCCAAACAGCGACCAGCTGTGAGTATTTGTTGCCTTGGAAGCAACATATATGCAGATAGCAGCAGCAATTCATACATTTCAATTCGTCCCAAAACTCCCAATATAATCCTCGGCAGTGTTTCGTTTGTTCCCTTCCAAGCTACGGCCCGGCCGACCGGCCAGCCGGCTAACCACCGCGATCGAACTCACCGTCGTCAATCCATCCCTGTGTCGCCATGCGTGCATGCGTGTGGTCGAGTTTCCTCCTAACATTTGGCAGTGACTGAAACTTGCCAGCTACCGACCATGAAAGCCTTACTACAAGCATTGCAATTTCTGGGGGCATGCCTTCCTTATGCTACGAGCAAAGCTAGCTAGCTGCTAGAACAACTTAGCTAGAGCTGTTTCTTTCTACCATACTCCTTCCGTCGCTATTTAGACGTACGGCGCATACGTTTTTTGATGTTGAAGTTTAACTATCAAGTTTACTAATAAAATATTGATTATATGTCATGAAAGTTATACCGTGGAATTTGTATTTGAATAAAATGTCTCACGGTATAATGTTCATAACAAATGACATGTGTATTATAGGTCAAAGTATTCGTCAAATTTACAACACGAAAAACGAGAACGCCACGTGCATTAGAAGTGGGAGTATCCTGTGTTGCACTCTGCAATCGTAGCGTAGCTTTAATTTGCATGTGGATTACGAATCGATTGATTCCAATTAGTTACCAACAATGATTCTTCAAATCATGCCCGGCCGGCCCCTTCCCAACATTCCTGTAAGAGGTGAATAATCGATGGTACAGATATGTCAAACAGTAACATCAGCGTACAGCTTAATCCTCCCCGAGCTAAGCCTGCCATACAAAGTTGCATGCTCTACGTACTTACTACCATTACACTGCACGTCAACGATTAAGAATTAGCTGTTGATGGACTCTGTTCACTAATGCAAATGCTAATGTGTACGTAGAAACTATATAAAGCAGCGACCACACCCCATAGACATTCAGGCCAAGCAACCATCCCTCCCTCTCTAGCACAACTTAGCAAGTAACGTCAAGGACATCCATGGCCACCTCGAGGTCTCTTGGCGGAAACAGCACCAGGACAATGTCATTCATGGCCGCCGCTTTGCTCCTGCTCCTCTCGAACTCCGCCGTGGCTCAGCTGGACGTCGGCTACTACAGCAAGACGTGCCCGCACGTGGAGGAGATCGTCCGGCAGGAGATGCTTGGCATCCTCAAGGAGGCGCCCACGCTCGCCGGCCCCTTCCTCCGCCTCCACTTCCACGACTGCTTCGTCCGGGGCTGCGACGCATCGGTGCTGATCGACTCCACCGACGTCGCCAACAACCCGGCGGAGAAGGACGCGCCGCCCAACAAGAGCCTCCGCGGCTTCGGCGCCGTGCAGCGCGTCAAGGACAGGCTCCAGTCCGCCTGTCCTAACACCGTCTCCTGCGCCGACGTGCTCGCCCTCATGGCCCGCGACGCCGTCGTGCTCGCCGGAGGGCCCACGTGGCCCGTGGCGCTCGGCCGGAGGGACGGCCGCGTCTCCGTCGCCAACGACACCAAGCAGCTTCCCCCGCCCACCTCCAACTTCACCCGCCTCTCCACCATGTTCGCCGCCAAGGGACTCGACGCCAAGGACATCGTCGTGCTCTCCGGCGGGCACACGCTCGGCACCGCGCGCTGCGTGTCCTTCACCGACCGGCTGTACAACTTCACCGGCGCCAACAACCCGACCGACGTGGACCCGGCGCTGGACGCCGCGTACATGGCCAGGCTGAGGTCCCAGTGCCGTAGCCTCGCCGACAACACCACGCTCGCCGAGATGGACCCTGGCAGCTTCCTCACCTTCGACGCCGGCTACTACCGCCTCGTCGCCAAGCGCCGGGGAATCCTCCACTCCGACTCCGCGCTCCTCGAGCACCCGACCACCAGGGCCTACGTCGAGCGCCAGGCCACCGGGCTCTTCGCCGCCGAGTTCTTCCGCGACTTCGCCGAGTCCATGGTCAAGATGGGCAACATCGGTGTGCTCACCGGAGACCAGGGTGAGATCAGGAGCAAGTGCTACGCCGTCAATAAATAATTGTGAGATTCATCCGTCGACGTACTTCTGCATGGCTAATTCGATATACTTTGATTACTTGCTTGGTTTGGTTGTATTGGGTTCATACAGATATGTGTGCTTTAATTAATTTGACCCGCGATATATATTCGTGCATGTATATTCTTTTTTTATGTGTGTTCATCATGACAGCCTATCTTTGTAAATTGTAACTGATATTGGTCGTAAACGGCTGAATACTTTCTTGTTTTGATTTTCATTTTGTCATGCATGGGTGGTTTTGATTCATCATGTAACAATGGCGATGTACCAAAATAGACAATTTCTCCTCTTTACCACCGATTATTCCTTCCTTCCTTCCGCGTTAAGAGAGAGTAAAATGCATCGCTGATCCTCGACCCAGGTTATTTTGGTCATCGTTCGGAAATACTGATTTATAGTCACGGAATACCCGTGGAGTTTCACACCTACGATCACTGGTCAGTGGTGAAGCATTGTATTTGACGACGTGACAATTTCCAGACTGATCTGTCATGCCAAGTAAGGTTCCATTTGTGTAATTATTTTTTGTGTACCAGTGTGCGTCGCTTTCCTTCCGCCACTCAAACCAAGTTCTAAAGACCAAGCAATGGAGTATTGTCTGTCGTCCTAAAGACCAAGGGGGGTTAGGCGTTGAGGTTCTTGCAATTAAAAACAAATGTCTTTTGAGCAAATGGCTTTTCAAAATTTTGAGTGAGAAAGGCGTATGACAGGAACTCATTCAAAATAAATATCTTCGGGGTAAAACTTTATCACAAGTTTCAGCCAAGCCCACAGATTCACCTTTTGGAAAGGTATACTCTTAGTTAAACGGGATTTCTTCTCGTTAGGATCTTTTCATATTGGCAATGGCCAATCAACTCGCTTCTGGGAAGATACTTGGTTAGGGGATAACCCTGTTCTATTTAATATTGTACGCAACAAGAATGCTCTAGTAGTGGATGTGTTATCTAACGCGCCCCCAATCAATTTAGAATTTAGACGGTCTTTAACATGCAACAAATGGACGGATTGGCTTAATTTGGTTGAAAAATTAATCCCAATCTCTTTGTCAACCGAAGAGGATACGTTTAGATGGAAATTGACGCCGTCTGGCTTGTTCTCGGTTAAGTCTATGTATGCACATTATTTGAATAATCATACACCTTTCCCTCTTAAATATTTGTGGAAGTTAAAGGTCCCGCTCAAGATTAAAAAATATATGTGGTTTGTGCATAGAAAAGTGATTCTAACAAAGGACAATCTGATTAGAAGAAGATGGAACGGTTCCAAGCAATGTGCTTTTTGTCAGTCTGATGAGACTGTCAATCATCTTTTCATAGAGTGTACATTTATTCGTAATATTTGGCGTCTTATTCACTTTACCTATAACATCCCGCCTCCGTCTAGTATAGATAATATGTTTTCTAGCTGGCTAATGGGTGTGGATAAAACAACTAAAGCTTGCATTCGCATTGGCGTTTGTGCTTTTATTTGGGCAATATGGAATTGCAGAAATGATGTGGTTTTTAACAGGATGGGAAATGTTCATTTTTTACAGTTTGTCCACAGAGCTACTTATTGGATTCACATGTGGTCCCTTTTGCTTCTACCCGACCAGTGGGCGCTTATGGATTCATGTTGTTCTCGGCTGATGGCGATCGTTCGGGCTATCTTCAACCAGGGTGGCTGGCAGCATGCTAGACGTATTACGTCTTGACTACCATATCGTTATTGATGTCACTCAGTTCCTGTTTTTTTCCTTTTAGGCACTGTGTTGCCTTTTGAGATGTAACACTTAAATCTTTTTACGCTACTTGATGCAATAAATGGCTGTGTGCATCGCTCTGATGCAGAGGCCGGGGCTGTGCTCTCCTTTTCGAAAAAAAACTCAAACCAAGTTCTCATTGAGGGAACTCATTTCCCGCTCTCTTGAATTAATCATCCAAACTGACATGGTGAACCAAATTCCACCAGTTAGCATTCATCTCCTGATATCTCTCCACACCTATATAAGGATGGACATCGGAGAGAAAGTAGTGTCTCTCATCCGTCTCCTCCACTTTTGTTCCCAACGTTCATCCTAGGGAGTCCTCTACAGCTCATGTCATCGACATTTTATTCAAAGTTTTGGTGACTTCACCAGATCGGTACATCACGTTCACATATAGCTCGATTCCTTTTGCTCATGAACTCCCCTAGTCCTCTACTACATCCATGATCGGTAGTGTGTCACAACGTTGTTGCGTTGTCGCCGAAGCCATGTCACTGTCGTGACGGGAAGCAAGCGACATCATCATCTAGAGCCAAGCTAGACCGTGCCATGGAACCCTCAAGGATGAGACAAGTCGGAATCGACCCCACCTGCCATTCGCTGATCACCGGAGCGTCAGGAAGGTCCGCGCCCGATCCGGCGACCAGTCCGGTGAGCACTCTCGCCGATATTTTTTCAACTGTCCGATCATAGATGGACGCACAAGATTAGAAATAGCCCAACCTGAACAGGAACACAATAAGAGCCGATCTTTTGGCCCATCTATGACCACTTAAATAAAGGGTTATTGTCCAAAAAAAACTTCCACATGCCGGCCCTTTTACCAATTTTTTTAAATGTTTATTAATTGTTTGGATAGAAAAAGGTTAAACTTAAAAAATTATATCTTTTGTTTTGTAGGTCTAGAAATTGCATATAATATATCGTTCGAACACATTTCCCTCATTATTTCATAAATTTTCTTCAATTTATTCAAATTTCAAAGAAGAGAATTGATTATTTTAACATATCTTTAAATCCATAAATCCTTTTAAATTGATTCCATTTGCAAAAGTGAATTTCGTATTGTATCTTCCTGTTAGAACTAGTGAACCTTAGTTTTAAACTTATCCCGAGATCTTTTCCGATTTAACATTAGATATGGCATATGTTTAATATAGTATAAATCATGAACTCAAATTAACTTGGACTTAACCCTTAGGGTTAATACTAAGCCTATATTTTTTAGATGTTTATTTGGAGGTTCATGCATATTTCCAAATTAATTGAATTTTGACACTGAATTGTTATGTTTATGTCATGTATTTATTTTCCTTGATGTTAAATTGTCCGGAGTGCCCCGGATAATATTATGAACATAATGGTTCTTGATGTTCCTATTGTTTCGAAGGCAAGTTAAACCTTTGATCATCATTTTACTTATGTTTTACAACATGCATGTTTAAATTTTCAAATGGTAATATGCATGTATAGGATGATATTAGTACTTTGGTAAAATTTTGGTTTCAACCTTGAGTTTTGCCAAAATTATAGATGTCGCACTAGGTAGTTATAAACTTAGGTTCCCCAATAAATACTATATTTACATCCTAAGAAAATTATTATTTGTGTGCTATGGCATTGCTTTGTTGAGAGAGGAAACAATTTGTTGGGGGGGGGGGGGGGGGGGGTCCTCAAACAAAAAGGATTTTCCAAATATATTTACTCTCATTAGCAATGTTCGGGATATCACTTCTCGTTAACTTATCAGTCGACCCAAGATAAGAGATAAATAGGCTTATTGGCCGATTTATCGATTTTATCGGGTCGACCATTTATCTGCAAGGTTTTTAAAAAATATCATGTTTTCCTACCCACGATAATATAAAATATGCTGATGGGGTGGCAGCATAGAAAACAAAAAAAAAATTCCTACGCAGCAAGTGGAATAAACCCCAAGGATCTAGATCTATTAGACGAAGGTAGCGAAGATGAGATCCAATCTCTTACCCTTGAAGATCGAACAAACGCGTTTTGTCGGTGCAGGGGTTGGCTAGTCGATCCCCGCAACTAGACTCATCTAGTCGCGAGGAGATGTATTATCCACGCGATCCAATCCGATGAAGTGCCACAACGGGCAGCACCTCCGCGGTATCCACACGTACGGATCGATGTAGATCTCCGCCTTCTTGATCCCGCAAGCAAGGTGGAGATTGCTAGATGGATCTCGGCACCACGACGGTTGTGGTGGCGTTGATGGTGTAGATCTCCACGAGCATGGCTTCACCAAGCCAAGCAAGAGGAGAGGGAGAGGAGGAGGTGCAGCAGCAGCCCTACACTAGGGGTGGTGCGGCTAGGGCATGGAGGTGGTGGTGGCGGCAGCCCTCCGGGGAGAGAGGTGGCGCCGGCTATGGAGGTGAAGGGGCGGCGGCTAGGGCGCCAAGGGAGGGTGCGGCTAGGGCAGCCCATGGGTGGTGCGCACCCCTCCCCTCCCCTCCTTTTATATGGGGCGGCTAGGGTTAGGGCAAGGGCTGGCCGGCCCCCCCTTGCCTTGGCCGGTTTCGCCCATATGGGCCATTGTGTGGTGCGGCTGGCCCAAGTGGCTAGCTGCACCCCTTTGGTCCATGTGGGCCCCATATCTTATGTGGGTCCCACTTCTAGACTCCTCTAGAACTTTCTAGAACCTTCCGGTACCCTACCGAAATATTCCGGAACTTTTCCGATACCTCCGGAAACCACTTTCCTTATATGAATCTTATTCTCCGGACCACTTCAGAACTCCTCGTGTTGTCCGGGATCCTATCCGAGACTCCGAATCAATATTCATTCATACCATCAATAATCTCATCGCTAACCCTAGCTACATCGGAGCGTTAAGTGTGTGACCCTACGGGTTCGAGAACATGCAGACATGATCATATCAATAATCAATAGCGGGACCGGGATGCCCATATTGACTCCTACATATTCAACGAAGTTCCTTATCGATTGAACCATGATGCCGGAGATTCTTAATCTCGTATACGATTCCCTTTGTCTCACCGATATATAACTTGCCCGAGATTCGATCGTCGATATCTCCATATCTAGTTTCATCTCGTTACCTGGCAAGTTCTCTTTACTCATCCATAATATAGGATCTCCGTGATTAACACTTAATCACATGGTTGCAACCTTTCTGATGCTATATTATCGAGAGGGCCCAGAGATATCTTTTCCGTCACAAGGAAGGACAAATCCCACTCTTGATTCATGTCACCCAACAAATACCATCGGAGATACCTGAAAGCCACCTTTATAATCACCCAGTTACGAAGTGACGTTTGATGTCCACAAAGTATTCCTCCGGTAAACGGGAGTGACATAATCTCATGGTCTAAGGAAACTATACTTGGCATACTAAAAGTGTTGGCAATGAAACTGTGTGACACGATCAATTGCAACTCTTTTTATTATTGGGTCTTGTCCATCACATCATTACTCCTAATGATATGACTCCGTTATCAAGTGACTATAACAAGTCCATGGTTAGGAAACTCTAACCATCTCTTGACTAACGAACTAGTCCGGTAGAGGCTTACTAGGGACACATGTTTGTTTATATTCCACACATGTATTATGTTTCCGGTTAATACAATTATAGCATGGATAATAAACTATTATCATAAACATGAATATGCTAATAAACCATTTTATTATTGCCTCTAGGGCATATTCCCAACATATGCTACTCCCTCCGATCCATAAAAAGTGTCGCTCATTTTGTACTAAGTTAGTACAAACTTTGTACTAAGTGGGCGACACTTTTTATGGATCGGGGGGAGTATAATACACACAAAAACACTATGTTGCTTCATCCTAGTCACCCCTCGCGACATGTCTTTCCACAAAGCTTGTACTGGAGCCTTCTGCTTACGGATCATTAGCATCAAGCAGAAGAGAATCCTTACCGTGGAGGTTCTACTGCTGATGAATCATGGAGGAGGGGTGACGGGGGGAGCTTCTCCAGCCGTTATGCTCCTAGACGTAGGTGTGTGGAAGCAGGGGTACATTTCAAGGATGGGGAACCGCTGGGCTAGGGCTGGAGACGGGGACGAGGGACGGGAGGACGAGGGAGAGTTCGTGCGGGCGAGCACGGGCCGGGCGGGCTAGCTCCAGCCACCGGAGAAGGTCATGGTGGTGGCGACAGGGTCAATCATGGCGAGCGGGTCTGGCTGGCGACGTTGATACGTATCAGACGAATCTATATTTTTTTATTGTTCAATGATTGTTTTATACCATTATTATATGTGTCAACCATTTTTATTTATCATTTTGAGGTATTTTTTTGTACTAACCTATTAACAAGATACCGAGTGCCACTTCCTGTTTTTCTGCAATTTTGTATTTCAGAAAATCCTCTTAAAGAAAAGTCCTCAGAATTGTCTCAGAATTTACAGGAATTATTTTTACAACGAAACAAAGACGGAATCTGAAGAGCGACCGAGGAGGCAACCCACAGGGCAAGGCTTCTCCCAGCCACGGGCTAAGAGGGGGTTGCGACCAGGACCCACCCCTAGTCCTGGGAAACACCATCGGCCTTCCTCGACGCCTATAAATTCCCTTTTACCCTAAAAACGAGAGCGCGATGATTATTTTCCACAAACACTTTTCCAAAGTCGCCGCCATCTTCAACCCTAATTCGGGAGGTTCTGAAGCTCTTCCGGCACCTTGCCAGAAAGGAGATTGATCCCGGAGGCATCTTTATCGTCATGTCCGCCTCCGGGATGATGCGTTAGTAGTTCCCCCTTGGACTATGGGTCCATATCAGTAGCTAGATGGTTGTCTCTCTCTTGTGCTTTCATGCTTATGATCTTGTGAGCTGCCTAATATGGTAAAGATCTATCTATTGTAATGCTACATTTTGTGTTTGCTGGGATCCGATGAGTTTGTTCATGTCTCTTATGTGTTCTATTTATGATCTTGCATGCTCTCCGATGTGTATGGTTACTTTGGCTAAGTGATTACGTGTATCTCCAAGAGATAGTATTTATGATAGATGGTAGGTTCATGCTCCCTCCACCTGGGCACGAGTGACAAAAAAGTCTAAGGACAAGGGTGTGTTGTTGCTACTAATGGAAAAACAGCGGTGTTTGTGTCTTTGAGATCATGAATATTGCTTACATCATGTACTGTGCTTAATGCAAATGTTTGTTGCTCGCAACTTAATACCGATGGGTGACATGCTGGATAGCAATCCCAACATGGATTTTTAGTCATAGATCCACTTGGATTACGGTCTATGTATGTTTAACGTGATGCCTACATGAATATTACCATGAACTTTACATATCATAATTAGTTTGTTATTCCAATTCTATTAATTGCCCAGCTGTATTTTGTTTATCCATCATGTTTGCCTTTTATCTTCAGGAGAGACACCACTAGTGAACCTATGGCCCCCGGTCCATATTTTTACATTGATTACAACACCGTTTACTTGCTTTCCACCATCGCTTGCTCGCTGGTCCATTCTCATAAATTGTTCTTTTCCACTATAAGATTTAATCCCTTTGTTTTCAGCAGACGGGAAGATTGACAACCTTCCCACCGTTGGGGCAAAGTGAATCGATTGGTTGTGCGTAGTTCCGAGCCTCTAAGCACCTTGCTGGAGACCTACGAGTCCTACTGGTTCGGGAACATTGGTTCATAATTGAGGGAAGAACTTGCTGCTCTCTGATTGGTGATCAAAGAGTGGGCGCCAGGAAACTTGATGGCGTAGTTGTCAGCGCTGGTGGTACCCCAAGCGAAGGTGTGGATGTAGCAAAGAGTAGTTTTCCCTCAGTGAAGAACCAAGGTTTAATCGAACCAGTAGGACTTTGAAATCAACAACGAGGTGCACGTCGAAGATCTCTGGCGCTTAACCGTTAACAAGCATGGACCTGCACACAGTCAAACGATTACTTTTCCCCCATCGGCAGGAAGGTTGTCAATCTTCCCGGTCTGCTGAAAACAAAGCGGTTAAATGTATAGTGTAATGGATAAAAATATGGAAATAGACCAGCGAGCAAGTGAATATGAAAAGCGAGTAAACGGTGTTGCAATCAATGGAAAAAGATGGACCGGGGGCCATGGGTTCACTAGTGGTGTCTCTCCAATAAATAAAATACTCATATGACGGGTGAACAAATTACAGCTGGGCAATTGACAAGATTATGACACAAACTTAATCTAGCCAAATCAAAGGGTTCATGGTAATATTCATTTACGCATCACAATAAATAACAAAGACCGTTGAATCCAACTGCATCTTTGTCTAAAAAGTCCACCTAGGGATCGCTATCCAGCCTGTCACCCATCGGTATTAAGTTGCAAGCAACAGACATTTGCATTAAGTAAAGTGCATGATGTAAGCAATATTTATAATCATGTATACATAAACACCGATGCTTTATCCTTAGTCGCAAAAGCACACCCTCGTCCTTAGACGTTTCTGTCACTCGTGCCCAGGCACAAGAGAGGGCATGAACCTACTATCTAGCATAAATACTCTCTCTTGAAGATATGAGCAATCATTTGGCCAAAGTAACTACACACATCGGACAACATGCAAGAACATAAATCAACATATAAGAACCATGCACAAACTGATCATACCTTAAAAATCCATCGGATTCCAGCAAACACATCATATAGCATAACAACAGTCGATCTTGATTATGTTAGGCAGCTCACAAGATCATACACATGAAGCACAAGGGAGAGAGACAACCATCTAGATACTGCCATGGACCCGTAGTCCAAGGTGGAACTACTCACGCATCATCCTGGTGGAAGGCATGGCGATGTAGAGCCCTCCGGGATCAATCTCCCCTCCGGCAGGGTGCCGGGAACAGCTTCAGAATCTCCCCAATTATATTTCGAGGTGACGACGGCTTCGGGTGGAGTTTGTGGAAAATAATCACCGGCCCATCAAAATTAGGGTAAATAGGAATTTATAGGCTTCGAGGGGGGCTGAGGCGACCTCCAGGGGGCAGGGCGGGCCCCACCTATGGGTCCTGGTGAGGCTTCGGCCAGGGGTCGTCCCTGGCCCCTAGGTGCCCCCCTAGGTCGCCCTTCGGTGTCTGGCTCATTCTTGACGAATAAAAATTCCCCGTATATTTCCGTGCAATTTCGAGAAAATTTCTAAAAATGAATTTCCTGAAATAGAAAACAGCAAAAACAGGGAACTGGCACTGAGCATCTTGTCAATAGGTTAGTCCAATAAAACTCCTCAAAATGATATAATATGATATTAAAAACATGTGACAATGACACAAAACAAGAATGGAACAATAAAAAATTATAGATACGTTTGACACGTATTACTCTCTACATCTTACACCTTCTTCTTGGGGTGACCACCGACGATTAATCACTACATCACCGTAGCCATCAGTCATCTTGCGTGAGAGCCTTCTTCGGATGGTGGGGTCCACTTGGAAAAAATTCAGATTTAAGAAAGGTATGTCCGAACCATTTACCGGCGAAAATCACGATAAATCGGTCTAGCAATTGATAAATCACCGGTAAACATGGTGGATTAGTTAAAAATTAGATATAAGACACCGGTAAACACGGTGAATGTCTAGGGAATTTACCATCAATCAAGAACTTGTTACAAATTTACCAAAACGCCTAGCTCTGAGCAGCAAAATAAATACAAATAAAGTGTCTAAATTTGCCCAAAAGGGATTACAAAATGGAGACAAAGTGAGGAAAGGAAGAGGGGTTCCACTGAATCCAAGCATTTGCCTCAGCTCATTCCAAATAAAATCTCGCAAGCACTGAAGATGATTTGGTTTATATATTCTTGATGGCACTAAGGGTATAGATTTTGTGGATCTAGGCTATCTAGGCTAGCTCTGGTCGGAATATGATCATGAGAGAGTTAATTGTCAGGTAAAGATTTTGACCTTGAGGGGTAACTTAGCATATAAAATGTCCTTACACCAAACATCAATTCTTCACCATGGCATAGTTTGGCATATAGAGATTTGGTGGAAAAGGTACCAAAGGGTTCCATGGCCCAAGATACCAGGTCAGACTCATCAATAGTGCCCACCGACGTAAGCTCAACCCAGAGCAATCCCTACTGAGCAATATATTCATCCCCAAAGTTTCGCTTGCACCTGATCAAACCAACCATCACCATTGTGGGCTTGGGAAACATAGATATTTGGCCTGAGAAAACACAAAGGTAAGGGAAACGAATACTTAAAGGTTCGTCACCAGATCACCAACAGTCCAAAACAGAATTATCCTGCCATTTCCTAATGAGAATTTTGCCCCAGTTTTAAAGAACTCCGTGATTTTGTGAAGGCTGCGCGAGAACTAAGATCCCCCCAACGGGGAGGAGTTAAAGATATTTGAGGCCCCTTGGTACTTAGCATAAATATTGCGAGTCCACAAAGTTTTGATGTTGTCTTTTGTGAAAGTCCGCCATATCCATTTTGTCGGGCATTGTTTAACAACTTTGATTTGATAACCCAAAGGCCACCCTTGTACTTTGCTAAACTAGGGCTTGTCAACTAACCCTTCACAGAAGAATCTAGCATGAAGTTTTTCAAAGCCTTCATAAGTTCCACCTGCTAGGAGAAACATGCTCATTGTGTAAATAGGTAGGCTATACAAGGAGGTATTGGTAAGGGTTAGGCGAGGAACAGAGGACATAAAGCGCCCTTGCCGAGGATCTACTTTATGACCCACATGCTCCACCAAACACTAAAAAAACACTAATGGAGAGTGTACAACTATTCGGTTAGCCCTGTCCATGAAATACTATTTGATAAATTGAAGGATGGAGCCGAATGAGGACCTTCTCACATCTTGTTTCCAGATAAGATCTTATTTTGACATGTAATAAATCTTGTGTAGTTGTCAGGGCAGGTCGAAACCATCTCCATATCAACGGGTAAAACTTGTGTAGTATCAACGGACTGCGAGGTATATATCTGGTGTAGTATTGACATGTTGGGTAAATCTTGTGTAGTGACAACAATGATTGGTTCAACTTAAATATAATTTTCCCATTCAACATACATTTGTGACTTATCAACCAGTTTTTTTTATAGTAGGATACATAAAAAGTTTCAAGTCATTTTTTTAAACATGGCTTTTTGCAAATAAATAATATGTGCTCCTCTTGTCAGCCTTGCCTATAGATATAGACCACTACCTTTTTGGTATAACACGTGAGTATGATCAATGTAGATTCAATGTACTCACCCACTATGTATCGTATGGAGATGACGAGTGAACGACTAGGATCAGGTGCCTATGCCAACCCTATGGCTTTGATGGAGACCGAGACTTGCTTGCCTAGTTTTCGCTACACATGGGTCAACCATTATGTTGTGTAAGTGGTATTATGTAAACTCTAGATTCATTGTTGAAATAAAATGAAATGTCTTCTCTTGATATTCACTTATTACTATGTGTGCTAGCTACGATCTAGGGATAACACTTAAACACACATATTCGAACCCTACTTGGTTATGGTCGCCAACTCGCGACAACGGTGGTTCCTGCATGGTGGTTTCTAGGTGACAAAGACATATTCACGAATGTGGAATTTGTTGAGATATGTGTCAAATATGTGTACATGACGTGTTACAGTTGGACGACAGAGGGTTTAGTGTTTGAGTTGAATACGTGTAACTCAGACTTGATATATAAAAGTACCATGGGGTAGCCAAAATAGATAAGGCACAAGATGGAAAGCCAGACACGAGATCACCAGAGTATAGTCCGGCTCCCGTGATAGGGGTGGCTGTAACAGCCCCATTTTGGTACATGAAAAATATGAATAATTTTTCCACTTTTGCTTTTTCATGATTGCATCATGGCATCTATATTTAAATTGCTCCACATGAAATAATGCTTTGGCTTGAATTATTAACTCAAGGTTGGTGAATATTATTGGACAAACAAAATTCAAATTGAACTATCATATTTGTCCAGGAAGTTCCAACAATTTCAAATATGTTTGTTGCAAATATTAATGCACTTGCCAATTCAAACAATTAAATAAAGATCCAAATCGTCTGTGAGCAATTCCAAAATAATTTACACATAAAATGTTTCTCAAATGGGCTGCAAAGTTTATGGCAGGTTCCTAATATGATATACTGGCACTGTGAATTTTTCCAGAATTTATAAAAATGTTTAAGGGCCTTAATTAATTGACTAAACACTACTGGTTTTTAAATGAAAAAGAAAAACTTAAAACACTGACAGGTGGGTCCCACCTGTCATCCTCTCCCTCCTCTCTCCTTCCTCCTGGCGCCACAGTGAGGTCACTGTTGCCATGGACGCGCTGCCGCCGTGTCCTCCCCTGCGCTGTCGACGCCGCGACCCCCCCTGCGTGGTCAAGAAGGGCAACGCGCCCTGCTCTCTCTCTTCCCCCCCTCACTTTTCCCCGTACCCGGAAATCCTAACCCTAGCAACCGCCATGGCCGTGACCTAGCTGGAGCCGCCGCCGCATTGCCGTCGATCCCGACCACCTCGGGACAAGCCGAAGGCACCAGGAGCTCCGCCGTGACCTCTTCTACCTCCACGTCGACGGAATCGAGCCGGGAGCTGGGAATCGTCGACATCGTCCTCGTCTTCTTCCTCTAAGTCCGCCGGCCGCCGTGCACGATTGCCGCCGGTACCGGCCTCCCCCTTCACCACCGGGTGCACTCACGCGTCGAGGGTGAGACGCTGGTCCTCCTGGACCTTTTCTTCCTCTCCCTCTCCCTCTGGTTCACCCTAGTGCCGTAGGCCGAGCCACCGCCGCCGTCGTAGCTCGTCGCCGGAGCACACACCCGGAGACCATAGGGTCCTTCGCGCCGCCACTAGATTCCCCACGTCGTGCCGAGCGCAATGCGCCCCCTCTCGGGCTCCCGCGTGCACGCACACGATAGATCGGTGCACGGCCGTGCCGCCGGTCACCGCCGCGCTCGCGCCACGGTCAAACCTGGCCGTGGGCCGCCTCGCCCGCGTGGACGCCAGCGTGTCCACGGGCCCGGGCCGTCAGTGGCTGTGGCTAGCCACTGCCCGGTGAAAAAGGTTCAGCCCGTTTTCCTGGTTTAAATAAAAAGACAGAAATTGTTTGAAACTTCGAAATTCAATAACTTTTAAACCACAAATCAGAAAAATGCAAATAATATGTCAAAATGCTCAGAAAAATCATATCTATATGTTAGTGTCATTTCTATGATCAACTAAAATTATTAAATTGCCTTTAATTAATAAATACTAACATAGCAGAATTAAATCATTGTTTAGAAAATTCATAACTTGAAGAATATTTATCCAAAAATTATGAATGAGCCATCAAAATGTTCAGTGAAAAATGAACTACAAGTTTATGTCATTTGAGAGAGTTGTAGAATTAATTTTACTGCTGTTTATAAAAATTTAATTAAAAGGGCAGATTTAAATCACAATTTGGGAAATTCATAACTTGATAAATAATGACTCAAAAATTATGTTTAATATCCCAAAATGATCACAACTCAAGGGCTGTTTAGCTATGTTAAGTTCATAGCATGAAACCATCTTTTCCTTTGATGTCCTTTTGGAATTGATTAAAATGATTAAAATTGTATAACCGTTTAAATCACCATTTCTTGCTCGTTAATCGAAAAATTGCAAACGAAGTACCAAAATGATCAGGAGAACAATACCTAGCTAATAATGTCATTTTCATGCATGTAGAACTCATATTTTAGTACTGGACATTTTGGGTAAACGCTTATTTCGCTAAGTTAAATATGGAGTTATAACCCGTTAATTGCGATAATTATTTTAGGGGTTCCATTTAACTTGTGGGACATGCCCAAGACCATTTCAGTGCATAATTTGACCATATCATCATGAGTGTGCATTGCACCTTTGTATTCGTGTTATTTATTTCGTTTCCTGTTATTGTTTGTGTTCCGGTAGATTCAGGAGTCGAGGTTCCACCACAATACCTCGACGATCCGCGCGACCAACATCACTAGCAAGGCAAGAGATAACCTAACCTTCTTGGCATATATCATCCTATTGTTTTATACAAATATTTTATCCACTATAATATTGTATTCGGTTCCAATGTCAATTTTTGGTCAATGCTAGAGTATCCTATGAAATGCATGTTCCCCAAACCACTACATGTTTCCCCTCCTATTACCCATAGGTTGAAGTGTTGGCCTGAGTTAAAGATATAATTGGTGTATATATATATGCTTAGCCATGCTTAGTCGAATGCTAAATTGTCCGTTGTTGTATTTTCCATAATTGTGAAGTTAATGGAATGTTCGGACATACTTGTGGTACTTAATTAAAATGCTTATAAGGCTTGGATGAGTTGCCATCGGGGATGGTGTTTTGCCTCATTCTTGTCGCCTAGGTTGAGAGTTCTTTTAGCTAGAACCAAGAACCGAGCGTGCTTCCATTGGTGGGAGTATGGGCTCCTTACTGACCGAATAATCTGTGAGGGGCTTGTCAAGGGTCCTCTAGTTTGCTATTTCCATTTGCGTGTGATTGTGAGGGTGGAAAAGAAACGATGAGGACGGTGGTGTTTAGGATGTGGCCGCGGGGCAGGGCGTTGGAGGCGCTGAACCTGTCCTTCCGCACACTGATGATCCTTGAGTAAGCCTCATGCAAGGTAAAGGTCTAATCGCGCCCACTCGTCGGCTTTCCCCGGAAGAGAGCCAATCAGGTGAGCCGGACGGTACCAATGGGTAAATTAGTACACCCCTGCAGGGTTTAATCTTTTTGAAAAGCCGTGTCCACGGTTATGGACAAATCTTGGGAAAGTCGGATTAGCCCATAGAAAACATGAATCTTAAATTAAAACTTGACAACTAGAGGTTGCAGCTCAACGTGTGTAAAAGGTTCATTTACTCGAGGGTGATTCGAGGAAGTGCCTTGGTAGAGATGAGTAATGGTTTCTGGCTACTAATTCGTTCATGGTGAACCGAAGAAAGAAAGTTTACTATCTTATCCCTTTTGAAAACCTTCTGAGTAGTCGATGTCATGAGTCAGATCTTTTAAAAAGGAAAACTAGCTTTATGCAAAATAGCTACCTTACAGCTTTAGAGCCTATCAGCATGGGGCCTATATCGCCCTGCTAAACTTGCGAGTACGTCGTACTCAGTCTCTCTTTGTTGATTATTACTTGTTTCAGAGGAGGACATCACTGAACAGGAAGGTGGGTTCTATGTTGACATCGACGAGTAGTCTGGGGTTCTCAGGTGGCAGCTTGGGACGTTTTGTAACAAGCTGGCTGGATTGTTTATCTGCAGGCCTCTTAGGCCATATTTTGGATCTTGTTGTTTAGACAACTAATTCGCTTCCGCTTGTTGTACTGTTTGGTCAGTGACCTCTGATTGTAATATTTGACTATCTTTCTCTGTTAAGAGTTGAACTATAATGATTTTGTCTCGTAGAGTCTGTGATGTGCCAGTTGTTCTGCAGTCTTGATCTCTTTATTATGCATTGATAGTTATGTCAGTGTTCATGGCATGATCGAGGTGTTGCGTGCCGATGATCCATTCCGAGCACGCCTGCCAAAGGTTTTGGCCTGGGAGTGGTAACCCCAATAATCTTCGATTGTGTAGCATGGTCTGTGAGTTACATAGTTATTCTATATAATTTGGGGGTCGGGGCACTACAGTGGCCGGATCAGCATAGCATGGTTATCGAGATACGTTCGATGTCATTGCCGGGCTTATCATCGACAGTATTGTGTTAATTAGTACATGAAGATGAGCGCTTATATGCACCAGCGAATAAACGAGAGAGCCGAAGCTTATCAACAAATATCGGGCCAGCACAACACAAGACCGATATTTCGCGCTCGTGAGACCCTCTTGAAAATAGCTATGATTATTGACTCTCAAAATAGCTATGATTATTTCTCAGTGTCATCTACAGTATATCTCAGTCTACTGGGACACGCTTATCATTTCATTTCAGCTGAATCTGCGTCAAACCAAAGATTCGAGCTACGCTGGGAACACTGTAGTCTTTCCGCGTGCATATGGTCGGCTACCACTCTACCACACCGCTGTACAACTAGTCAAATACATGCTGCGTGCAGCTCGTAATGGCAAGGTCAACTTGCCCGTTTCAAGGATCGAAGCTCTGCAGCTTAGCTTAATTATCCTAAGAATTGCAGGATACAGCACAGCAGATCCATAATAGGTACTAGTGGCAGTAAACGCAGAGACAGAGAGGGAGTGTCCAGCTTCCCTGTAGCATACGAGTGGTACGCCTGGCCATCATCGTCCTCGCCGCCGTCAAGTAACGCTGGCAGCGGGAAGGATGCCATGGCTGTCACTTGCTCTAGCAGCTTCGCTAGCGACGACGCTCTTGTCCGCACGCGCAGCGCTGCCGGGCATCGGTTTCGGATACTACAATGAGACGTGCCCGGGGGCGGAGGGGATCGTGTTCCGGGAGACGACGAGGATCGTCAGGGCCTCGCCGGACCTCGCCGCCTCGCTCCTCAGGCTGCACTACCACGACTGCTTCGTGCAGGGCTGCGACGCGTCCGTGCTGCTCGACTCCACCGACGGCACCCCGCCGGAGAAGGACGCCAAGCCCAATGAGAGCCTGCGAGGATTCGACGCCGTCGCCCGGGTCAAGGACAAGCTCGAGAAGGCGTGCCCGGCCACCGTGTCCTGCGCCGACCTCCTCGCGCTCATGGCGCGCGACGCCGTCGTTCTGGTACGTGACAACATGCAACCTGCTTACTTGCCTCCTGTCTCTTATCGCGTAGTACCAACTTGTCTGTCTGTAGCTGTAAACATTTCCTATGCGTGAGTGCGTCTGACACTGATCGGTGTATCTTGCAACTCGTCTCGATATCACAGACCAAGGGGCCGTCCTGGCCCGTGGCACTCGGCCGGAGGGATGGCCGGACGTCCAGCGCCGGCAACTGCGGCGAGCTGCCTCCGCTCTATGGGAACATGACGGTCATGATCGAGGTGTTCGCTGCCAAGGGCCTCGACGTCAAGGACCTCGTCGTGCTCTCGGCCGCGCACACGCTTGGGAAGGCGCACTGCTCCTCCTTCGCTGACCGCCTCTACAACGGCAGCGCCTCCAGCACCGACCCGACCCTGGACGGCCGGTACGCCGAGAGGCTGCGAATGCGGTGCCCTGCTCCCGGCGACAGCAGCGCGGCGATGGCGGAGATGGACGCGGGGAGCTGCGCGACGTTCGACACGAGCTACTACCGGCAGGTAGCCAAGAGGCGCGGACTGCTCCGGTCCGACGCGGGCCTCATGGAGCATCGTTTCACCGGCGCGTACGTCCGGCGCGCCGCCACTGGCAGGTACGACGGGCACTTCTTCCGGGACTTCCGCGATTCCATGGCCAAGATGGGCGCCATCGGAGTGCTTACCGGCGATCAGGGCGAGATCAGGACCAAGTGTAACCTTGTCAGCTCAACTGAACTACATTAGCTAGGATTTAGCAGTGTTGAAGCATGATGATCTAGACGTGACGAACTAGGATGTGTGACTACAATTATTTACTCCCTCCGTTCCATATTACTCCCTCCATTTCACAATATAAGATGTTTTAGATGTTTCACATGTTGTCTAGATTCGGACTAAAAGAATGGAAAGTGGATAAACATATACACTAAAACATGTCTAGATACATGTGGTCCAAATGTGAATCTGAAAAATGGCTAAAATATCTTATATTATGAAACGGAGTGAGTAGATGATTTTCAAATAGATGTATCTAGACATAAAATGAATCTAGATACACATCTATTTGAAAGTCATCTAAAATGGAACGGAGGGAGTTTCTCTCTTGTCATGGGCCCAGCTAGCTTTGTATTGTTGATTTTAATCGTTGGTTTGGTATGTTGTGAATTGACTCTCAAGGATTTGAGCATGTTTGTTCAGTGTAATCGTTTGGTTTACTTACATTCGTAAGAAGATTTCATAAAAGTCCATCTTCAACACGCCCAACTAATTGTGTTGGTCTGTATTAGAGCTCTAAACTGTCTTAACCATATCCATTTTATGTTGAAATATTGAGTTGATGCACCGAGCCTGTTCAACCAAAATTCCCAATTTAGGGCAGCAGTGTCATGGCATTTTTCAGATGGTTTATTGTGTTCGAAGGGGTTGCGCTTGGCAGATCATAATAATGTTAGCACACGGGATACAGGTACATTATACAAGTTCGGGTATCGGCATATAACATCCGATGACAGCAATATTCCTGTTTGTGGAGATTTATCTCGCCTATGATGGTGTATGAATGAGTGGATGCATTGACGCAGCCCGACATACTCCAATTCCAACTTATATACATGGTGGGAGTTAGGGTTGTTGGGTCCCACTGGATGCAACACGTGCACACATAAACTTTCCGTAACTCGTAACTCAGCTTACTGATCACTCACAAGTGCAGTGGATCGCAACAGTCTTCGAGGGAAGTAAAACCCAAATTTATTGATTCGACACAAGGGAAAGCAAAGAATATTTATAAGCCTTAACAGTTGAGTTGTCAGTTCAACCATACCTGAAAAGGAACTCGCTTGACAGAATTTATCAGTAGCAACAATAATATGGTGGCAGTAGTGAAATAGTAACAGCAGCAGTAAAATCAGCGTAGCAATGGTGATAGCAAAAACAGCAGTTGTAATTAAACGCCAGGGTTTAAAGCACCGTAGGCAAAGGAACGGATAAACGGGCGTTGCATGGATAAGATAACTCATGTAATAATTATAACATGGCACAAGGTGAATGATAATAACAAAGCATCCAAGCATCAATCAATCATAGGCATGTATTCCTAATTTGGCCGTACGTGCTTGCAATAAGAACTTGCACGATATCTTTTGTCCAGCCATCTCGTTTCAGCGGGGCCAATAAAGGAGCTAATGGCAATTAAGGTGTTCATTTTAATAAAACAGCGGAGCAAAGCATTAACACACGATGAATACATGTAATCCTCAAGTTGCTACCATTTCCCTTTGATATCCCAACCTGTCACTTTGGGGTTTCCGGTTCCGGACAACAACAGGTGCATACAACCAGTAGATAGGATCCAAAACATCAATTATATTCATGAAAATATAACATGTTTAGATCTGAAATCATGGCACTCGGGCCCTAAGTGTCAAGCAATGAACACAACTAGTTGCAATAACGATGATTAACACAAATAGAGAATACTAGTCATCATGCCCTAACAATTTAGCATCGAATTACTTGAGCAATCCCATCCAATCCCTACCATCCCCTTGCCTACAGCGGGGAACTACACACCACATGGATGGGGGAATCATGGATGGTTGATGGAGAGGCGTTGGCGACGACGATGGCGACGATCCCCACTCCGACAGGGTGCCGGAACATCGATTCTGGACCCCGAATTTGGGTTTCGAGGTGGCGGCGGAGCTCCGTGTCGTTTCTGAAAAAAGTGTTCGGGGGCTGTCACTTTTAGGTCGAGGGGAGTCTATATTCCATAGGAGGGCGAGAGGCGGCGCTCCAGGGGCAGGGGCGGCCCCTGGCCGCGGCCCAAGGCCCACCCACGGGTGGGGCCCGTCCTGCTCCTGGAACGGCCCCTCCGTGAGCCCTCGTGGCTCCGTGGCTTATTTCCCTCAAAACTTCATTTTCTGATTTTTCCGGAACTTTCTGCGAAAGTTTTATTCCTGCACAAAAAGAAGACACCAATTGCAATTCTGCTGAAAAGAACGTGTCCGTGTTAGTTCCAATCAAATCATGCAAATTAGAGGCAAAACAATAGCAAAAGTGTTTGGAAAAGTAGATACATTTAAGACGTATCACTTACCCAAATCCTATTCAGGAGGCCATGGAGGCTTGCCATTAGACGTGCAAGTGAGCAATCGGTGAAGCGCATTAGGGAGACCTAGTCATTTTTCCTCTCATCTCAGAAAACTCTGTCGGCCATGACGATGATCACGGCTACCGAACAGATGGTGCCTCTACCGGTGTATAGACGTACAAGGAGGAGGTCCGGCCAACGGATTGCTAGACACAAACTTGCCAAGAATAGGGATATCGGTGGTGCTCGAGTTGAGAAACACTTCCTCTTCCGAGTTGCCCACTAATGTGGACTAGCTTACACTCGCTGATACTTGTCCTCCATCGCCTCCTCCACCTACTATATTACACGGGTGACTATATACATATGGGTTGTGGACTGGTTTCTGGGTTTGCTCGGACCACAACACTCGTGGCCCAGTTATAAAACACCAACCTTATACAGCTGTCACATAGATGTGTCTCGTGCCGACTCGAGCCCAACTGGGTCTCACTTGTTTAAGTCATAACAATTCCGGATTGCTCATGTCATCATAAGTGTGTGATCCTGTAAGTTTATGTTAGGTCAAAAATCTTCCGGGTGACTCCTGTTCTTCTGAAAGACGTAAAGTCGTTACGACTTTCCTATCCTATGCCTATTCCTTTTTTCTCGCGATGTGCCTTGTCCAAACTATGGGACAGAGCTTGTCGTCTCCTTAATAATTTTGACTCTCTACTAATCTTGTGTGTCCTTCATTCACCGAATTAATTATTAATCCTACTCGACTAACTCTTAGTCGATTAGCATGACAATGCTTTCTGAATCAAGTCATCCGAACGAGCCCAAAGAACATATCTCCGAGTTTGAGACGGAAAAATCATCTTAGTCAACTACATCACGCGGCTTGCTCCTAAGTCAGACAAAAATATACTTTTATTATTATCCTATAACATAAACGTTTGGTAGAACCTAAGTCGGCTCTTTCACTATTTAGATGGTACGAGTACCTCAGGTCTAACGATTGGAACATACACATTGATGAGACTTCAAATGAAAACTTGCTCGTTGTGTCTCATAATGGTCAGTTGCACCCACCACTGAACTCCTTTAGCCGAGTCTATGAAGTTGGATCAACATCTCCATGCCCATGACAAGTAAAATCGGATCATCTACCAGCTCACACACTAGTCAGAGTTAACCGTCGACGCAACTCTATCAAATAGGCACATTCAGAACAAACATATTATAACACATGTAGTTCCACAACCGAACGACATATTTGATGATACATATGAAGATGTCAGGTTCACAGACTATCTCACAGAAATATGAATACGCAAGTTGAGTCGGCCTTACCGAGTCCAACTATGGGGCACAATTCCAACAAGACAAATACAAAAAATTTAACAGGAAAATCTATATCGAGATGTAGTTGTTACAAGAAATATCCGAACATATTTGCATGGCGTGCACTCCTAAGTGACACATTCAGCCCTTCTCCAGGTCGCCAAATCATTTGGATGGGCTGCCCCTGGCCGAGTGACCGGTATTTAGACTTCGCGCACTAGAAGAAAAGTTCGGTTTTACTAAGTTTGGCCCCATCATTCATTGTAGATGGGCACCATCTATCATGTTTTTTGGTATTTTGTTGGTTTCATTGTAGATGTGAGGCCTGATACTCTATGTGTGAATGCTCTACGGGCATATTTTTTGGGATACTGTCGAATACTTGATCTATATGCGGCCCAATGCTTGGTTGGCGCCACCAACCATGGTTACCACTCCTTCTACAGAAGTTAATCATGGTAAAAGTTAAGTTGGCGTTCATGTTTTAGATTGCGCGTGTGGATTTGACTCCGATCGACTCCCAGGATCATTTCAAGCTGGTGGGTCATGAAATCAGTGTCTTTGAAGGATTATTTGATACTCATGATCGCCTTTGGTTGTCTTTTTTTGGGTTGCCCCTATTGCTTATGTTGCGAGGTAACTGTGTTATGATCTATCCGGTGGGTCCTGGATGTCAACCTCTCTGTGCGAGAAACGTGTGCTACTTGTTACGCATGATTGCGCTGTACAAAAACTGTTAGTGAGAAGGATTTGAAAACTGGAGCTTGATATAGGTGAATTGTGTGGCTTGCCACTACGCCGACAAACTAACGCACTAACTTGATGTTTACATTATTATGTTTTTGTAATTTTTCTTTAAGCTACTATTTCCATTTTCGTTTTCTGCTGTATATCTCCCTTTTCACAAGAAGTGGATGCAAAGATCCGTTCCGTTTTAAATCCTAATAATACTTATTTGTTCTCTCCCACCTAGAAAAACTGGTTGTCCTTTCCAGACTGCGCCAATCAAAATATTTGCCTACCTATATGGCCCGTGTTTAGCTTGTAGACACTTACGGTATGACTTACTCAAACTCATACATAATAATATATGTCGTCCGATGAGTGTAATTGTTATCCTTCACTAATGATTTGAGTAGATATGGATATATCTACCTAATTAAACATAAGTCAAAATCTATTAAAAAAATAAGAAGTTTTAGAATGAAGTACCAGATCAACCTCTTCTTTTGAGAGGAATGCAGTAGGGGAATCCCATACAACGATTTTTTTCGAAATAATAAGAACCCAAATTTACGTTTGTGAGAATTTAAACCTGGATACATCCACTTCACTAACCAAGTGAGCTAGACACACTTGTACAAAACAAGATCAATTCGACAAGAAGATAAAATATTTTCACTCGGATTGAGGAGGCGAGTAAATAAGTCACTGAGTTTGATAACCATGTGAATAGTCGTGAAATAGCTGCAAACAACAGCATTGTAAAAAGTAGAAAACAATGACAGTGACAGCCTAGACATTGGAGGCAAGATCGCCTTGGCGCGGCGGCCATCGTATGATTCAACTGAGTTCAATAATGCCTAAAGCAGGACGACCGTTCGCGTGACAGCGATCATACTGGAAATGTATTTGATCCATACATGTATCAGTTTCAGTTGAAATATGGTGTTTAATTTCAGCTGTTAGCGAATGGATTAAACAACCTTATCTCGAAGAAAAAACGATCGATGTTGTAATTAACAATTCGTATATGTCAACTAGCCTAGCAGTTGCTAGTTGACATTCCTCTCCCTCGCGCATTGGTAGTACAAATCGAGTACGTCGACGTAGTACACATTCGGTACCCAGTACACAAACGGGAGTACGATCGATCGATCGTCGATGCTAATCCA
This sequence comes from Puccinellia tenuiflora, assembly GCA_012064385.1. NCBI lineage: Eukaryota > Viridiplantae > Streptophyta > Magnoliopsida > Poales > Poaceae > Puccinellia > Puccinellia tenuiflora. The sequence continues at coordinate 199,951 of QRDG01000880.1, read as the reverse complement.
GATTGGTTCCGGCCGGAAGCCACGGCCTATTTATACGGGTCCTCTGCTGTAGGAAGCTACATACTCAAGATAGCTGCCGACGGGCAATTCAGCAATCAGCTGAGAAGATGGCGTCGAGATCGTCAACTCTTGCCGCCGTCAATGTGATTGCCCTGATTGTCCTGTGTGGCTGGCCGGCGACGACGGAGGCCCACGCGCAGTTCGGGGCGTACAACAAGACGTGCCCCGAGGCGGAGGAGATCGTGTTCAAGGAGATGACCGCCGTCCTCGCCAAGTCGCCAGACCTCGCCGGACCACTCCTCAGGCTCTTCTCCGTCGACTGCTTGCTCGGAGTAAGTCAATCGTACTACTGATCGAATACAGATTAAGCCAGCTACGGCTAGGTAAAAAAGTCGAGTTCGCAGCACAAGGGAATTAACTGTGCGTGCGCCGCCCAGGGTTGCGACGGGTCGATCCTTCTGAACTCGACTGCCAACAACACGGCGGAGAAGGACTCGCCGCTCAACAAGGGCCTCCGTGGCTACCACGTCGTCGACTCCATCAAGGCCAAGCTCGAGACCGCATGCCCCGGCGTCGTCTCCTGCTCCGACGTCCTCGCCCTCGCCGCGCGTGACTCCGTCCGAATCGTACGTCTCGGCTATAGCTACTTCACTTTCACATCTCACTCATCAGCGCCGATCTTGCATCGAGTTTCGGGACCTGTATATATCTGATATCTCTGCTCTGGTAGACCAAAGGGCCGTACATCCCGATTCCGACGGGGCGGGAGGACGGCAACAGGTCCTCCGCCGCCGACGTAGCCCCCAACTCTCCCAAGCCTGGCGCAACCGTCGACGACCTCATCGCCCTCTTCGCCAGGTTCAACCTCACCGCCAAGGACCTCGCCGTCCTCTCCGGCGCGCACACCATCGGCAAGGCGCACTGCTCCGCCTTCTCCCCCCGCCTCTACATTTCACCAGCAACAGCGCCTCCGACCCCACGCTCGACGCCAACTACACGACGACGCTCCGCGCCCAGTGCAGGGCCGGCGACATCGCCACCCTCGTCGACCTCAACCCCGGCAGCGGCACCACCTTCGACCTCGGATACTACCGGGACGTCGCTGCCAGCAGGGGCCTCCTCTCAACCGACGCCGCACTGCTACTCCACGCCAACACCAGGGCCTACGTGCTGCGGCAGGCCAATGCCACCTCCGACGACGAGTTCTTTGCCGACTTCGCCGCGTCCTTCATCAACATGAGCGAGATCGGCGTGCTCAGCCACCACAAGGGAGAGGTAAGGAGGCTGTGCTCCGCCGTCAACCCGCCGTCGGCCTCCTCTTCAGCAACGCTCACGACCATGAGTGCGCACGCCGTGCTGCTCGCGAACTCTCTGCTTGCCGTCTTTGCTCTGGCTCTCGTGCTCTAGAAACTCTCTGTCATGCATGCGTGGCACCGCAGCAACTTGTGTGATTCAGGATTTGATTTTGGTTTGTTTTGGCATAACCGCTTAATGCCTTCAGTTTTCTACTTTTTTTTTTGCAACTCCTTCAGTTTTCTACTTTGTTAGTTTGTTTCCGTTGATTTGTGATTGTAAGTACTTGCTCGATACATGTCTATGAGCATGCATGACCAGCCCTGAATAAAGGGAAAGTTGTGATTGAAGTAACCGTCATTCGTTCTGGTTGTGCAAAGAAATTTTAGAATACACGACGTTTACATTTCTTCTGATAGATTAAAAAAACAAAAAATAGTAATATATTTTTGAAACTTCTGAAAAACATTAAAGACAAATATATTCAAATTTTCAACATATTTGCCAAGTTTCGGGACGAAATGACATTTGTCGTGCTCTGTGTAGAAAAAACAACATCAGTGACGTAAATAAGATTTAAAAATACATTCTTGAGACTACTGATTTTTTTGTGTGTAGAGTAGCATATTTCATTTCGTTCCGAAACTTTGAACGCATGATGAAAACTTGTATATGTTTATTGATAAAAAATGCAGATTTTTTGAGTTGTTTTGCTATTTTTTATATTTGTTAATCTAGTAGGAGCATGTGAGCTCGAGTGTCAAAACTCATCTCCACAAAATACATATCAAATTTGTGGCACCAAGGCACTAGTGCTTTCGGATTTCAAAAAGATCAAAAACTGTATTTTCGAGTTTCAGAAAATCACAAAACAAAATTTCCCAGATAAGTACACATTCGTTGTATATTTTTTAAGGTTTCGGTAACAAGAGCGCTCTATTTTGGGCAATAGAAAAATAAATTTGTGGTTATAAAATTGTTTTTTTTTGGGCAAAAATTTGTATTTTTCGTGGCCCAAAATATTACGTATTTTCTTATGAAAATTGCAGTGTCCATAGTATATTCGTACTTGTATATTGTTCCATTGATTTTTTGGAGACCTAGAAATACAATTTTCTAAAATGAGAACACCGGTGCTCATGTGCAACTAACACTTTCCGAAACAACCAGTTGATTCTCGAGTTCTAAAAATATATAGGTTCAACGACATCAGTTAAGACAAAGATGATGCACTTTTGTAACTTACTTTTTTGAAGATGATGCACTTTTGCAATGATTTGTTGCAATAATATTTTTTTACATGGCCTGATGCACTTTATGGTAATAGCTTTTGTTGCAATGCTGGGGTAAATCACCATGTTGACATTTTCTCTACAAATACCAAAAAAACAGGGGCAGCGAGATATATCCTTTCGTTTTAAGTGGAGTTGTTGTGTAGTGCGGGTTGATTTTCAAAAATGCGAGCGGCTAAACAAAAAAACGCTAATAAATTCCGAGGCGTACGATGATGATCCGACCGTGTGGGAGAGGGACCTAAAAAATGGGTGTTGTAGGCGTGACCCCCAATACCTCGCTTAAGGCGAGTCGATGCTACGACTCGCCCGCACTCCCCGTGCGTACGGCCCGCCCCATGTACGAGTTTTTTTTTCATGTTTTTACTCGCAAAACTTCGGGAGCTCCTATTCAGCGCCTTAAGCGTCAGCGAGCGAGCCGACGCACGCATGGTCGCCACTCCTGGGCTGGCCCTTTAGCTGAAAAACGTCTAGGTTTTTTTATTGTGTGTGAAATCAAAAATTGTTCCCAGATTTTGAACATTTTCAAATCTGAACGTTTTCCAAAATCTGAACATTTCTCAAATATGAACCATTTTCAAAATCTAAATTATTTTCATGAATTTAAAAATGGTTCATCAATTTGAAAAATGTTTCACGAAAAAAGTTCATGAATTTGAAAAATGTTTCGTCAATTTGAAAAATGGTTCACAAAAAAAGTTCATGAATTTTTCATGAACATTTCCCAATTTCGAACATTTTCAAATTCTGAACATTTATAAAATTTGAACATTTTTTAATCTGAATATTTTCCAAAAAATAAAAACCATAAATAAGAAACAGGGAAACAGAAAAAATACCGAACGAAAAGCCATAAAAAATGTTAGAAGCTTCCAAAACAAAAAAATAGTGAAAAAAATACGTACCTAGGCCGGCCCACTTACATTGGATCAGCTGCTGGTGGAGGCCTCGCGTATCATCGCTATTTGACCCTATGAGCCTCAAATAGGAAACGCCCAAAACTTCTCACCTGCGTGGGCCGGCACAAATTGACTTCAATCGCACCGCACACCCAACAACCTGGTTGGCCCATTATTTTTTTTATTATTGTTTGTTGTTTATTTCTTTTCTACCTTTAAAATAAACCAATTTCAAATATGAATAATTTTCAAATCTAAATTTTTTTAAGTTTGAACGCTTTTCAAATCTGAAATTTTTAAAAAATTAAATTTTAAATTAGACATTTTGAAATCTTAACAATTAAAAAAATTAAAATTAAAATTAAAAACGAAAAAATCTAATGAACCGAAAATATTAGTAAACCAAAAATACCGGTGAATCAAAATAATAGTTACCAAAAAAAATGACAGTGAACCAAAAATGTCAGTGAACCAAAAATAATAGGGAACCAAAATGTGGGTGAACCAAAAAAACACCGGTGGACAATTCGGGTGAACCGAAAATAATAGTGAACCAAAAATTCGGATGAACCCGTGATCCGAAAATAATAGTGAACCAAAAATACCTGTGAAACAAAAATAATAGTGAACCGAAAAGGAACCAAAATTCGGGTGAACCAAAAATAATAGTGAACAAAAAATACCAGCAAAACAAAATAATAATGAACCAAAAATTCGGGTGAACCAAAAATAATAGTGAAACAAAAGTACCGGTAAACCGAAAATAATAATAAATCGAAAAGGGACGAAAATTCAGGTGAACCGAAAATAATAGTTAATCAAAAATTCGAGTGAACTGAACTTAATGGTGAACCAAAAATAAATTTTTGAAAATGGTTCACATTAAAAATGGTTCATATTTGAAAATTGTTTATTCTGAAAAATGGTCGTACTTGAAAAAAATTCATATTTGAAAGAATGTTCATTAAAAAGGTTCAGATTATAACATTTGTTTTTTTTTGAAAAATGGTTCAGATTTAAATTATATTCAATTTTGTAAAAAGAAACAAAGAAGAAAAAACGAAAAAGGAAACAGAAAAAATAAAAAATCATGTATTACCAAAACCAGAAAGAAATAAAAAGGAAAGAAAGAAGAAAAAAACAAAAATATATATGAAAAAGAAACGGCAACAAAAATAGAAAAACTAAAAAGGAAATGAAAATAAAGTTTCCTGGGCCGCGGCCCATCACAAGCCACGCGCGGGCGACTGCAGGAAAGAAATGAAAGTGAAAAAGCTGCCCGCAAATGGGCATGTCCATGGTGCTGACTCCCGCAGGCGAGTCCGAGTTAATGCTCGCAAAGAGCGAGAAATAGGGATTGCGTTTGTGGGTGGACCTGCACCTAGAGGGGATCCCATATTCCTCGCTTCAAGCGAGTTGACTCGCCCGCACGGTTCGGCCCGCAGAAAAATCTCTCCCGCGTGGGCCGGCCCATATTGCCTTCGATTGCACAGCACAGCTCCCACACCTGGGCCGACCCATTTTTTATTTTTGGTTTTCATTTCTTTATTTTTTTGCTGTTTATCTATTTTCTAATGTTTAATACAAACCATTTTCAAATAGGATATTTTTCAAAGTATGTACCATTCTAAATCTGATTTTTTAAAAGTTTGATTATTTTTTAAATCCGATTTTTTTTAAGAAATAAAATTTTAACATTTTTAAATCTTAATTTTTCAAAAATATAGAAACAAATGTAGAAACGACAAATTTGGATGAACAGAAATTAGTAGTAAACCAAAAATACCACTAAATCGAAAAAATAGTGAACCAAAAATGTCGGTGAACCAAAAACAATAGTGAACAAAAAATGTCGGAGAACCAAAATAATATTTAGCCACAACTGAACAAAATTCGGGTGAACCAAAAATAATAGCAAACGAAAGTTCATGTGAACCGAAAATAATTGTGAACCAAAAATATATACGAACCAAAAAAAATTGCGAATGGAAAATATTAAATAATTATCAACAAAAAAGGAACCAAAATTCGGGTGAACCAAAAATAATAGTGAACGAAAATTCGGGTGGACCGGAAATAGTAGAAAAGGAAAAGTCTGGTGAACCAAAAATAGATTTTTGAAAAATGGTTCATATTTGAAAAAAAATTCATTTAAAAAATGGTTGAAATTTTAAGAATGTTCATATTTGAAAAAATTTCTTTTTAAAAAATCAAATTTTAAAAATTATCCATTTTAAAAATTATTCATTTTTAAAAATTGTTCAGATTTTAAAATATTCACTTTTGTAAAATTCAAAAAAATAAACAAAAACCAGAAACAAACAAATATGAAAAACAGAAAAATAAAGGAAAAAAGAAAAAAGAAGAAAAACGAAAGCGAAAAAAATCAGCCCAAGATGGGCCGGCCCAGGCGTGCATCTCCCCGCGGGCGAGTCCGTGTTAGGACTTGCCACGAGCGAAGATATAGTGCTGGCGCACCTAGAGCGAGGAGCTCCTTTTCACCGCCTTTAGCGGCGCGGAAGCGCCGCGCCGCGCGCCCTGCAGCCACCCGGCAGCACTTGTTGGGCCGGCCCATCAGGTTTTTTCTTTTTTTCTTCCCCGCAACGCTTTGTCGGACCGGCGTACAGGGCTCCTCCCCTGTGGAGCTTAATTGGGCCGCGGCCCAGCAGGTATTCTATTTTTTCTGTTTTATCAAATCTGAATATTATTAAAAAATTCATATTTTAAATCTCAAACATTTTTCTGTTCGAAGCAGTTATAAAAAAACTGAACATTTTTAAAATTGAAAATTTTACGAATTTAAACAATTTTCAATTTTGAACAATTTTTACATTTGAACAATTTTGAATCTAAACAATTTTTTTCAAATATGAACATTTTTAAAGAGTGAACAAAATCATATGAACATTTTTAAAAATCATGTTTCGCACTGAAAAAAGTATGCTAGAACATATATTTTAAATTGAACTTTTTTCAATTAGAACATTGACCTCATTTGAACGGTTTTAAAAAGTGAACAAAAAATGGCGGTGAACGGAATTTATTTTTGAATGATTTTAAAAAGTGAACAAAAAATGGTGGTGAACGGAAACTATTTTGAACGGTTTTAAAAAGTGAACAGAAAATGGCAGTGAACGGAATTTATGTTTGAACAATTTTAAAAATGAACATAACGACGAGAACGGAAATTATTTTGAATGGTTTTAAAAGTGAACAGAAAAGGACGTTGAACAAAATTTATTTTTGAACGATTTTAAATAGTGAACAGAAAATGAAGGTGAACGAAATTTATTTTTAAATGATTTAAAAGTGAACAGAAAATTTATTGTGAACGAAATTTATTTTTGAATGATTTTAAAAGTGAATAGAAAATGGCGATGAATAAAAAATAGTTTGAACGATTTAAAAGTGAACAGGAAAGGTCGGTGAAGAAAATAAATTTATTGTGAACGAAATTTATTTTTGAACGATTTTAAAAGTGAACAGAAAATGGCGGTGAACGAAATTTATTTTTGAACGATTTAAAAGCGAACAGAAAATTTATTGTGAACGAAATTTATTTTTGAACGATTTTAAAAGTGAACAGAAAATGGCGGTGAACGGAAACTATTTTGAACAATTTAAAAGCGAACAGGAAAGATCGATGAAAAATTAAATTTCTCAAAATCATATAAAAGTGCCGAAAAAAGAAAAAAAAGAAACGAAAAAATGAACAATTTTGAAATATGAACGAATTTAAAATCTTAATAAATTTAAAATTAAATAATTTCGTATTTTAAAGAATTCAAAATCTGAACGAAATTTGAATTTGAACAAATTCAAAATCTAAAAAAAAGAAACTAAAAAATGAAAGAAACAAAAACGAGAAAAGAAAAAAGAAAAATGAAAGAAACACAAAAAATGAAAAACGAAAAAAGATACGAAAAATAAAAAGAAAAGAAATAGAAATAAATAATTAAACAAAAAATATTGAACAAAAAAAGAAACAGAAAAAAACAAAAATCATAAAGTAAAATAAAAATGAAAAGAAGAAGAAAAGGAAGAAAATAGAAAATAAAACAGGAAAGCGCGACATGGGCCAGCCCATTATGGTGCGGGGGTGCGCGGCGCCAGCCCCCCACGCCGCAAAAGGCGGCAAATAGGGTTGACCCCTAGAGCGCCCCTTGCAACATGCCGTCTCAATTTTTGTTTGTTTCTTGCAGGGCTTTGAAGTGTAAAATACGGCCCGGAACTGATAAGTTGGGTTGGACCGGTAACCCGTGGCGCGTACACCTAGGCCCAAGTTTCGCTATGCATTCCAAAGCAGGGCGTTGACTAGTTTCATCAGTTATGGTCAAAAGAAAAAAATAGTCTCGTGAGTTTTACAAAGAAAGACGTTGAACGTCAAAAAGTCCATTTGGCACCCGGGCTACATGTAGCCCGTTTTTTCTTTTTTGAAATTTCAAAATCTGCAAATTTAAGTTTCCAAAAAATCTAAAAAAAAATCCGGAACGTAGATAATGATGATTATTGCCAGTGTGCAAAAAAGAAATGCGAAATATTATGTATTTCATCCTGTGTAAAAAAGACAAATTTCTAGATCTGGGTGGTGATTCAAATCCTCTCGAAATTATCAGAATTTTGTCATTTTCGTGTAGGGCGCAATATAAACTATTTCGCATTTATTTTTTGCACACTGCCAGGAATCATCATTACCTACGTTCCGGATTTTTTTCAGATTTTTTGGAAACTTAAAATGGCGACAAAAAAATAAATAAAATACCGGGCTACATGTAGCCCGGGCACCAAAAACGCCGCTCTCGTTGAACATCCACTATCCAGCAAAGCCAAACATCCAATTAGCAGCTAGGCATCACATTAGATTTTTCAAATTGCATTTTGTATATAAATTTAAGTGGTTCATCCCCCATAGATACTTTTGTACTACCTCTCTTAAAACGGTGGAGATCCTCCCCGCAAAGAAAAGAAAAAAAAGGTTAGACATCCAGCTGCATGACTGCATCGATAATGGCACGCACGTAGATACATGCGCATGGCGTATACGACGTTCATGGCGAGCACGAAGCCTGCCCTCCAAGGTCAACTACTCGACATTCCCATCCACCGCGTTCCATCATCGCTCGACACATATAAATACAGCCAGGATCGAGCAAGACATTCATCCATTAGCTCGCGTCGCGCATCTATCCATCCATCTCGTCTTCCCAGCTCGATCAAGCGGCCGCACCAGCAATGGCGTCTTCCAACAGCTTCTTGATCTTGGTTGTGACGGCGAGCCTCCTGGCGAGCTTTGCGCGGGCGGACCTGCAGTACGACTTCTACAACGAGTCGTGCCCGGGCGTGGAGACGCTGGTGCGCGACGCTCTCACGGAGGTCTTCGCCGCCGACTCCACCATTCGCGCCGGCCTGCTCCGCCTCCACTTCCACGACTGCTTCGTCCGGGGCTGCGACGCCTCCATCATGCTCAACTCCCAGAACGGCACCGCCGAGAAGGACGCCGACCCCAACCTGACGGTGCGCGGCTACGAGGTCATCGAGGCCATCAAGGTCAAGGTCGAGGCCGCCTGCCCACTCGTCGTCTCCTGCGCCGACATCATGGCCATGGCCGCGCGCGACGCCGTCAAAGCCGTATGTCTTCTAGCTCTCCCCTCCCGTCGCAGCTAATCCTTGCCTCCTTCATGGTCCATTCATTCCGCCACCATGGCTATGCTTTGCTCACATGTATGTATCGCATTTTCTTGTGGTGCAGAGCAAAGGGCCAGATTACGAGGTGGAGACCGGGCGCCGGGACGGCAACGTCTCCATGATGGCGGAAGCCCTCAGCGACCTCCCGCCGGCCGACGGCAACGTCACCGTGCTCACCAAGTTCTTCTCCGTCAAGAACCTCACCATGAAGGACCTTGTCGTCCTCTCAGGTAAGCCACGCACGAACCATTCACAACTCCGGCCATCCACCGCGCGCGGTGCAAGCATGATCCATGAATCTGTCTAGCTCCGGCCTGTGAACTAAACGTAATATACGTACATTGATGCAGGCGCGCACACGCTTGGAGTAGCGCACTGCTCTTCCTTCTCGAAGCGGGTGTACAACCACACCGGCGCCGGCGACGTGGACCCTTCGCTGGAGGCGGCGTACGCGCAGAAACTGAACGCGACGTGCGGCAGCCTGGACAACGTGGCGAGCGTGGAGCCCCTGGACGCGGTGACCACGTCCAAGTTCGACCTGGGATACTACGAGTCTGTGCAAGCCGGCCAGGGGCTGCTTGGATCCGATGACGCGCTCCGCCACGACAGCCTCACGGGCGCCTACGTCGGGGTCATGAACAACGCCTCCTCGCTCGACATCTTCTTCGCCGACTTTGCCGTCTCCATGATCAACATGGGAAGGATCGGCGTCCGCACCGGCACCGACGGCGAGATCAGAGGGACCTGCGGCATCTTCGTCGACTGATCGATCACACGGATCAAACTGACAGTTTGGTCGGACCGATCGGTTTTGGTTGTTCCTCTTCGGATTTATTTTCTTCTTGCATACGCCGGCCGGATGAATTGGTCGATATGCTAAATATATGCACCGGAAGTATTTTTTGCTTGTAATAACATTTCCTCATTTGTTAAGTTTTGAAAAGATCATTGGTTGGTTCTAGTGTACTAATTATTCTTGATTTTCAGTTGTCTTGATTGATTGTGTTTATTGAAACTTTTTGTAGGGGAATTTCGAAATTATTGCTCCATTTAGTTTATTTATTTATTTTTGGTCCAGTTTTTTTTTTCGGAAAGCCATTTGACGTACTTTGTTTATCAGTTACGAGTACATCGTTAACCGACGTATGGAGTGTCCATCGACCTTAATATAAGAAGAAATTAAATGAAAAGCATGCCTAACCAGTTCAAGTGCTACAGTATTGGCATCCCTATTAACTCGATTTTAACTTGATCAAACCCTCTCCAAAAGATGCAAAAATTATCATATATAACAGCTGATGAAGTCACAAAAATCCCGCCATCTAGCATTGTCTCCACCACATACATACTGCAGTCCGATTGGACAATAAAAATGTTCCAACCTATATGTCGCGCAAGTGTCAGATCTTCTTGTAAGGCATAGGCTACCGCCATTGATGAATCCACCACATAATGCAAGATTTTGTTAAATGGGGCTATAGAGGAGCCTCTTTGATCTCTGCTTACCAAACGGGTTGCACATGCGCCTAAATCCATGTAGAACGCAGCATCAATGTTGAATTTCAGATAAACTTTCGATTTCGACCATCTCACTCCTTTCAGTGCCGTTTTTGTAACCTAACTGGCAATGTCGGTTCATGATTTTTTCATGTCACAGGAATGGGCTCCCTAGTATTGCCTATTGGATGCTAGCCGAGCTCCCTCTTTTCTTTCCCCTTGGCTCTCTCCACTCTCCTGTAGCTCAGTTTTCCCTCTAGATCCAGGGCCGCTGGCCCCTCCCTTCTCCTCTCCGGCGGTGGCCGGCGACGAGTAGGCGAGGGTCCCACCCTGTGTGCGGTAGTTTAGGTGTTTAAGGTAGTATTTTGTCCTTTATGGCGACTGGCGTTATGCCTAGAGGTGCGGGTCGGATCTCTCGAGCTAGATCTTGGCCTGGCTGGTGGAGGTTCTTCTCTTCGCGGAGCTCCGGTGGTCGGAGCCGAAGGCGTTGGGGAGGAGCTCTACCGGCACCTCCTTCAATAAAGCTCGTTTTTGGCAGTTCTGGAGGCCGCAGTGGGTGGTTGACTCTGCCTTCTGTTTCTCGCCATGGAGGTGAGAGGGAAGATGGGGTTGAGATCCCGGCCGGTCGGGCGTCGGCTCTGCGCATAGGGAGTTTAGAAGCTGCTCCCGGGAGGTCAACCATGGTGGTTCCTTGCTGGCCACCATCTGAGATGGTCGAAGGGCGACCCCTCCACCCCTTTTCGTCGGCTGCAGTTTGCTCTGGCTGGCGTTTCAAGGTGGATGATACCTCCAGGCCGGTGTGCCATGATGGAGGCCCTCAAGCTCTAGCGCAGTTGGCTCCCGGTGTTCCATCCCAAGTGGTCTCGTCCCCGGCGGTGGTACGCTTGGCTGCGTCGTGCTATTCCGATGCGACGGCGACGGAGCTGGACCCGATGGCTTTTCTTGGTTTAGGTCTAGGGTTCTTGGTGCAAAATGTAAGGGCCTTGTTTCAATTTCCATTTTATTTTGGTCCTCTGTGTAATACGCCCAGCATCAATGAAAGCTTGTAGGTCCCTCTGGGACCACCCTTGTACAAAAAAAAAAGTATTGCCTATTGGGTTGGGTTGTCTTTTTTGGTTGGGGGGGGGGGGGGGGGGGTAGAGGAAAAATAGCATGTCAGAACTCACCCAAATAAAAAAACAAAAACAATCTGCCAACCTGTCTACGACCCACACATATGAACATACATGCACGTGAGCATGCATACTCGCATGGTCTTGCACCTATCCCCTCGAAGATCTAATGGTATCTCTAGTCGTGTCCCCCATATAGCATATGGCAACAGCGTCGGATGAGCGTTATTGGGAGGGCTGGCGAATGTTGCCGCGTACTGAAATGGCTCTTCCCACTCACGCCTCCAATAGGTATTCAATCGAATTTCATTTAAAAGGAGATAATTGTACATAACAAAAGTTCGCTCAAACTAATCCCTAATCTACTGCCACTATTCCGGCCTTAGGAAATTTTCATGACTGACATGGCTGGCGGCATGCTCCGGCCTTGAGGAACATGGATCCTAGTGGCCATGTCGATGTCGATGACCGACATGTCCATCGGCAAGCTCAGATCGTGAAGTTAGATGTTGTTGGTCACACCGATGTCAGTGAATGACATAGCACTAGTAGGAAAAGGGCTATAGCTGCCGGGCTCTCGCTGGCGAAAAAAAAAACCAGTTCGCCAGTGGTAAATACTGTTGGAGAACCAAATAATTGCGTTCGCCAGCGGTAACAGCGACCCGGAGCCGCCGCTAACTACTGCTGGCTTACCGCTTGGCGCACCAAACACCCGTTCACCAGCAGTAAGTGGTGTACCGCTGACACAACAATAACTGTGTTCGCCAGCAGTAAGAGCGACCCAGCTACCGCTGGCGAATAGTTTCTCCGATACGCCAGCGGTACACTGCGGCTACCTCTGACGGACATGAAACATGTTCGCCAGCATTAGCATGGGCCCGCACCGTGATACGTCTCAAACGTATCTATAATTTTTGAGTGATCCATGCTAGTTTTGTGTTATTGTCACATGTTTTTACTGTCATTTATATCATTTTTTATGCATTTTGTCGGACTAACCTATTGACAAGATGCCAAGTGCCAGTTCCCTGTTTCTGCTGTTTTTTTTTCAGAAATTTACTTCTGGAAATATTCTCGGAATTGGACCAAAATTTATGGGGATTATTTTTACGCCAAGACGAAGACGGAGTCCGAAGGGCAGCTTCGGAGGCGACCCACAGGGCGCAGGCGGCCTCCTGCCGCGGCCCAGGGGGGACCTGCGGGTGGGACCCACCCCTGCCCGTGGGCACCTCCTCGGCCCCCTCCGACGCCTATAAAATCAGAAATAACCTAAAAACGTGAAGGCGGCCATTATTTTCCGGAAAATCGACCCCGACGCGCCATCACCGAAAACCCTAGTTCGGGGTCCAATCTGAAGCTGATCCCGGCACTCTGCCGGAGGGGAGATCGATCCCGGAGGGCTCTTCATCGTCATGCCCTCCTCCGGGATGATTTTTGAGTAGTCTCACCTTGGACTACGGGTCCATGACAGTAGCTAGTTGGTAGTCTCTCTCTCTTGTGCTTCATGTCTTATGATCTTGTGAGCTGCCTAACATGATCAAGATCGATTATTGTAATGCTATGTGATGTGTTTGCTGGGATCCGATGGATTATGAAGTTATGTTCAGATTGTGCATGATTCTTATATGAGTAATTTATGTTCTTGCATACTTTCCGATGTGCGTAGTTACTTTGGCCAAGTGATTGTGTGTATCTCCAAGAGAGGGTATTTATGCTAGATAGTGGGTTCATGCCCCCTTTTGTTCCTGGGCACAAGTGACAGAAACGTCTAAGGGCGAGGGTGTGCTGTTGCTACTAAGGGTAAAACAACGGTGTTAATGTCTATTTTGATATTAGTATTGCTTACTTCATGCACTTTACTTAATGTAATTGTCTGTTGCTTGCAACTTAATACCGTTGGGTGACAGGCTGGATAGCGATTCCACGGTGGACTTTTCAGACAAAGACGCAGTTGGACTCAACGGTCTTTGTTCCTTGTTGTGATGCCTCCATAAATATTATCATGTCCTTTTTTTCATAGCTAAATTGGGTTTGTGTCATGATCTTGTCAATTGGCTAGCTGTAATTCGTTCACCCATCACATGCATATTTTATTTACTTGAGAGACTCCACTAATGAACCCATGGCCCCCGGTCCATCTTTTTACATTGTTTACAACCTCATTTACTTGATTTTAATCATCATTATTCCTCTGGTCACTTTTCATATTTCATCATACAATTAACCGCTTTGTTTTCTGTGAGACCGGAAAGATTGACAACCTTTCCGTCGTTGGGGGCAAAGTATTTTGGTTGAGTGTGTGCAGGTCCACGTCTGTTGAAGGTGAGATCTTCAACATTCACCTCGTTGTTGATTTCAAAGTCCTACTGGTTCGATAAACCTCGGTTCGTTAAACGAGGGAAAACTGCTACTAGCTGCAATTCCGCCTTCGCTTGGGGCACCACCCAACTTATTTTAATACAGCAGCACACCGCACGTCCCCACACACACGCGATCCCATCTCTCTCTGCCTTTCTTTTTCTTTCTTTCTTTCTTTCTTAATTCTCCTTCTTCCGCCCGAATCCCCGATCCACTTTCTCTCTCTTCTCGCCGCCGCTCAGGACCCAGTCACCCAGACACGCCGCCCAGCGTTGCATCCTCCCAGGCACCAGCAGACCGGCGGGGGCGAGCTCCCCTCGACCGCCCCGTGCTCCTCCGCGTGCAGCCGACGGGAGCCACAGAGGGCGTCGTCCACCTCTCGCTGCTGTAGGGAGGGCTCATCTCCTCGGAGGAGTGGACGGCAGCGTTCGCTTTTTTCCCCGCCCTGGCCGTCGATCCTGCCCGACGCTGCTTCACCGGTCTCCTCCGCCAGCGTCTTCGCGTTCGCGAGGCCCACTGACGGCGGGCTAGCCATGGACGCGTCGGACCCCAAGCTTGGGCGCGTGCAGCAGCTGCTGCCATCTGCCCCCGACCACGTCCCCGCATCTCGCCACCCACCATCCTTAACTTGGCTTGTCGCCCGTCCATCCTGCTGCAGGTGAGACAATCTCCTTGATCTGTTGCTTTTTCTCATGTATTTGCTACTGGTAGACAGCTGCAACTCTTCCAGTTTGTGTATAGCTGCACCTGCTATTTGGTGCTCCTCTCAATCGACAAACGAAAACATTGACTACAGCAAGTCACACCCATGGATCTGCTTGTATATTTGGTGTCTAATACCAGCACTTAGACCTAGTAGATTGTTGCAAGTCTATCTCGTTGATACATACAGTATATAGTGCAGGTGCTGATGAAGATTGCATTTCACTAGAACTCTGTTGTGTCAGCGTGTTGCATTTCCGATGTTTTTAAGTGTAAAGGCTAAAAGGTTTTTTATTGATGAGTTGTCTGGTTCTCTTCCCTATATGCAAAAACTGAGGAAGATGGTTGTTGATCGACTTGATATGTTGTGCTTTCAGCCAATGCACTCTCGGGACTGTTCTCAGGTATGGTTGTATCCATCTATCCATTCAGTTGGAGTGTTGTTTGTTGAAGCCTTTTTGACGATTACTTAAATACATCTCAAATAAGTTTTTGTATGTGGCCTCTATTTTTTTAAACTTATTCATGACAAAATAGAACATCGGTGTGTGCCATATTGCTCCATTGACAGTAATAGACTTACTTGCATTACGAAGCAATTAATAATCATCTTATTGTTAGTTTGCTGCAAGTTAACTTGTGTCTTTTCTCATAAAAGTTTCAGTGTTGCAGCTGTGATTGCCGCAAGACTTCTTCACCAGCGCGCGCCTTGTAGTCCTGGCCGCCCACTGGCTTTGACTACTTCCAACTTCACCTCCGCCCTCGCTGTTGTGCAGAAAGTTCACCAGACAGGCAGTGGTGGCCTTCTCCGCCTCCTTGGTGTAGGTGAGTTTCTGGTTTTCCCCTTCTCCCTCTACATTATTTCTGATACCATGGCCATCGAGCCACGGTTACTCTGTTCCGGCCATCGAGCCGATGACCCACTGGTTTAGATTCTAGTGGTGGTGATATGATTTCTAGGATTTGATGGCATGATCTAGTTATTCTGTTGGCTATGAATTTTCTGTAGCTTTTAAACCATTTATGTTGAGTGGTATTGGAGCTCTATGGTCGGTTATGTGTGGCCTATAAAGAGTAACCAGATTTTTACCATCTGTTATTGTGCCATCAGACTCCCAACGGTTGAAAATTGTTACTTTATGGGCACTATTTAGGTGGGTGGATTTAGCTTTATTTTCTTATGGGGTAAGCCAAGTGATGCTTGATTGTCTTGTTTTAGTCTGTAAGAATTATTACACCTCTTATGGAATTGCATTTTCAGTCTAAACTTGGGCAAGGGCATGGACATACGTGCATGCCTAGCATAGACAGATAGTGTCTGCAAGAGGAAGAATAGCTACTGTGATTTATTTCTTCTAGGCAAACAACTAGATTTTTCACTATATTAATTAATCTACGAGGAATGGGATTCTATGACAGTAGTAGATTTTAACTAATATTTGGTTCTACCTTACTTTGGAATTATATATATAGTTTTCAATAGAAATTAAATATAGTCTTGCCGTTTTTATCATGTTGTTTTGAACTGAGTAGTTTAAATCATGTTGCTGAAATATGTGGTGTTTGAACTTGTATGAAACATATCGCGGCGACAACATCAACATGGGGCTGCGGCAATGACAACGACATCGACACGGGGCTGCGGCAACGACGAGACATTGACACGGGGCTGCGGCAACGACAATGACATTGACACGGGGCTGCGGCAGCGATGGCGGCATCGACACGAGGTAGCGGTAGCGGCAATGTCGACATCGACACGAGATGGATCATTTTGTAAAATTATGTAGGCATATATTGATTTATGTAACTATGTATTTTGAACTATTGCATAATGAACTGCATGAATCTATAGGATAAATAGATCAATTAATATAGTTTTTATTTTTTTATTTTTAATTACTTACTAGTGGCGCACCATCCAAAAGGCTCGCCACTAGTGTTAATTTTTTTTAATTCCCAAAACTCTACTACTGGCGCACAGAAGTTGGTGTTCGCCAGTGGTATCCTTGTTACTAGTGGCGAACTAAACATGTTGCTCGCCAGTGGTATCCTTGTTACTAGTGGCGAACTTGGAAGTGGTCCGTCGGTGGTAACTTACTTACCGCTGGCGAACAATGATGTTCGCCAGTGGTAAGCTGTTACCACTGGCGATAGTAGCGCTGGCGAACCGCATGTTCGCCAGCGATAGCCAAAACAGGTTCGCCAGTGATAGGCTTTTTCCTACTAGTGTAGGCCGGAGAAACCTATCCTGGAGTGCCAAAATCTTCGATGTCGTGCCTAGTCGGACTCGATTTTAATGAATGACACAACCTGTGGTGGTGGTGTTGGCGGTCATGCCAAGGACATGGCGAATGGCCACCTCCATGTCGGGCCACTCCTTCTCTTCGCCCTCCTCTTCTTCTTCCTCCATCAGGAGTCGGCCGCCAACCTTGCTCGACTGCCGCTGATACATCTTGTCGGAGTTCTGCAAAATGTCGGAGTTATCAGAACCGGCAGGAGAGTAGTCGCCCGACATGAAGTACTCCGGCAGTGGCTCCATATCATCAGAGGTGGGAAATAAGCTGTGGAGTTGGACGTTGTACGCCGCCTCCACTCTCAGTCCCAATAGGCCGAGGACATTGAGTACAAGGGAATTCGTCGTAGCTCCCATGGCATGTATGCCCACGAAGGAGGAGGAGCCATTGGAGGAGGTGGTGGAGGAACCGGTGTGGGAGGCGTGTTGGACAAGCTCGCCCCGTTTCGCTAACTCTGTCGGCGACGGCTACGCTCCTCGCAGCGTATTTTGTCGCGGTGGCGGCAAAGTATGGTTATGGATCTGTCGGTGGAGAGGGAAATGAGAAGAGAAGGAGACGGTGAGAAATGTGAGGCGCTCGTGAGTCGCTCCCAGGCGACTCGCGAGTCGACCTCGCCTTTCCTACCCTAGCGCCGCCGCCGCCGAAGGCCACCGGCGGAAGAGCTGGGCCCCTCTCCTTCCGCTTGCCGCTCCGGCAGCAGGAGGGAGGGGGCCCCGTTTTTGCATGGTAATTAGGATGAGAGACAATTTGCTACCCACATAGGTAGCTACACACCCATGCGTTATACGGAGATGTAAGCCGTATGTATCCGTTTTAGCTTGTTTTCCTAGTAAAACACGGATATTTGGTGTACAAAACTGGTTTCGGAATTTTCAAAAAAATATTTTTTTGTCGTCATTTTGAGCTTTTTTTTCATAGTTGACTTTTTTGTTAACTTTTGGGTCAAACTTTACAAAACAAATCCCAGCGGATGGAAAAAATTCGAAAAAATTTCAAAATAGTTTTTAATAATTCTATCAACTCTACTAGTGACATCCCCCTGTCTACTTGAGTAATCTCATTTTTCCGTTGCATATACGTTGCGGTCAAACTTAGGGTGTGTAGCTACCCATGGTGGTAGCAAGTCTTTTCCGTAATTAGGATTAGGAAGCTTCTGGCATCATGTGTCGTTGGGGTGGTGGGAGCGGCGTCCGGACAAATAAATCTGCCTCAACTCTACTCCCACACCGGCGGTGTCCTACATGCTGCGTCTCAGAGTTCGTGGCACAGTGTGCTTGCTGATCTTTCAGATCGGTGGCTGTTGGGTTCATGGATGGTGTCGGCGAGGCGGCGGTGACTCCATCAGATGGGTTTTTCCTGCTGCTCTATCCCCGTTGTTGCGGCGTTGTCTCCGGCGCCATGGTGGAGCAGAGAGGATTCGTCCATGAATACGTGCAGACAGTAGTCTGCACTGGTGACAGCTAGGAGATGGTGTACCTTGTGGTGGGTTCGTGGTTGGAGGCTGACGGTTCTGGTTCTCTACTCCGACGTCGTCGTGTGGGGGTGCCAGTGCTGAAGTTCGATGGCGTGTCCGGGGTCGTGCTGTCCCGGTCTGATTCTTTTAACGGCAATGGTTTGTCCTATGGCAAACTAGTTTGGAGGTCCGAAAAGCTGATGATCAGCGATGGAGCCGCATCGAGCTCGGGTGAAGAGGTGATCTGTCTATTTTGTCTTTGATGGCTGCTACGGTGGTGCCGAAAAAAATGGATAGGCGTTGGTTTGTCATATAGGTTTATCATATCTTTTCAGATCTGTAAGATCGGTGTATACGTACTTTGTATGTCGTTTTTTATTTATCAATGAGAATCGTATTACCATAAAAAAAGTACCAAAAGACAAAGTAGGCGTGTCGTTTTGTAGCCAAAACTGCACCCGCCGTATATAGCTCGGATAGGATTATAGGAATGGACGTGCTCCCGGGGCGTGTGACTAGTGTCCCTTCTCTTGCTCTCGCTACAGTACTCTTGAGAGTCGACTGCTGAAGGCCGGGCCGATCTGGCCGCTCCGCCGGAATAGCTGGCTGGAGTTGGTGCTGGAGAGGTGCCGGAGTAGTTTTAGGTAGGTTTAGCTGTACGTATTTGTTGGTTTTCCCTTGTGGAGCGTGGCGTATGCCGTCTCTCCTTTCTCTACGCCTGGTTTGGTCGTCCTCGGGCGGCGACCGAACGCTGGAGATGCTCCGGTGTGGCTTCTGTCCATGGTGGATGGAGTCGTCCTGGGGCGGATCTGATGGTGCTCCTCCAAATAAGCTCGATTTTCCCTCCAAGAAGTACGATCTGGAGTACTACGTCCGTGTGCTTGCTGCCATGGAGGTGGTAAGTACAGTAGATGGTGGTTGCTTCTTTGATTGGCAGGTCTTGGAGGAGAGCGGGGGGGACTTCTATGCAGCTTTGTTGCCAATATTCATCTCAGTGGCTGCGTGCTGCTGCTATGTGTCGGCACAGTGGAAACCAGGGTACCACGGGCCGGCCTGCCAGGGCCCACAAGATTCTTCAGAAGATTTCGCTAAGGACCAGGCTCTCCAAACCTTTATTGTGCACCGCACCTCCTCCTTCGTCGCCATGTGGTAGCCCTTCCCGCCAAGATGTTTTGGGGGAAGAGGCCCGAGACGCCTATAAAAGGAGGAGGAGCACGCTCGGGCAAAGCGTTCGTTCGAAGATTAACAGGCCCAAACCCTAGATCTGAGTTCTGCTAGGTTAGCAGTAGCCATTGTAGCCACCTTGAGCTCGCCAAGCTCGCCCTGTCTGGAACCTCTCCAAGAAAGTGCAATACAATCTGAAGCAGGACGTAGGGGTTTTACCTCCCAAAGAGGGCCCTGAACCTGGGTAAGACCGTGCGTTCCTCTCTGCAGTGCTTCCCCGCGACGATCCAGGAGAGCACCGTCGCCGAGGCACGTTGAGGTTTGTTTGATTCCGTGTTCAGTCCCTTACTCGATCCTTCGTGAGACACACCCAGTTCCTGGGACAGTTCTCCGACATTTGGCGCGCCAGGTAGGGGGCTGAGGCGCGTCTTCAACCTCGACACCGCCATGGCCAGCATCTCTCGCGTCGAGCGTCTCGCTCGTCGGACGGCCAGCGCCGCCACCACTCCCGCTGGCAACCCGCGCGGTCGCCCACGCGGAAGTGCTGCTCCGGAGCGCCACGTCGACCCCGAGCCCCGCATCGAGCACCCGGAGGACGACAACATCGACCACGCTGAGGAAGACCTCGGCGAAGAGGAGGCCTCCTCCCTGCACCCGTCGCGGGACCATGCTGCCTCCTCGCTGGGCCGCCCTGCGCCCAGCCCGGCGACTACGCTTCTCATGGCGCAGGAGCTGCTGCAGTACAGTCCCACGCCGGAGGCCCAGGAAACCTGGCTCAACCGCCTCTCCGAGCTCGTCGACGCCGCTCGCGTCGCCGCTCCCACGCCGTCTCGTTCGCTGGTTCTCTCTGCACGTGCAGGGGACGTGGCGCATGGCGCGCCGCATTCTCCTCCTCGCCACCCCGCTCCCGCTCCAGCTCCACCGGCTCCACCGCAACCTGCTCCAGCCGGGGCTACTCCTCGCGACAACCGCGCTGCGTCGCACGCGTCGTCGTCGCACGACTGCCAAATCGTGCAGCGGGCCCCGGAGGACGCGCGCGTGAGCATCGAGCGCAACCAAGATCACATTAACCGCGCCGTCCATGACGTCGCCACCGTGGGGCGCCACCTCCGCGCCACCCTCGCCAACGGCACGGTCACCTACGGCACGACGGTCGCGTTCACTCGCAGCCTCCGTCGTGTCGTCTGGCCGGTCAAGTTCAGGCCGGATCTTCCTCCGCACTACGACCGCAAGAACAACCCCCTGGAGTTTCTGCAGCTCTACACCTTGGCCATCCAGGCCACCAGGGGCGACGACAAGGTCATGGCGAACTGGTTTCCCATGGCCCTCAAGGACTCCACGTCCTCGTGGCTCAGCAACCTCCCCGCCGAGTCCATCAACACCTGGGAGGACCTCTGCCGGTGCTTCGTCGCCAACTTCAAGGGCACGTACGAGCGCGGCCTCACGTACAACGACCTCCGTGCCGTGCGTCAGAAGCCTGGCGAGACCCTCCGCAAGTACATCCAGCGCTTCAGCCAAGTGCGCAACAAAATCCCCAACGCCACCGACGCGCAGGTCATTTCGGCTTTCCAGGCTGGGGTCACGGATGTGCGGATGCTCTAGAAACTTGGCATCCACGACAACATCACCACCGTCGTCAAGCTTTTCGACCTGGCGGACAAGTGCGCCAAGGCTGAGGAGGGCCGCCTGTTCGTCAAGAACGAGCCAGGGGACCCCGCCGAGGGGTCCAAGAAGAAGAAGAAATCCACCGAGAAGCGCAAGACCACTGCGGTCCTCGCGGCTGAGCCTAACGCCAAGCAGCCTCGTCAAGCTGCCACTCCAGCCGCGGGACCTGAGAAGAAAGATGATCGTCCCTTCTGCGTCTACCACAACAGGCATTTCCATGCCACCGAGGACTGCTACGACCTCAAGAGGCTTCGCGAGGCCCGCGAGGCTCGCGAGCGACAGCAGTAAGGAACCCCTCCCGACCCCCCCCCCCCCCCCCCCAGAAGTGAACGCAGCCGTTCTCTCAGGAGAAGGACGCGACGAGGCAAGTGCCTCTTGAAGCAAGCGGCTCGGGGGCTAGCGTCACCATCGGTGCCAACTTGCCTCCTCGGGCGGCAAGCGCGGTCTTGGTGGCTGAAGGGGAAGAGCCAGTCCTCGCCAAGCAGAGCTCCGCCCCACCAAGCCCAGAACTCCACGACAAGGAAGCAGCCTCGTCAAGCCTCCGGCTCTCCCGAGGCTACCCCCCCCCCCCCCACGAGGCTCGGGGGCTCGCGCCACCCGTGCAGCCACGGCAAAAACGTCTAGGCTCCGGCCTTTCTCCCGAGGTTCCGCCCTTCGCGAGGCTGATCCCCTCGCAAGGCCCCGGTCCTCGCCGGAGACCACCCGTGCAGCCACGGTAAAAACGTTTAGGCTCCGGCCTTCTCCCGAGGCTCCGCCCTTCGCGAGGCTGATCCCCTCGCGAGGCCCCGGTCCTCGCTGGAGACACCCCGTGCAGCCACGGTAAAAACGTCAAGGCTTCCTCTCCGTGACAGCCACCCCGTGCAGCCACGGTAAAAATGTCGTGGCCAAGGTCACATCCTCCACGAGGAAAAAATTTCGGGCTCCCCTCTCTACTATACGTTGCCGCGGGCCATTCGAGAAGACTCCCAAGCCACCGCGCCTCGACAAGGTGACTTCTTCAAGCACCATGCCTTGGCGAGGTGGATCCCCATGCCCAGCCATGGTGGACCGCAGGCTCTACAAGCTACCACCGCATAGGGGCCCCTCTGAGCTCTCTCTACATGCGTCGCCTCGGGCATGCCCCTTCGAGAGTCTCAGCCACAGCATGTGGAACCCCATGCCTGACATGGCGGATTTTGTAATTCTGGCCACACCAGTGTAATGAACCTCTGTTTCAGGTCACTTTGAACCTTCGCGCTTCGCGCCAGCATATGTTGTTGCTTTGGTAAGCATTTTATGTTATTGCTGATTCATCCTTGCTCGTATGATCCCTCCTGTGTATCTCGCGAGCGTGGGCTGGACATGGTGCCTGTGCTTCGGGAGCATCCCAGCAGCGCCTAAAACCCAAGGGATCCGAGCTCTGAACTCACGGGTCAGCTTTCATGCATGTCAACTCCCAAGGAGCTCTGAACTCATGAGCCGGCTCCCGTGCACGTCAACTCACCAAGGACCTTGGTGCCTGTTCTCCTCGCGAGACACACATGAAGGAACCTACGAGCACGCATGAGTCGTCTAGCTATGTATTTCTTGTGGGTACGCCTATCTGTCAAAACGCAGGAAAACAGGTCCAAAGCAAGCGCCAGGGAACCAACACCCTCTCCAAGGCGAAAATACCTCATCAGGGAACCAACACCCTCTCCAAGGCGAAACGCCTCGTGAAGCTAAGTCCAAACACTTGTTTGAATTTTCCTTTCGCTAGTTTTCGTCCCTCAAGCCTCTTTTCTCTCTCCTGCACCTCATAGGCTGCTTGCGCGTTAAAGGGGAGCCCCAAGCATCGCGACTTGGGAGCTCTTACCTCTCGAGGCCTCACGCACCCCCCGGCCTTGTGGAGCCCTGACTCTCGCATACCGAAGCGGCGATGGTGTAGCGCTAAGAGAGGGTCCTAAGACGTAGAGCGAAAAAGACATGAAAGGGAAGACAAAAGCCTCTCGAGGGATATTCACCAAGCAAGCAAAGCTTAAAACAAGTCTTTACAAAGCTATTACAGAAGAAATGCTAAGATAACTCATGCTCCTGCACGTCCAGCTACAGGAGGGAGCTCAGGCCGTCGTGCCTCCTAAGGTGCCCGCTCCGTCCACGGCAGCCTCCGCCTCCTCCTCCAGGGCATCCTCCTCGTCGTCGCCTTCGTCTTCATTGACCACGACTTGGTCGAATTCCTTGGCGTACGCATCGGCGGCCTTCCGTGCCTTCTCGCTGTTATTGACCGGCGCCGTCACGGCCTCGAGGTCAAGTGAGGGCTGGAGCCTCGCGAGGTTGCTGAAGATGCGGCTGGAAGCGATGACGAGGAGATCGCGGCTCTCCTCCACGACGCGCTCGTCGAAGTCCTTCGCGGTCTCTTCAAGCTTTCCGAGGAATTGCTCGAAGAAGAACGTGTATGCGGCATCGTCGTCGCACCCTGCGGAGAAGGGGGGAACCTCGATCCTCAGGCCGTCCCCAACGGCGCGCGCGCGGACCACCAGGTCGTGGAGCATGCGCTGGCATTGGCGCGACATGGTCTGGCGGACCTGCACGTTGTCCCGTGCCCGCTCCACGAGGTCCACGACTGGCCCCACCTGCTGCTGGAGCTCGCTCAGCTCCCCCTTCAGGGCGGCAGCCTCCTTCTCCGCGCGGGCCTGGGCCTCCTTGGCGCTCTAAAGGTGGGAAGCCATCTGCTTCTCCCCCTTCTCGAGCTCCTGGATGCGGTCCTGGAGCTCCTTGCGTTTCGCTTTGAAGCGGTCCTCCTGCTTCATGGCCTTCTCATCATAGTCCTTGGAGAGATTTTTGCGGATGAGCTTGACCTTGGTGTCGGCCTCCTCCTGGACTCGTTTCTGCTTCGCCTCGAAGTCGGCGTTGGCCTGCGCATGGCGCTCGGCGTAGGTGGCTTCGTCCTGGGCCACCCGGCCCTCGCGAGCTTTCAGCTGCTCCTCACGGGTGGCCTGGTCCTCCTCAAGCTGATGGACCTGCTCTTCGCGTCGGCGCAGCTCCTCCTCGCGGGGGGAGAGCTCTCCCTCGCGTCGTGTGAGCTCTGCCTCGCGTTTGGTCAGCTGCACCTCGCAGGCGTCCAGCCTTTCGTGGATCTCCTTCAGGCTGCCCTCCACGGTTTTGGAGTGCGTGATGAAGTTCTGCTCGAGCGCCGCCACCTCCTGCTGCTTGGAGGCGGTCTCCGCCTCGAGCGCCGCCCGTGCGGCGTCCAGCTGCTCCATGGTCTCCGCCGCTTCCCGCTTCACGCTATCGCGGGTCTCTTCGGCGAAGCGCATGGCCTCTTGGCGGGCCGCTAGGGCCGCCGCGTCCTGCCGGCGGCAGCTCTCCACGCTCTCGTGGAGGAGGGTCCAGCCCTCGGCGAGCCTCGCCCGCTCCTCCGCCTAGGCGCGTTCCTCTTCAGCGAGCTGCGCCTCCAGCTCTTCAAGCGCCCGCCGCGCCTGGCCGAGGACTGCTTGGCGGCGAACCACTTGGCGCCGCGGCTCCCACAGCGCCAAGGTCCCCGCATCGCTGCGGGGTGAAGAGATCTCGCCTCTTGGCGGGGCGCTCGAGGCACCCTGCCTCGGGCTCGCGGCCGCCTCCGGTACGGCCCGGGGGCTCGCGAGGGCGCCTTCCTCACCTCCCGCGTCAGGGGCCCTCCGGGGGCTCGCGTGGGCGCCAGCATCGTCACCCACGTCTGGAGCCCGCTGGGGGCTGGGCACCCTCTCGCCCCCAGCTCCGGTATTTGTGGGCTCCGGAGGCGCCTCCTCCTCCTGCCCTTTGGGGGCGCCTCCCGCCCCCTCCGTGGTGGCCGCGGCCGCCGCGGCCGCGGGCACGTCTGCCCTTTGTGCGGGAGCCTCCTCCTCCTGAGGTGGCTCCATGACGATCTCCTTGATCGCCTCCACCGTGGTGGCCGCGCCGCCGCGGGCACGTCTGTCCTTTGCGTGGGATCCTCCTCCTCCTGAGGTGGCTCCACGACGATCTCCTCGATCGCCTCCTCCTCCGCATCCGACCTCGCCGAGGCTCGGGCTGCCTCGGCCGCCGCCTCGTCCTCCGGTGACCTCTGCAGTGCGGGAGGAAGAGTGGCCTGGGCGGGCTGCGGCGCCACCTCTACGACATCGTCGTCCTCCTCCTCGCGGCGCTTGCCCGTGGGAGGAGCAGCCGCGTGCTGCGGCTCATCAGCGACCACCGGCGGCGCTGCGGGGGTGTCAGCGGCCTCCCCAAGCTTGCGGAGCCGCCGCTTCTTCGGCGCCGCAGGGTTCCTGAAGACAAACAAGCGGAGGGCCCGTCAAGAGGATTCTCAGAAGCAAAGTGCTAAAAGAAAAAGAAGAATCGAGGCTTACTCGTCGGCTATCTTCCACACCCGTTTCTTCGCCTTCGGAGGCTGGGGGCTGAACGCCCTGGCCTCCTCGTGAGGCCCTCCTACATCCTCTCGGGGGGGGGCGTCCCTCCCTGCCGAGGCATTCCTGTCGTGGAGGGCCTTGGTGCGGGGCTCGCGGCGTCCTTCCCTGCTGCCGCTCTCCTCCTCCTCCTCCTCTACAATGTGACGGGAGCGGGCCACGCGGAAGGCGTCCTCGTCGCCGCTGGAGGAGATCTCCTGGAGGTCCTCGCCAGGCGGCACGTTCCTTGAGGAGCCCACGTCGCCTCCCGAGGGGTCGGAGCCTCTCGAGGCCTCGTCCTCGCCAGACTCTTCGACATCGTCCAGCTCCGGCGAGTCGCCCACCTGCTCTAGCTCCGCAGCCCACGGGTTGCTGCGGGACCCGACGAGCCTTGCAGGCCTGGTGCCCCATTCGTCGAAGAAGGGCAGGAGCTCACGGGCTTCGCCCACGTTCTCCTCCACATAGGCGAACAGCGGCATGGCGTCATCATTGGTTGGGGACGGAATGGACGCCGCGGCGAAGAGGACTCTCATGACCTGCTTCAGCTCGTCCGAGTCGAGGTCGTCCGCGCTCAGGCGCATCCTGTCGTCCGGGCCTGAGTACGTCCACATAGGCTCCGAGTGCCACTGGAGCGGAGCAATGCGGCGTGTGACGAAATCCCTCGCCACCATCTAGCCGGTGAGACCGCCCTCGCGGAGCACCCGAATGCGCTCGTACACCGCCTCAAGCTTGGGGCCCTCGAAGTCGCCGCTCGCCCAACGCGCCCACTTCTTCGGGGGCGCCGCGGGTACCTCCAGGTGGCGGTTCGACGAGTTGGTGCCGACGAAAAACCACTTCTGGCGGAAATCCTCCACCTTCTTCGTCACCTTGGTGATGGCGTTCTCACCAAGCCATGCGATGGGGATGTAGTCTTCGCTCCTGGCGGCGGCGATGCGGAAGGAGACGCATCCGAACCGCTCGTTCGACGCGGTGCTCCGGAGGGCGTAGAAGCTGCGGAAGAGCACCACGGAGGGGTGGACGCCGACGTACGGCTCGCAGAGATAGGCGAAGATGGCGAGGATGAGTATGGAGTTTGGGTGGAGATGAAGGAGTTGGATCCGGTACGCCTCGAGGATCCCCATGAGAAAGCTGGAGAAGGGAGGAACGAGGCCGGCGTAGAGGGTGTGAATGAAGATGGGGTAGTACCCCGCGCCGACCTTGCTGCTGCCGGGCGCCATGCTTGTGGCGCCGAGCTCGTGGGTGTTGGCGGCCGCCAGGCGCCGCACCTTCTCGAGCGCCGCCGCACGGACGCGGGTTTCCGGCATCGCCCCCTGGGGTGCAGCGCCCCGCGCCGCCGCCGCCGACGTGCCAGTCTGCACCGCGGCCTTGCCCCTCTGGTCGGCGGTTGCTTTCTTGGGCGCCATGGATGCGGTGAAGATGAAGACCCTGGAGTTGGAGTACTCTGGAAAGAAAGGAGCTGTTTGGGGGAAGAGTGCGGCGGAGTAATGGGAGAAGTGACGGGCGCAGTCTGCGCGCCCAGGCTTTATTGACCGGCTCCCGAGTCGTGGCGGGCCCCGCCACGTCGCCCGTTGAAGCCGAGGAGATCGTGGCCTCAGGTGCAACCGCTGCGCCCCACGTGTCGTGGCCCTGGCAGGCACCGTTGGGCCCTCGACGCTTCGCCTCCATCCATGGGCTTCGGCGTGCCCATCGCGGGCCTGGGGGCTACTGTCGGCACAGTGGAAACCAAGGTACCACGGGCCGGCCTGCCAGGGCCCACAAGATTCTTCAGAAGATTTCGCTAAGGACTAGGCTCTCCAAGCCTGGCGGGCCTCGCGAGGGTTTTTCCCTCGCGAGGGATCTCTCTTCCTCGCCAAGGGTTTTTCCCCTCGGCGAGGGACCTCTCCTCGAGAGGGCATCACGGATGCCACCTGCCAATTCTGCTAAGGACCAAGCCGGAAGGCTCGGCGAGGCCTTCTGCCTCGCGAGGCTTCTTTCCTCTCGAAGCCAGCTCTGCCTCCGCAGCAGAGCGCACGTGGGCTCAGCGCCCTCCGCAGAGTGACGACCGCGCCAGCGCGCGGTGACAGCAGCGCCCCAGTTACCATTCTTGTGTATAAAGGAGTCAACAAAGCTGCACCAAGCAAAGGAGCCCCAAGGATTGCCGGTTTGGTGATAAGGGAACCGTCTGCAGCTACGACGTCACCGTGGGACACATCCCACCTCAGCAGCGCCAGCCCACCGCCCTGCTTGGACGGTGGCTTTTCCAGCTTTGGTGACGCCGCCCCCTGCCGTGGACCGCGTCCATGGACCTTTACCTTTATGGTGGACTCTACCTTTATTGTGCACCGCACCTCCTCCTTCGTCGCCATGTGGTAGCCCTTCCCGCCAACATGTTTTGGGGGAAGAGGCCCGAGACGCCTATAAAAGGAGGAGGAGCACGCTCGGGCAAAGGGTTCATTCGAAGATTAACAGGCCCAAACCCTAGATCTGAGTTCTGCTAGGTTAGCAGTAGCCATTGTAGCCACCTTGAGCTCGCCAAGCTCGCCCTGTACTGGAACCTCTCCAAGCAAGTGCAATACAATCCGAAGCAGGACGTAGGGGTTTTACCTCCCAAAGAGGGCCCTGAATCTGGGTAAGACCGTGCGTTCCTCTCTGCAGTGTTTCCCCGCGACGATCCAGGCGAGCACCGTCGCCGAGGCACGTTGAGGGTTGTTTGATTCCGTGTTCAGCCCCTTACTCGATCCTTCGTGAGACACACCCAGTTCCTGGAACAATTCTCCGACACTATGCTGATGGAGCTGCTTCCGGGAGAGCATCATCGACGGCTTCTTTGCCGCCGATTCTTCAGGCCGAAGGGCGGCCGCTCCCTCCCTCGTTGCTGGCAATAGATGGCTGGCACAAGGGCTCAATCAACCTCCTGTTTTGGAGGCCCTGCTTCCTCGCTGTGGTTAGCTCCCGCTGCGGTGACCCAAGTGGTCTTGTCCCCGGTGTCATCGCGGTTGGCCATGGCGTGGTTCAAGCTCAGCGAGGCAAAGATGGAGCTGGACTTGATTGCGTTTTTCAGTGCAAATCTGAGGTCCACGGTGCAAATCACAAGGACTTGGTTGTAATTTTAATTTTCTGTTGGGTCCTTTTTATGTATTGTAAAGCCTCTGCTGAAAATTAATGAAGTCTCGGTCCTTTGGGCCGTTTTCCCGTTAAAAAAAAAAAAAAGAACGGACGTGCTGCAAACGAAAAAAAAAACGTGCATGCAGCAAGCCTCGGGCGTACGTGCGATGTCCTCCGTATAATCAGCTGCCCACGCCGTTACCGGATTATTTTTTCTACGCCACGTCAAACGGAAACGTTTCCCGTCGGGAATGCTAACGGCCGCCCGAGGCGGTATCCGCGCTTCCGTTTACATCGCGTTCTGTTGTTTCCTGATTCGTTTCCACCCCGGAGCGGAGAGGTCTCCGGCTGCGCTACGCCTTGTCACCCGCCTACAATTATCGCGGCCGTGCCTGCCTCTCTCCTCGCTTATTTCTCTCCTTCTGCTCTGGCTCTCGCTAGGGTTCTTCTATAGCGGTTCGGTCGATCGGAGGTACACACATCCGACGGCGAGTTTCGTCGTCGGGCACCGCTCAGTTCTCGGCGAGTCCGGGCACCGATCGTATCCTCGGCCATCTCGGCGAGTTCGGGCGTCGATATTATCCTCGGCAAGAGCGAGTTTCTCGGCGAGCAAACCCTCATTGCCGGAGCAGACCAGTTGTCGATCGGAGGGAGCGGACCAAGGTAATGCCAAGTCAATCGCCAATGCGCATTTTCTCCTATTTAGTTGCTCTTCTCGAGATTTTTATGCCTCCAAAACTGTGCATTTGTTGTTTGCTTCTACATGCAATTATCCATGCGTGCTTGTGCAATTGTGCTCGTGCTCTGTTATGATTGCGGTGAGGTGTCTGCCTGCTAATCTTTTTGTTGGTAGCTAATCTGGTTTGCTAGGAAAATTGATTGGCTGGCCAGGCCGAAGATTGCGTAGATCTATTTGATGTAGAAGCGAACTGCTGTTATTGGGTCAGATGACAAATAGTTATTTTAGATTATTGCACGGACCACATGCTTGATCTGGAGCGGAGGTCCTATCCATGATTTATCAGATAATACTTTCGCATACACACGGTTTAGTCTAGGCCTTGCCTAATGAGCCATGACCGGCAAGGAGGCTGCACTAGCACACGCCTTATCAATAACGGATGACGATACTAATGTTGTGCCGTAAGTTTGTCTCGAAGGCTCGAAGTGCTATTGTCGAGGATGTTCTGCTCATGAGGGAGACATGCCTTGGGGCCTCACACTATGTAGCCTCTTCTCATTATGTGTTTTTCGTGCTTCCGGGCCTCCAAGGTGGCACTAATTTTTCACTTAAGAATTAACTTATTAATTTGTGACATAGTATTGATGTCTAGATTTATTTAAAAATGTTTTCAAACAAAATATTGTTTTGCATCACATTGGTAGCATATCATATACTCCATCGTTGCAAATTATTTGATATTCTAGCTCAGTCCATAAAAAATATCAATTAACCCAATAATTTAGGTAAAAGAATTTCAATTCATTTGGAGATGGGAGAGTAAATGGTTGCTTAAAACAAAGCAAAACACACCTTGTTTATTTAATGTTGGGGAATAACTACATTGAATAATCTAATTTTCTTCTCCATTAAATCTTAAAGTAAACAACAATTGAGTCACTAGGACATAGTTGAATTTCAATCTTTTTAGGATTATGTAATATAATTTTTATTCATAGATTATATTAAGTGCATTTGTACATATTCTTAAAATTTGGTATATCAAAGAAGCCCTTGGCTTAAAACATCCATACAAGAAACTGATACTACCATATTAGAAACTTTAGAATGCTTTGTAAAATCTATTGAAAAAGTGTATTGTTAGGAGAAAATGCATATGTCAATGGCTGTTTAACCATTTGACTAGCCTATTTATAAGATTATCCCAATATACATTGATTTTGTGGAATACTTATTCTTTAGCCATGTGTGATGATAAGGTATAATTTAATAGGATTTTTTATTAGTTTCTTGAAAGCCCTAGCATAATTAGGGCTTTCCGAAATGTCAGGGATTTAGCTAAGGGTTGGAAGGTATGGATAATGTAGGGACAAAATTTATGCTAAAGAGCACAAAACATGGCGGCAATCCGGGGCAGAGGTCAAGTCGAGCTGGGATCAGAGCAGGAATCGAGTCAAGGAAAAACCAACTAGTAGCTGGGAAAAGGATCTTAGATCTTCTATATAAACATATATATATATATATATATATATATATATATATATATATATATATATATATATATGTTATTTTGGCCTAAGATATTCTATATAAACATATATATGTATTTAACAAGAGGCTCATATATTCCATGTTTATCAAATTGGGATGTTTTAGCTTTATATGATTATTTTCAACGTCGGTCATTCAATTATATAGAAGTCAAGGGATAGAGTTTGAACTATATGCTGATGTGGCACATAGTAGATTTACCCTACGTATATTTTAAGCCCTCTAATAGAGCCTAGCAAAAAGTCAATTAGTTATATAATTTGTTTCTTCTATATAATGATTGTGCTTATGTTTCTATTGTAGATACTGCTTGTACATAGTTCCGGCTATCATCATTCGTGTTTTGCTATCTTATCAAAATAAATCGAGCCTAGCAGGTAGGTTATTCGAAAAAAGATGAGAAACACTAGCTATGACTCTGGTCCAAGCTTGCGCAAGCCCTCTATGAAGAAGAGACCACTCATGAAAAAGAGCCTCGAACAAATGAAGAAAACTCAAGAATTTTATAGGGTATCGATGCCAAACACATATAGCAATGATCATAGACAAGGTGATGATAATGTTTGCAAAAGAGATGCTAGACATGTTACGGTGGTTCCTCATACAAATAAATGGATATGTCCATCTGGACCAAGCAATGGGATGCAATCCTTGCGCGAGAATATCGAGGAATCAATGCCCTCTTCCTCAAGGGTTGCTCAAAAGATCATCGAGTTATCTAGGCCCTCTTTCTTAAAGTCGCCTTCCCCAAGGCCCAACAATGGCATGGATTCTCCGAACAAGAGCACAAATGGTGGTGCCCCTCTATTGAAGAATGTTGATAAGCCTAGGACCTCTTCCACAACGCTAAACAATGGTGAAGCCTCTCCATCAAAGAATACCGAGATGCCTAGGTCCTCTTCCCTAAGGTCCAACAATGCCATGGTTTCTCCGCCAATGAATATCGAGAATCCAAATAATGGCTTGGCTCCTTTGGGGAGGAACAATGTGATTCCTTTGGGGAGGGACAACAAGTTGTTGAAGTCACGACCCTCTCGTCTTAAGAATGGATTTTCCTCGGTGTCGAAGGATGATTCAAATTCCATTTTTCGTATTTCAAAGGAATCACACTCATCCATTT
This sequence comes from Puccinellia tenuiflora, assembly GCA_012064385.1. Taxonomy (NCBI): domain Eukaryota; kingdom Viridiplantae; phylum Streptophyta; class Magnoliopsida; order Poales; family Poaceae; genus Puccinellia; species Puccinellia tenuiflora. The sequence continues at coordinate 167,742 of QRDG01000880.1, read as the reverse complement.
TTGGCAACTCAAGGATTTCCGCACAAAATGTGAACATTGAAGCTCAAAAGGAAGACACCTCGGCGGCGATAAAAGCTTGGAATCTTAGCTTAGAATTGAAGGGTAACCAAGCTACCGAAGCCAACATGAGAATCCATCATGATTCTTTACTCAGTAAAAACCTTTCAAGCTGCCAAACGGCCAAGGTGTCATGCATGGTCAAGGAGTGGCATGTGAAATCAATGGACAAGCACATTCAACTTGGTCGTAGAAAGCCGAACATTGGCCTTCCCGAGGATGGAGGAACCAATGATGACAAGCTTAAGAGCATGCAGATGGAGCCATTATTGGAAAAGATCGAGACACATGAGGATGATGATAGTGATCTTGAGATTCGTAGGTCGAAGAAGAAAAGGAGAAGACTTATTCTCATTGACTATGAAGACGATGACGATGATGATCGAGATCTGAGAGGTGTTGAGATTGGTACCACCGGATTGACAACACAAACGGATATTGTGAAGGATTGTTCTATCGAAGCCTCTAACGCATTTATGTCAAAATCTTTGAAGTTTAAACAGTATGGTTCCCTGCCCATAGATGAACCCGTTTGGAGGTAAAATATATGTTTTCGTTTCCATTGTGAAGCGCTATAGATACACTTTCTTATATGCTAATTTTGTTATTTTTTTTATTCAACAGTGGAATCATTAAGATGAATAGCAGAAAAAATGTTTCATTGGCTGCACATTTGTCAACTAAATGCTGCGAGGAGGTGTGGAACTTGGCAGGATCATTGCAGCAAGAGATTATAGTAACAAAGCTTTCAAGGATGAAGGCTTGGCCTAAGAGCTTTGAGGCAGCAAGGCCCACGGACAACAACATTGCCTTGTATTTCTTGCCCTGCGAAATGAGGTGCGTTGCTTTGCCTCTGAGATCAATTTTAATACCTTTATCTATTTCACCATTTAGAATCTAATAATAGTTTTGACTTTTATCCTTAGGGAAGATGCAGACTTGGATCAACTAGTTAAGGAAGTTGTGGAGAATGATATGGTCTTACAAGCTGTTATTGGCGAAGCTGAGATGCTTATATTTCCTTCTATTCTACTGCCTGAGCAACACCAAAGTATGTATTCTGTTCTTATTCGAAAATTTAATTGTCACAGAAAAAGTGTTGTACTCCCGCCGTACCCAAAAAGAATGTCACAGATTTGTCCAAATTTGAATGTATCTATATACTAAATCATGTCTAGATACATTTGAATTTGGACAAACCTTTTTGGGACGGAGGAAGTACCTGATTTCTAGATGCATGTGTATCCACACTAATAATCCTTAATAAAAAAAATTGAATTTCTCATGAACCAGTAAGCCTTTCACTACAATGCAATATGTGGCTCATTCGGTCAAAGTGACTTACCACTTTCTCTTCTTCGCTTGCAGCCTTCCAAGGTAAACCGTACCTGTGGGCGGTGTTCAAGCGCAGAAAAAATAAGATTGCCACAGTGGAAGCGCAAATTCATGGCAGAGGCTGTCCACAAGATGAGACGGGACAACAGCAGGCTTCAAATTGCAGTCGGGGCAAAGAGGTTCACAGGGTTACAGCGCTGAACATGGACGGTGGAGTTGAAGCTCCAGATGAAGTGGAGAGGCAGGGTATGGAGCGGGAACAAAACCCCGCGGTGGCTGGAACCAATGCATCGAGTCCTGCCACTAAAGCTCCTACCATGGATGCTACAATGTCCGAGAACCATGGACACCCAAGCTTGGCTGTTCCAACAGGAGCAGTGTTTGGTTTTGTGGTTCAGCGGAATCATAGAACCGAGCAACTCCTACGAGCAATGCAACTCGAAGGTGCTGTGGTGGTTGCAATGCAAGGGGAGATGATAGGGTCAGGACTTGGCCAGGCAACGGCAACTGGTAGAGAGGAGAACGAGATGCCACCAAGCTCAACTGGACGTGTCTCCATGGTGTAAAGGTGGGTCTGGGCCAGGAGCTGTCCTCGGCCAAGTAGCATCAGTCGGCTTGGCATGCTCACCGTCTGTCCGTCTCTTGGTTTTTGAAGGAACCCTGCTCATAAGATTCAGGTCAGTAGAGTATCTCCAGTAGTGGTATTCGAGTCAGTAGTCACGTATCCTTGGCAGTATCTCTGGCAAGCATCTCCCTGGCTATGTGCAGCACTAGTACTCTAGTACTCCCTCCGTATCAAAATATAAGATGTTTTGGATTTTTGCTTTCCATTCGTATCTAGACATGTTTTAATGTAATGTTCAAATGTAGGACAAGTAATATACTCAATGCTTTTTTAGACGTTTGGCATTTACTTGATTGCATCTCCAACCGTGCTAGTATTAAACATGCATTTGAGTTTTTCATTTTTGCGTGCTTTGATCTGTTTAATAAATCTTATTGTGAATGTCAGATCAGAAAGACAATTGAACTGTAGTACTGTTATTCACATGGTGTTATATCCAAGCAACATGTAGGCCTTTATTTGAAAATTTTGAAAAAAGTATTTCAAAGTTTCAAAAAATAATACAAATAAATCTGAATGTGCCCAGTACTATATCCAATAATTCAGAAAAATTTAAATACGAAATTATTTGTATTCTGGGCTTAAAAAAAAGACAAATCTGACAAACTTTGAAATTGCACTGTTCACACAGCCAGATCTACTTTTTTTTTTCTTTTTTGCGTAGCATAGAATACAACGTACTTCGAATTGAGATTTTGCATACTTGTAGGATACTTGGCTATATGTATATTTTTTGGAATATTTAGGAACTTTCTAAAATCAATCTTGAATGTTTAAAATAAAGGGCGCCATGGAGCTCGGCTGCCAAAACGCTACACTCATATTTCCACTATATGTTCGCGACGTGTCTGACACCTATACGTCCTCCACACCCTGCACTTATAAACTTCAAATACATGCAAATCACATGCATGTTAATCATAGTAAGAGCATCTCCAACTGGGCTATGTTAATCACACTTTCAATCTAAAATAGATGCAAACGACATGTAAATTAATCATAGTTGACACTTAAAATTATTCGGAGTCCCAAATAAATAGTTAAAATTAAAAAATTAATCCTTCACGTATAAAATTTATTCGGGCTGCATAATTTAAAACATGTAATTCAATGATTTTCAGTGTGGATCCACATATGCTTCACAAGATCGATGAGTAGTTCACGTGTGCCTCTTAATTTCGAAGTTGTGAACTTGATGTTTTTTATAGAAAAATAGAGAGGTTGACGTGGGGTTACCACGCCAAATCACTCGGAGGTCATCCTTGGGTTTAGAAAAGAGGAGAAGATGGTGGTGTTGGTAGATTCGTCGGCTGACAAGCAAGAGTTACCCAGGTTCAGTCCCCCGAAGGTAAAAGCCCTACGTCCTGCTTGTCTGGTATTGATGGATGGAGCTTAGAGAGGGGTTACAATGGCGAGATCGAGAGATGTGATCTCGCTAGGGTTTCGGTGGCTAGTATCAACGTGTCCCTAGTCGGTAGCCCTCCCAGGCCCCAGCCCTTAAATAGTAGGGCTGGGTCTCGGGAATCCTCTACCGACTAGGGTTACAATTCGTAACCGACCTTGACTTTGCCTAATCTTGGGCTTGTTTCCTTCGGTATGGGCCTTCTCTTTGGCCTTGTTCCGTGGGCTGTGACGATGTTTGAACACCAGGTATCCAAACCGTGGAGCACCCGAAGGGTACACCCACGTCAGTAGCCCCCGAGGACTTGGTAGACTTCAGGAAGTCTGGCAGGGACTCCACCCTTAGTCAGGTGTTCAAGTAGGTAGCTTTTAGCTTTAGATGGTATGTTTCGTACCCGTTTCACAGGGCGCTTTAGTCGTGGGATGCTCGACATGGCAGGCCTGGTTCACTCGACAGTATCGGGACCAGTTAAGTGCTCTTGGGCACAAACTCTACCAGCCTACATCAGACTCGAGTCCCCGGGCTCGAGTCCGGAAGCTTGACCATTCGACTCAGGCCATATTTGAGGTCTCACAGAGTCGAACTGAGCTTTTAGGGTACCCAACGCGTCCGTCGGGATTTTCATCACGCCTGTTGGCACGACACAGTTGGCAGGTACTTCAGCTGTTGCTGTCAGTCCCGGCCCTACACGATGAATCGGTGGGTCTTACCTTTGCACGGTAAATGCAGCATCCGAGGGTCAATTGTATCTGATTCATCTGGGGAATTTTCTTTGCTTTTGCTCGGGTTAGACCGGAGTTGATAATCTTTCAAGTGCCTATCAGTCTTGTAGTTATCGGGTGCGCAATAGCGCTCCCGATGGGAGTAGCCCCAGAGATTAGGCTGAATTACTTGTAATTGGGGATAATCTCAACCCGCTGACGTTGTAGATTGCTCTGAGAATTTTTTGCTCCCAATGGGAGTAACATGGAGTTCACGACATTTAGTCGAGTGCCTTCAGGACCCGGTGATGTAATAGGTCGAGTATGTTGTGAAGGATTTGAATGAAAGCAGACCTTGGATTACGTCATTGACAGGACGCGTCACCGCGTCAGTTTTGACCATACGCCGCGAATTTTACGCGGCGCCATGATGATGGCCTCCTCGTGTCCCATGCATAGTGGGCGATGCAGCCCACGACGGTTGCCCTCCACGCTCGCCACGTGTAGGGTGTGATCTTCGCCGTGCCGCACGATGCGAAAATCAAGGGCGAAGATTTACTTGCTCTGCGAGATAAATAGAGGCGTATGGGCGATGAGGTGAAAAATCCCCATTCTCACCGCCCAATTCATCCTTCTTCCTCCTGCGCCCTTCAGCCGTCTTCCCGGCCAAGACAGCGAGCAAGAGAGCTTAGTTCCTCCTCACGCCACCATGACGAAGAAGACCAGCGGCAAGAAGACCATCAGAGCCGCCGCCGCTGTCGCCGATGCCACCGCGGCGGGCAATCTGAAGAAGGTGCATGGCGGCTGGCAACGGTCTTCCGTGACCGAGCGTCAGCTTGAGGCGCTGTGTCGTGACGGCCACCTGCCGTCGCTGGAGAAGATAAAGACGCGGGCTCCCGGCGACGAGCTTTCCCCTCGTCCCCTAGACGACGAGCGCGTCTGCTTCGTCGACTTCGTGAACAGGGGATTCGCCTTCCCTGTTCACGAATTCTTCCGCGGCTTAATGTACGCGTACGGCGTACAGCTGCATGACTTCACCCCCAACGCCATGCTCCACATTTCCTGCTTCATCGTCTTGTGTGAGTGTTTCTTGGGGATACACCCGCACTGGGGGTTGTCGCAGCGGATCTTCAATGTGAAGCGCAACGCCGGCCCTCACGGCGTGTATCCTGTCTGCGGCTTCGGGATCCAGACGCGCGGGGACATCGACTACTTCGACCTGAAGCAGCTCGAGTCCGCGCAAAACTGGAGGAAGAAATGGTTCTACGTCTCCGACATCTGCAAGCCGGGGCAGTTGTACGGAGTGCCGCCGTTCCAAGGTGGCATCATTGTGGAGAAGAAGAACTCGTGGTCGCACCGACCCGATGTCCGGGAGGCCAAGGAAGCATCCCCATTGTTGTCTCGTGTGTCCGCGTTGTTGAAGACCGCGGGCAAGGAGGTGAACGGGGTGCACCTGATCGCCACGTTTATCAAACGGCGCGTGCACCCTATTCAGGCTCGGGAGCACCCGCTGTATGAGTACGTTGGTACCGCGGACGCGACACGCATATCTGCAGAGGAGCTTTCGGCGAGCGAAGTCGAGGCTCGCGTGTGCGCTCTGACCATGTTGAAGGTTGGTGATGCGCACGTCTTCGATCCGCCGGTCACCCCCTTCAGCACGGAGCACCCTGTGCCTGAGGTAATCATGTGGTTTTTACTGCTTTGCTTTGAATCAGTGTTCCTTTTGGCCTTTTCTCAACCTTTTTACTGTTGCCCTTTGAAGGGGTTCTCCACTTTTGTTAGTCTGCCGCCGCTGCCCGAGGGTAAGGGCACATCCGCTGTCCCAGACTTGCGGGTGGATCCTGATGACCGGGACATCTCTGTCTCCTCCGCTGTGTCACCCGATGACACAGAAGGTGCGGACAGTGATGATGTTCCGCTGGAGACCCGCCGGAAACGAGTCCGCCCCACCAGCTCGAAGCTGCCAAGGAAATCGCAGCAGAGTGCCGGTGCTGACAATTCCGGCTCGTCCTCGCCTCCTGTTCGCGCCGGCGACGAGATTGCTCCGGTGCAAGGTCCCGCGGCCCCTCCGTCAAAAAGGGCCCGCGTTTCCTCGGACTTCTTCGACCCCAACGTCCTCCTGAATGAGCTGAGCTCGTAAGTCGACACCTTGCTTCTTCTGTTTCTTTTTCTGCGACCTTGATGTTTTGTACTTTTTGGAGTAATTCGACTGTCCTTTCCAGCGACTCTTCCGGTGAGAAACACGCTCAGCCGGACATGGGCAAGCCAGAGGAGGAGTGCGAGAGCGTAGACCCTGGTTCAAAGGGTACCATGGCTCCTCCACCGCCGCCCGATCGCGGCACTGCGGCGGACACTTCTGCGGCGACTGCCCCTGGTGATGACCTTGTCACCGTCGTCAGCGCTCCTCCGTTGGCGTCCGCCGAGCACGTAAGTCGTTTACTCTTTGCTTTCTGTTGTCGGGTGCGCGTAAGCGCTCCCGATGGGAGTAGCCCCCGAGTCTATATGCGACTATTTATAGTCGGGTATAGACTCAAGCCGCTTTCTTTGATTTTGTCTTGTGCTCTTTGTATGATCGGGTGCGCGCCAGCGCTCCCAATGGGAGTAGCCCCCGAGTCCATATGCGACTTGGCACAGTTGGGTATGGACTCAGAAACAGACATTTAACTTTTTCTTTGTGCTTTCGCAGCCGGTTATGCGTCACCTGCTGGGCATAGGCCGCCACTATGCCGCCATGGAAGCAGAGGTTGTCCGACTCAGCCAGAAGTCCGCTGATCTGCAAGGTAAATTTCTCCTGTTTGCTCAGCTTAGCTTTTCCGTTCTGCTTCTTCCTTATTGTGTATTATCTGTAGAATCCCTTGCGCGAGTCCAGCGCGAGAGAGATGACGTTGCGCTACACTCCTCCGAGTTGAAGGGGAAGCTCGACTCCGTCGACGCCGATGCCCGCGCGCGGGCGGATGACGCCACGCGATCCGCCAGGGAGGAAGCCGAGAAGCGGGAGAAGGTAACCGCCCAGCGACTTGGGGCTGTCGCGAACTCCTTGTCAGGTTCACCCAACATCCTGTCCTTATATTCTTTATCTTGTTGTTGTTCTTTCTTCGTTTGTGAATTTATCCCTCTTCGTTTTCGTCCCGAGGACCTGGAGGGTGCTCTAGTTGCCCTGGAGGGTGTCGGTGGCCAGACAGGCAGCCTTCTGTCAAAGGCAAGGGATGCGCTGACCTGCCTCCATGGCAGTGTGTTTCCCAAGGCGCAGCCTCCGTCTTCCTTTGGCGAGCTAGCAGAGCTGTTTGGCCCGGACGCGTCCACCATCGCGGACTTCCGCCGCGAGCACACGGTACGTGGTTCACAGACCACTCTCCTTATGCTGCTAGGGCACGATTTCGAGGGTGATTTTGACAAGGCTATGTCGGGTCGTCCTCGCGGACCTGATGGCAATCCGCTGCCCCTTGGTGAATTTTCCGAGAGGTCCCGCGAGCTGGCACAGAAGCTGGCGGACACCATGGAGAAGGAGGCCGCCAAGCGCGCCGAGAAGGCCAAGAAGTCGACCAGCTCGCAGCCGTAGATAGTTACTGTAGTGGTTCGGCGGAGCTTGTATAAAAACTTATCTGCTTATCACTTTTGTTAACTTGTAATGACTATTGGCCTAGGAGCCTCCATTGATATTCCTTTTGCGCAATCTCCTGAGAATCTTTGTTTCCTCCGTCCAGCCCCCGAGTTCCTTTGCGGGGCTAGGGCGAAAGTGATGCCAATTCCATTGTTTTTACTTATATTTCTTGTTTTGCTTCGTGGGCAGGCTAGCCTTGCCAGTACTTCTCCATCCACTGGGACCATTTCCGGCCAAGTTTCTGGCTCTGAACCTGCTGCGGCGACGCCGGGCACCCGCAATGCTGACGAGTACCGGTATTCGGTGCTGCAAACTCGATGCGCTAGGCTGGAGCAGGACTTACGAGCAACTCGAGGTGTCCTCGCCATTTTACAGTCAAAGCACCCTCGCCCCGCCGAACGAGAAGCTTTCTTGCTTCAAGAATTGGAGAGAGTGAATTCTGAACTGCTCTGTAAGTTATCCAAAAGCCCCCGAGCCGTCAAGTTGTCGATTTCTTCGCGTGTTCAGTTGCTATCTTCTTTTGACAGGTGCCCAACTGGATGCGCGGGCTGAAGCTGACCGAGTAAACAGCCGACTCCGGTGTATTGCTGAGATAGTAGGGCGGGACACAAACTCCTTCTGGTCTGACGACGCTCGGGGTCGCGTTCTGGTTCTGCTGCAGGACCGCGTGCAGCAGGTGGTTTCCTTTATTGGGTCCTGCAAGTCTGCCTTGTCGCTGGTGCACAAAGCTCTGTTTCCTCTGGACGCGCAGCCGCGAGGACTTGGTGCTCTTCTGGCGAGGTTCCGCAATGGCGAGGCTGTGCAAGGGTTTGTTCGCGCCCAACTGGTCAGTGGCGCCATCTATGCCTTGGCGTTTGTGCGCAGACGACACCCGTACATGTGCCTGACGGGGATAGATGAAGTTCCTCCACAACCTGATGGCGCACCTACGCCAATGGAGCACCATTACCGAGCTGTGGAGGGTGTGGCTATTGGTTTGGTCGACAAGCTGGAGCATGACACCGAGTTGCAGCTTGAGCATGTGACCTTGCAGGTTCCGAAAGCAGAGCCGAAGGAATAGCTGCGCCCTTGAGTGAGTACCTTGTATAATATGAGTAGTTTGCTTGCAAATACAATGTATGTCGAGCTTTTAGCTCTTTGAGTTGTTCTGTTGCTATTTGGCGGTACAGCCCCTGTTTACCAGGTTCTCATCCGCGTTTTATTTTGCTTTGGCTTTTACGGCGCAGCCTCCGAGTACCGGGTGCCGATCTGAATTTTGTTTTCGTTGGCCTATACAATGCAGCCCCCGAGTATCGGGTGCCATGGAGGCGATTTTCTTTCATTTGAACTAACTCAACGGCGCAGCCCCCGAGTATCGGGTGCCATTCCGGAGTTTTGTTTTTAGTTGGCCATACAACGCAGCCCCCGAGTATCGGGTGCCACGGAGGCGATTTTCTTTTGTTTGAACTAACTCAACGGCGCAGCCCCCGAGCATCGGGTGCCATTTCGGAGTTTATTTTTAGTTGGCCATACAACGCAGCCCCCGAGTATCGGGTGCCACGGAGGCGGGTATTTTGGTATGCAGTATATCAACTCCGAAGATAGAGGAATATTGCACTTTTATTATGGGAGACATAGTCTCAAAGATTACATCGGTGGCTGAAGAGCCTTGTTATAAGTTGTGCTACGCATAGAAGCGTCGCAGATGTGCAGCGTTCCACGGGTTGTGCGAGAGCTCTCCGTTTCTTGGATTCTTCAAGCGGTACGCTCCTGCGCCAATGACCTCAGCGATGATAAAGGGTCCCTCCCATGGGGAGGCGAGCTTATGCACCTTCTTTTGTTTGAGCCGGAGCACCAGGTCACCTTGCACAAATGACCTGGTTCGCAGTCGACGGCTATGATAGTTGCGCAAGCTTTGCTGGTATGTTGCGGTGCGGGCGAGTGCGATGTCTCGCGCCTCATCCAGCAAGTCGACGTCGTCTTCGAGCGCTTCGTTGGCGTCGTCTTCATCGTATGCCACAACACGAGGTGCGTCGAAGCGCAGGTCGTGAGGTAGGACTGCTTCTGCTCCGTACACCATGAAGAATGGGGTGTACTGGGTTGATCTGTTGGGCGTGGTGCATAAACTCCATAGGACAGCGGGTAACTCCTCCACCCAGGCACCCGCCGCGCGCTTGAGTGGCACGAACAGGCGTTTTTTGACGCCACTGCAGACGAGGCCATTTGCTTTTTCCACCTATCCATTGGGCTGTGGATGTGCGACCGAGGCGTAATTGAGCTTGATGCCTTGTTCTTTGCAGAAGTCTTGGAATTCTTCAGCGGTGAAATTTGTTCCGTTATCGGTGATGATGCTGTGCGGCACACCGAAACGGAAGATGATGGACCTGATGAAGTTGACGGCGGTTGTTGCTGCTGCGTTTGTGATTGGCACAGCCTCTAACCACTTTGTGAACTTGTCGACTGCCACCAGGAGGTGAGTGTGTCCACCACGAGCAGATTTCCTTAGTGGTCCGACCATATCGAGCCCCCACTGGGCAAACGGCCATGCCAGAGGGATTGTTTTCAGCTCCGAAGCAGGTGCGTGAGGCTTGGTGGTGAACTTCTGACAGCCGATGCATCGCCTGACGATGTCCTCAGCATCATGGATGTGGCACCCCGATCCGGAGATCGAGTTACCCCATATATCAGTCCCAGGAGCACTGAATATATGACAACTTGATAACAGAACATAACCACTTTATTAAGGGACGGGGAACCGACGATGGATTACAAGGGTCTCATTACAAGGCTGCGCCCTAGAGCATACAACGGTTTATACATTATTTATCGAACATGACTTCTTCAGAGGGCGTCAGCGGATTGGCAGAAGCGTGCGACGAAGAGGGCCTAACTCCATAGGGCTCTGCCTGGATACCGGATCTAGTTCTCGTACAAGGGGTACTCGGCGACGGGGGTAGGAGGATCTGGCCACATGAAAAGCCAGGTGAGTACATGGAATGTACTCGCAAGACATCAATCCTCAATCAACCGTAACCAACGGTCCTATATGGCATGGCATGGGTGCAGGTGCGAGTCCAAGCTTAACGGTTGGACTTAACTTACCTACTTACCTGTGACGAAAACCGTGGCTTATGAGAACGAGTCTCATTTCCACACAATAATATTCTCAACACTTAGGTTCTCAAGCTTGACCAACTCTGGTCCAACCCGAGCTCAGCTTTTGACCAACTATGGTCCACTTTTCAGCTCATTCAACTTTGGCCAACTCTGACCGCTTGGTGAATTTATTTCTCCGTGTTCGACTGGACTGACTCTAGTGTGACTGGACCCAACACCGTTCCTTAGGTAGGAACAATACTAGATTCTAGATTTGACACTCTCGAGAGGTTGCAACTTTTATCCACACGTTGGGGTCTAAGCTTGTACAGCCGGTACCTGCCGCACAAACCTATTCCCCCGTAGCCGTCCGCTCTATCAAGACACTCCTTGTATAGCTACCGACTTACCACTCGGGCTAAGTCTTATGACGAAGTGAATCCGGCACGTCCCCAACTCATGAGCAACGCCTAGCTCCGGAACCTTCACAAGACTAGCCCCGACCACAACTATGCGGTATCCGACTAGACTTGCCAAGTGGGTAGCATCAAAAGAGGCTCGATAGGCTACTAAGCTACGGTCTGCCCATTTCAACGACGCATGGTTGTGCGGGTGTGTTTGGCGAGTGGCACCATAAGACTCAATCTAGTCGACGGAGGTGATTATCTTTTTAGTCAATTTTATTCTCAACCACAAGACAGCAACAAACGTTAGTCCACAAGATATACATGAGCATAAAATAATCACATAGTAGTTCAGCAGGGTAAAGTAAGGTCAACCGGGCGATGGTGGAGTTTCCTCCGACCAGTGACAGCCACAGGTTGAGTAAAAACAAAATCAACCGGGCGAGGACGGAGATGTCTCCGGCCAGTAACAGCCACGGGTCGAGTAAGAAAATAAAATAAAACAATCGGTTAGCGTCAACCGGGCGATGGCGGAGATACCTCCGGCCAGTGACAGCCACAGATCGACTACAAAGTTAGTGGAGGCGTCCACGCGATCCCGTTCCTCCATTCCATTGACTGCGGCGGTTCCCCCAGTCCATCGTCACCGGAATGGGGAGTGGTGCATGGTACCGTCCAACGCAACACCACAACTCTACGGAAAAGTAGCCGCTTCAATCCACTTGGGCAGGACCCAACGTGTATTTAGACGGGGTACCGGAACTCAACTCACGGGACATGAGTTTATCGTATTGCAGAAAGTAAAAGTAGCATTAGGTCACATGAAATAATAGGCATGAAATGAGACATGTGGGATGCAACTATCACGCAAACAAATAATATTCATAGCAACAAGGTATCGACAACTTGGAAACAGGTGGTTGGGGGATGATGGCTTGCCTTCAGGGGTGGGTTCAACTTCCACTTCAAAGGCAGGGTTTGAATCTCCAAAAGAAATTTGAAACTAGGGTTAAAACCTTTGATAAGACATTCAAACGTTCAGCAGGCAAATGAACTTCAAATCCATTGAAACCAGTCTTATTGGATAAATATTTTCAAAACAAAGCCGGTGCAAAAAGACTCATATTTTTCTAAGCATGTTTGAGAGAGATATTAAGTTCCAAAGTTAGGTCCAGAATCTGTTTTCAAAAAAGGAACAGAAAACGTTTGGATAAGATTAAAACACTGACGGTTGGGTCCCGTCCCTTTAAAACCGAAGCGGTACGTGGCGAAGGAAAAGAACAGGGGGAAAGAGGGGTGTCGCCGTCGCCGGCGTTCTCACCGTCGAGGACGAGGGCGTCGATTCCGGCGGTCCTAGGGAAAGGGGAAGGGGGCTAAGGGCTCCGGCAGGTGTGGATTGGAAGAGGGAGGAGGCTTGGGCGGCGGGGTGGCTCTGGAGGTGGTGAATCGCTCGGGGACAGAGCGGCGGGGACGCGCTCGTCGCCGGCGCTCCGGTGCTCCCCGGGAGCTAGTGTGGGGTGGAGAGGAGGCTCGGGGGGAGGGGATGGTGGTGCGGTGCTGGGCTGCTGCCGGGGGGGCTCCTTTTATAGCCCTCCACGGTGGGGGGTCCGGGCGGGCTTGCGGTGAGGTGTCGAGGCGAGGATGGCCGGGCGGTGGGAGATGACGGACGGCGCGTCGATGGTGTAGCGTCAGAGAGGAGCTGGACGACGGATTCTCGCGCCCGCGGATAAGCTCGGGGCGGCGTGGCGCGTGCTGGCGGTGGGGGTCCGTGCGACCGTGGCGAGGTGGCGGCGCGTGGAGGCTGGGGCAGAGGGGAAGCGACGGACGGCGCGTCGACTGTGTAGCGGCAGGGGTGCTGTGCGGGGTGGAGCTGCTCCTGGACGACGGGATTCGCGGGGCGGGCGTCCAGTGCGGCCCTGTGAGGTGAGGGTCCCGCAGCGACGCTGTGCGTGCGGCGCGTCGCCTAGTAGGCGGCGGCGCACGGGAGGGGATGGGGAGCGGGGAGGTGTCGTGGTGGTCGTGCAGGAGGTGTGGGTGCTGGAGGACACGAGGGGGAGCGGCTGAAGGGTCCCCGGCGACGAGCAAGAACTGGCAGCGCCGCCGGGCACGTCCATGCCCGCGTTCTGGCCATGCCGAAATCGGCATCAGGATGATTTCCTCATCCTAGGGTCCAAAAACAAAAACTGTCCGTGTCATCTGGTGCCAAATTCCAAATCCTACAACTTTGTAGTTATGAAGTTTTGCTGATTTGAAACTTGGGTGAAGAGAAAATTTCATCAAACACTACTGGCTGAAAAGGGAAAAGGGGTTTTAGGCATTAAAAATTTAATGGTAAATGGCCAGGAAAATTACCAGAGCTAGATGTTTGTTAGGAGCACCTACCCTGAGATTTTTGCAATTTTTGGAAAAGGTTCAGTCGGGTTTCAAAAATGACCAGGGTTTTAGGCAGAAAACAAAGTAGGAAAAAATCCAACATTCTCCTAAGAAGGTGTTCAATATTTTTGCATATTTGGGTTATGTATTGGGTAGGGGTCCTTCCTGAATTTTTGGAGAATTTTTGAAGATGGTTTTGACCTACTTCCTTTGGAAAGCTAGGGTTTGGGGGTTTTCGGCAGAAAATAAGTCAGGGGAAAAGTCAAATCCTTTCCTAACAAGTCACCCAATATTTTGCATAAATAGGTTCTACTCTAGCTGGGGATCGCTCTGGAATTTTTGGGGAATTTTTGAAGTCACCCTTGATATAGCTCCTTTGGGAGGCTAGGGTTTAGGCCCCTTTGTTGTTAAAGAAATGACAAATATTTGGGGGAATCTTGGGGTTTTGGGAAATGTAGAATAAAACAGAGGTGCCAAGATCAGAAGGTCCAAATCCAAATTTTGGTTTTGTCAAATAAAATTTTATAGGGCCAAAATTCGGGATGTGACAATGGAGCGTTGTGGGCCCGTAGAACCCAGCTCGCAGGGCCTTGGCGACTAAGGCCCTGCTGCTGGCGTGGTGCCCACATGTGCCGGTGTGGATCTCAAGGAGGATAGCCTTGCCATCCTCGGATGCGATGCATCTCTGGAGGATGCCTGATATGTTTCGCTTGTAAAGCTCTCCGTTGATTATTGTGAATGCTTTGGCACGGCGAGTGATGCGCCGTGCTTCGACTGTATCTTCTGGGAGTTCTTGTCGTAGCATGTACGCCAGGAATGGTTTCGTCCATATGGGCTCGACGAGGAACACTTCGACTGGGCGATTTGCCGAGTCGGGTGCCTGGGAGCTCGAGGCGTCAACCTCGGGCGTCCCAATTGCTGGTGTAGAGGGAGCCGCAGGTCGCGCCACCTTGATCGACCTTTTGTTTATCTTTTCCAAGAAAACTCCGGGGGGCACCTTAGCTTTCAAGGACCCAATGTTTGCTAAGGTGTCCGCCTCTTCGTTGCTGTTGCGCCCGACATGACGGAGCTCGCAACCGTCAAAGTTGCCCTCCATGATGTTATACAGGTTCCTATAGGCGATCATGTTGTCTGTTGCGGCGTCGCACTCCTTCATGGTCTGCTGTACAACCAAGTTGGAGTCGCCGTAGATCATTAGGCGGTCGGCGCCGCACTCCTTGGCCATCTTCATCCCATGTATGAGAGCTTCATATTCGGCTTCGTTGTTGGATGGTTTTTCAAAGTCCATCTGCAGGACGTAGCGCAGCTTGTCACCTTTTGGTGATATGAGGATAACGCCTGCGCCTGCTCCTTCGTTCCTCTTCGAGCCGTCGAAGTACATGGTCCAAGAGTTCGATGTATCAGGTACTGAGGGCAGCTGCATCTCCATCCATTCGGTGGTAAAGTCAGGTAAGACCTGTGCCTTGATCGATGTTGGGTGTTTGTATGTTAGGTCCAGAGGACCTAATTCGATGCTCCATTTGGCTACCCTGCCGGTTGCCTTGGAGTTGTTCAGGATGTCCGCAAGTGGTGCCGTGCTCACTACCGTGATCGGGTGCTCTTGGAAATAATGTGCCACCTTGCGCGAAGTCATGAATACACCATAGGCAAGCTTCTGGTAGTGGGGGTATCTTTGCTTGGAGAGAGACAAGACCTCACTGAGGTAATATATGGGCCTCTGCACTCCATGGGCTCTTCCTTCTTCTGCGCGTTCGACCACCAGCATTGTACTGACCACTCGGTTCGTGGCAGCTATGTAGAGGTACAATGGCTCCTTCTCCTGAGGAGCTACCAGGATTGGTGGAGTCGACAGCATGCGCTTGAGGTTCATGAATACTTCTTGAGCTTCTAGCGTCCACTCGAACCAATCTGTCTTCTTCATCGGCTGATAAAACGGGAGCGTTTTTTCGCCCAACTTGCTGATGAATCTGCTGAGTGCAGCTATTCGCCCAGAGATCTGTTGGACCTCCCGAAGCTTTGAAGGCTCCGGCATCTTCAGGAGTGCTTGTATCTTCTCCGGATTTGCTTCGATACCACGTGCGGATACGAGGTACCCGAGCAGCTGCCCGGCTGGAACGCCGAACACGCACTTCGTTGGGTTGAGCTTGATATGATACTTCTTGAGCGCGGCAAATGTCTCGCACAGGTCATCAAGGAGCGTTGCTTCTTTCTTGGTCTTGATAACTATGTCGTCAACATAGACTTGGACGTTTCATCCGATTTGCTGCTTGAGGCAGTTCTGCATCATGCGCTAGTAGGTGGCACCCGCGTTCTTGAGCCCGAAGGGCATTGTTGTGTAGCAGTAGACGCCGAAAGGCGTGATGAATGTTGTTTTGTCTTTGTCTTCCTCCTTCATCCGGATCTGGTTATAACCTGAGTAGGCGTCCAGGAAGCAGAGGCGCTCGCAGCCTGCCGTTGAGTCGACAATTTGGTCGATACGTGGCAGGGGGAAGTGATCCTTTGGACAACACTTATTTAATGAAGTGAAGTCGACACACATGCGGAGTATGTCTGTGTTTTTCTTTGGCACCAGTACAGGGTTAGCCACCCAGTCTGACTTCTTGATCTCTCGGATGAATTTGGCTGCCAGGAGCCTGTCGATTTCCTGCCCGATGGCGAGACGCTTCGGCTCGGCGAAGCGGCGCATAGTTTGTTTGACGGGTCTTGCGTTAGGCAAGATCTGTAGTTCGTGCTCGGCGAATTCCCTGGGTATGCCCGGCATGTCGGCTGGACACCAGGCGAACATATCCCAGTTCTCACACAGGAACTCGACGAGCGCGCTTTCCTATGTAGGAGGCAAGCTCGTCGAGACGAGGGCTGTCTTCTTAGGGTCAGTCGGATGTATCTGGTGCGCCCTTGTGTCGTTGGTCGCATTGAAGGACGACTCGGACGGTGATTTTTTGCCCTCAGGGAAGAGGGTGCGATCGTTGGTGAGTGCCAGCTCCTGGAGCTGCTCCTGGGCTCCAAACGACTCAGAGATCTTGTTGAACTTGCGGTCGCACTCGTCGGACGTTTCGAAGTCGCCGTTGATGGTGATGGTCCCAAAAGGTCCTGGCATCTTGAGCTTGAGGTAGGCGTAATGTGGTACTGCCATGAATTTGGCATAAGCTGGTCGTCCGAGGATGACATGGTACTGCGACTTCCAGTCCACCACCTCAAACTCTATTTTCTCCTTCCTAAAGTTCTTTGGCCCGCCGAAGATGACGTCGAGCGTTATCGTGCCCAAGGGGTACACCTGCCGCCCTGGTACTATTTCGTGGAAGGTGTTGACCGACGGCGCGAGGTTGGTTGTTAATATGTTCATCCCGCGCAACGTGTCAGCGAACATGATGTTGATGCCGCTGCCGCCATCCATGAAGACGCGGCTCATCACGAAGCCTCCGATCTGGGCATCATGGACGAGGGCTGCGTGCCCTGGCCGTGGCACCTGCGGGGGGTGATCGTCGCGAGATAAAACGATGCTCTCGTGAGACCACCTCAGATATTCCGGCAGCGCCAGTGGTGACTTGACGGCGAGGTGCACCTGTCTCGTTATAAGCTTCTGGTCCCGGTTGGAAGGGCGTCCCTTCTATATCATGAACATGCGCTCGATGGGTTTCGGGTGGGAGTCTTCACCTGCTTGAGGTTCCTCGACGCGTGGTTGGAGCTGAATAGCTCCCGTCATTTGTCCTGGTGGGGGCAGGGCTGGGGCAGATGGTGCTCCGATGGCTGGCGCACGTGGTATGATTTGCGCCTGCTACTGGAGGAGGCGTGTATACTGCGCATGCAGTTCTTGAAAACCCTCGCAATCCTTCATGAGGTGAGAGGACGTGAGGTTGCCATGCTCGTCCCTGAACATGTGGAACCTGCAGGCTCCTTGCAAGGTAGGGGGAGGGCGCGGCACTCGCCCGTTGCGCGACTGGCGTGGTCGCCACTCCTGCTTGATGTTCTTGTTGTCCTTATAACCGGTTGTTCGGCTGCCGCTTTCATAGCGACTGCTGTCACGGTTTCTTTGCTCGCGGTTATCGGGAAAACCCGCCGCCACGAGTTATGCACCTTCGTTGTCATCATATGCTCGCAACTTCCGCTGGCGGCGACGATCGCTGCTGCGGTGACTGCAGTGGCCTTGGTCGTCGTTCTCCGCGGGTGTGCCACCGCGCTCGTTGCGTATAGAATCTTCTCCGTCCGCCCACTCGTTAGAAATTTGCATGAGGTGAGCGATAGTCTTCGGCTTTACTCTTCCAAGCGCCTCCTTCAGCTCGAGTCGATAGACGCCTCGGGTGAACGCGTATATCGCGTTGTCATCTGAGATCCTCTCTGCCGAGTTACGGAGGAGGGTCCACCGCTGGATGTACTCGCGTAGCGTCTCGTCCAATCGCTGCTTACAAGCTCAAAGTACTTCGAACGAGGCGGGTCGTTTGCATGTGCCGGCGAAGTTGCGGATGAAGTCTTCGCCGAAATCTTCCCAACAAGTATATGCTCCCAGCGGCAAGCTTTTAAGCCAGGCTCGGGCGGACCCTGAGAGCATGAGTTGAATGTACTGCATGGTCGTGGAAGTAGAACCTCTCTTGCAAGTTACTGCCGTGAGGTAGTCCTCCAACCATGCGGAGGGTTCTTGCAGACCATCGTACTTTGGGGGTCTCAGAGGTTAGTCTGAATCCCTTTGGCATTCTTGCCTCTCGGATGCGACGACTGAAGCATAATGCGCCACAAGGTTCGAATTCTTCTTCGGAGTCTGGATCGTCGCTGCTCATGTCGCGTGCGGCCCATCTTGAGCGGTTCCTATTAACCTTGCTCTGCGTGATGGCGTTGCGCGCGTCTTCACCTTCCGCTAGATGATATCGGTCTTCTCGTCTGCGAGTTCGCGATGCCTTTGATCGCGGGTGGCACGGTTTTCTCGGTCATGAGCGGCACGCTCGTTGTTTACACATGTGATGCGATCCTCCTGATCACGAGCAGCGCGGTCGCCTCGCTCACGGGTCCGCGGCTCATGCCGTGGGCTTTGTTGGCGCCGTGGAGGCGCGTTGTTAGTAGCCGCTGCACCTGCGGCTGGTTGTGGTGGTTCTTCTGGTATCAGCTCCGCACCTACCATGCTGACGAATTTTATTTGCTGGCGGTGCAAAGCCGCCCTAGGATCATCCTCCGGAGGTTGTGTCGATTGCAGGTACGTAGCTACCGACATGAGAGCGCCGGTAGCTGTTTTGCGAATTGGTACTCCCCCGTCATCCAGAGACAT
The DNA here is from genome assembly GCA_012064385.1 of Puccinellia tenuiflora. Classification (NCBI taxonomy): domain Eukaryota; kingdom Viridiplantae; phylum Streptophyta; class Magnoliopsida; order Poales; family Poaceae; genus Puccinellia; species Puccinellia tenuiflora. The sequence continues at coordinate 148,915 of QRDG01000880.1, read as the reverse complement.
GAAGGAGTTCTCCAGGTTGCGAGTGACGGTGCTCCTTGCCCCCTCCGGCATACGCAGGTAGCGAGGACCGAGAGGGTTGAGATCGCCCTGACGATTGGACAGATAAATCCGCCCGTCGCGCGCTTGACAGGCTAGCTTGCCTTCTTCTTTCCGCAAGGACTCTCTCCTGCTCCTTTAGCTTGATGCTTTCCTGCCATAGCAGGTACTGGTAGCATTGCAGGTCTTCAGCCGTGGCATCCTCCGCCGGAGCACCATCCGCTACGGCCTTTATTGCCTTTTCACCCATAGCTTGGGTGATATGAAGCTGAGTTCGTCCGTTCTGCAGAGTTACTGTGAACGGGTATGTGCGTGGCTCGGGTGGAGCGCTTGGTGATGCTGCCGTTATGATGGCCGTTCCCGCGGCTGGTCCTGCGGCTGGTCCCGCGGGTGCTGTCATGTACACTTGCATGGGGAGGATGCGCGGAACTTCCTCCAGGTCCGAGTCGTCTCCAAAGACGGACTCGAAGTTTGCTTGATTTCCGCCGGCAAAGTCCGAAGGGCTCGATGGCGGAGTCGATGAAGCATAGGGCACGACTGCCCACTCAGTCGTGCGCGTGAGAGTGGTGGTTGGCGATGAAGATCGCCTTGTCGCAGTTGAGAATGACGCGATCTCCTTGAGCGAATTGCCTGAGAACTCGTCGGAGGAGGACACGGCGAAAGCCGATGCAGCCGATGACGGGGCGGACTCTACCGCGGTAGTCGATGAAGTAGCGGGTGCTGTTGTCGCAGGGTGCAGTGCGTCCGTGAGGCGGAGAGTGCCCCACTTGTTGACGAAGAAGCGCAGCTCGCCGAAGCTTACATCCACGCATACGTGCAGATCCGCGAAGGCCGAAAGAGTGACCGGCGAGTGCGGGCTGAATCCTAGGGAGCCGAAGAAGATCGGCGATTGCAGATTCGGTGAGTCGTGAGTTGTCGATGATGAAGCCGCTGAATCCGTAGATCCAACACCAGTCTTTCCCACAGACGGCGCCAATTGACGTGGGGTTACCACGCCAAATCCCTCGGAGGTCATCCTTGGGTTTAGAAAAGAGGAGAAGATGGTGGTGTTGGTAGATTCGTCGGCTGACAAGCAAGAGTTACCCAGGTTCAGGCCCCCGAAGGTAAAAGCCCTACGTCCTGCTTGTCTGTTACTGATGGATGGAGCTTACAGAGGGATTACAATGGCGAGATCGAGAGATGCGATCTCGCTAGGGTTTCGGTGGCTAGTATCAAAGTGTCCCTAGCCGGTAGCCCTCCCAGCCCTTAAATAGTAGGGCTGGGTCTCGGGAATCCTCTACCGACTAGGGTTACAATTCGTAACCGACCTTGACTTTGCCTAATCTTGGGCTTGTTTCCTTCGGTATGGGCCTTCTCTTTGGCCTTGTTCCGTGGGCTGTGACGATGTTTTAACACCAGGTATCCAAACCGTGGAGCACCCGAAGGGTACACCCACGTCAGAGGTAATAAAGGCGTATAGAAAAACTGCAAGGCTTGCACCAGTTTCATTTAAAATAAAACCCACATCAGGTTCACAGAGTCTTACAACAACAACAATTAAAAGCAGAAGAGTGCAAAGTTTTAGCAGAAGCTATAAGTATTACAAGCCAGCATAATAAGAACATAAAAGGTGATACCTGCTTTTACCTCAAGTTTTTTTTCATAAAAAGCAGCGTCCTTGCTGTTTTCCTTCATTAAGGAGTAAACGAGTACAAGTGACTCAAAAACGAAAAAAAAAGAAGGGGGAGAAACTCACCCTCTTCAAGGAAGAATAGGAGAGAACTACAGACAATGCACCAAAACAATATAGAGCAATAGAGAGGGGAAGAAGGGATACAAGGTTGCATCAAGATCTTGACTAAACGTCAAAGACGACGACGCTTCATCTCTCATCTTCATGTAACCAGCACGGCAGACGCCAAGGCCGCTGGTTGTCCGGTCGCCACCCATCGACACCACCTAAAGAGAGGGAGGTGATGCAGGGGTGGATCAGGGGCTCGCTAACCCGAATTCAAATGAGATCTTCGGTACCTCTAAATCTTGAAAGCATCATCAGGATCAATTGGCAACCCTCGATGGAGAACGTAGCTGACAGGCCACCGAGACATCAGGCAAAATGGTGCTCCAAGATCCCAGAAGGGGTAGCAACGTCACGAACGTCTTTGTCATCTGAACCACAAAATTGGATCTGGGCTATCGCCCGGAACACGCTTGGGTTGGGTGGAATGCGGAATTTTCCTAACAACACCTCCAGTGAGGGAGACGACACCAATAACGCCGCCATCGTCGACGCCGGCAAGAACCGGCAGAGGGTTTTTACCTGAAGCAAACGAACCACAACATCTCGAAGGTCCACATCGTACATTGACTTTGGCTTTGCTCGGCCCGGTGAGAGGCTGGCGGGAGCAGCCTGTAGAGAGAGGGGGTGGCCGCCGCCTAAGGCCCGACTGCCGGGCCACAGCAACCCCAATATCAAAAAAAAACCGGCACGACAGCAAAAATGACCGACACCTGCGGCGCCAGAGGATGGGGGCCAGGGACTCAGGCCTCACCGACCAACACCAGGAGGCCGACAACGCCAGACTCACAAGGGAGGGACGAGGAGGAGGTATGTGAGGCAGCGAAGACGCGGAGGATGGTGGTTCTGGATGGGGCTTGATGGGAAGGAGACGTCAGATCTACAGGAGGCATGACGGGGAGGAGGCAACCAGTGGAGGAGCTTCAGGAGAGCCAAAAGGAGCTGCGCTGAGGGGTACTTCCACCGCAACACCTGCACGAGCTTAGTTCAGTGACGCTTGTCGAAGGCGGCGAGGGGGCTTGGATGGGAGGTGGCGGTGGTGGAGCGGGGTTAGGGTTCCGCCCATGTCGCTTCTATCTCAAGTGACAACCTAATCTTCCTCAGGGACACAAACAACTATGGTCTGCTTCAGCTTCCTGAGAGGGGTGTTGCCCAGGAGCGGAGACCAACAATCATGATCAAGCGGGGACGTCAGGCTCAACATCAACATTTTCTTACCCTAGGTGTTCAATCATATATATCAGGTGAGCCTAAGGGAAGAGGATGACAGTCAAATATTTTCAGGCTAATTTTCGCCCTAATGATACCATTGAGTGGATCAACCTCATGAGGGTGATTGAGGCGTTCCGTGGGATGACAGACCTGATAAGGTGACATGGAGGTTAGAGGCTTCGGGAAGCTTCTCAACTAATTCTATGTACCTGAGCCTTTGCGAGGTAACGACCCGCATCAACTTCTGTGTGGAAGACCTAGATACCGCTCAAAATCAAGATTTTCTTTGGTGCATGATAAGGGGACGGTTGCCATCCAGTGATAATATTGCCAATAAAAGGAATGGGTCTTGTAATGGCAGATGTTGCCTTTGCGGAGAGTTCGAAGAAGCAAACCATATCTTCTTCCACTATGTGCTAGCTAAATTTATGTGGGCTTGTGTTCGTGAGTTGCTCTCATGTTCATGAACCTAGAAGGGACTAGGGAGTTCATCTCAACTCCGCAAAGGCTCTTGGGCCGAATCCGCGGGATTGTATGGGTGTGCTTTGTGGTGATGTACTGGGTTCTTTGGAACGTTAGGAATAAAATGACAATCGAACACTTCTTCATTAGACAACCTACTGACCGTACCTTTAAAATGAACATTCTCCTACAGAGCTGGCGGGTCCTAACTAGGCAGGGAGACATGGGCGCGCTGGACTGGGCGAACTCCGAGCATCGAGACATTGATGCAAGAATTAGAGAGGGTTCTGCGGCAGATCCTAACTGGCCTTCTTTTGACGTTGTGGGTGTGCTTTGTTAACTCTGATGCGATGGCTTTATTCATAAAGCTGGACCTAGGCCTTCTATTTAAAATGTAAGTAGTTTTTTCCTTTTCGGTTCTTTGCGATTGGCGGCATGTAGCTTTGTAACAAACTTTCTTCCTTTTGATGCAAAAGACGTCGTAATTCTTTCACGGGTTCATGAGAAAACATAGTTTACCGAAATCAACTAACCTTTGAGCTAATAATAATAATAATAATAATAATAATAATAATAATAATAATAATAATAATAATAATAATAATAATAGCTACCCGTTGCTCGGTGACTCATCATCGCAGGTCAACTCTCGTAGTCTGGTCGTAGGCATCACAAGATAGGTAGATGTGTATAACATACTCAAAAAGATTGTTTATTAATTAGTGTGAGGCTTTACTCGAACTCAAGTTCAAGCCGTTGTACATCTTACCGTTCTGACAAGCTAATTAAGATTGGTGCGGGTATCTACTCCCACTAGCTCATAAAAAAACTATACTGTTAAGTATGAATCGCATTAAAATTGCACAAATCGGTGGATCTAGACAGGAATCTTCCCTTCCCCGCAAGAGCCAAGCCCTACCACCTCGCGGAGTTGACACTTCACAAGGCAATGCAGCACCATGTGCGCATGCATCTTTTGTGCCATTGATTTTGGTGCTTACACATTCCGGACTGATTAATAACTTGACTTTACAGTACTAGTAGTCCTTGTTCATCTTTTATTTTCAGGATGCTTTTGGAAACTAGTGTGATGAGTAGTTCCTCCAGAAAGACAAGTATGAACATAGAGAAAATATATCTTTTTTTATCCATCGAATATAATCCAGGTTAAACTTTGGAACCTCAACGGAAGAAATAACAAATGACATGAGTTATTGACTTTCTTTTTTAAAACAGACAACGTTAGTCCATTTCTTCTTCTTTTTCTGAAAACAACTTTAGTCCATTTCTAAGCATAATGCGGTTTGAAGGAAAACATGAGACTGGTTTCCTAAAAGTGGCAGCATAGTCAACACAAGAATTGGAATAATTAAAACAATAGACAAACCAGTAATAACTCTTTATCCAGTGTTAAGTTTCGTTAATGAAACTAGGGGCAACCCTTTGATAAAAAAAAAGGATAACGCAGTAAAAATGAGTAGAAAATGGACTAATGGAGAAATTAAGGGAAGAGGGGAACAGAATTTCGAATACAAGCCATTGGAAAATCCAATATTATATAATTGAAAAGGTTAGAGAGAATCTGAAAGTACTGCAAGTATTCTCCAATTTTCTAGTTTATCCAGAATACACCTTTTGTAAATCACCTGACTATTTTCATTCATAACATTCCAATAATGTTTTTAACTTATCTATAACAGGTTTCGTGATATACAGTTTTTAGATGTTTTACTAATTTCTTATAATTTTTTAAGTTGATTTGTTGATTGTGCAGCCACGTGTGTAAAACCTCTGATATGTCATTCATCCAAGTCTTCTCGGATTTCTTATGTCCAAATTGGTTCTAAAAAATTCTAGTCCAGTTCAGTAAAAAATACTATTTAAAAATTCCAAGCTGCATTTTCACCAAACTGAAGTGGAACTTTATAAAAAGTAGACTTAGATTAAATAAAACTTCAAGCTAGCTAGGTGACTTCGCATCAGTGGTGGATTTATGTCCTGAAAATATAACATGGTACCAATTGATAAATTCGGCTCTTAAAACGGTGGTTTTATGCTATTCACTCGAGGTAAATTAAACTTCCACCAGGTGACTTCACATTAGGAAAAAAAATATAAGCCTATATCTAGAACGCGGAAGGTTTTAAGCACGTCCAAGAAATTTGGAATACACCTTTTAATTTGATAAGGAAATTGGGAATACATGTAATGTCGGTGTGGAACTGTGGAAGCAATGAAAACACGTCAAGTAGGTAGGGTGCTCAACTTTTTGGCAGCCGCGCGCCCGTATAACGTGGAAACCTGTAAACAAAACATGCCCAACTAACAAAGGGTAGTGGACTAAAATATGCAACGCGATCATGAATCGTAGTTGTTGAGCACGACTGTGCAGGATTTGGCACATGGCCATGGAGCTACCATTTCTTTTGTGCAAGCAAGCTAGGAAGCTGCAACGGCAAAATAATGGAGAGCAGTTGAAGATAGCCGGCCAGCCAGGTCAAAGGAATTGCCGCGTCCAGCCACCAACTCCTTCCCTCCGGCGCGCGCGGCCGTCAACCATGTCAGGCATGACGAACGCGTACGCCCTGTAGCTCCGGCTATATAAAGCGCCCACTCACCAGCTAGCTCCACAATCATCCCAGATCTCACTCTCTCAAGTCTCAAACTCAACTCAAGTACTCACCTCACCGGCCGGCGAAGACTTTGTATTGTGAGCTAAGGAGGGATCTATCGGTCGATGGCAATGGTGAAGGCCGTGTTCGTCGCCGTTGCGGCTGTGGCGGCACTTGCGCAGCTATCCACCGCGGTGGAGTATACGGTGGGCGGCAACGGCGGGAAGTGGGACGCCAGCGGCAGCAACTACGACGCCTGGTCCGCCGCGCAGAAGTTCACCACGAAAGACAGCCTCGGTAAGCAAGTAGCTCTTGTCTTCTCCTAGCTCAGTTCGCCGGCCGGGTGGCTGCGAGTATCAAGAACCTGACAAGTTCCCGACCTCTGAATGACTGCAGTGTTCAACTACGCGGCATCACACGACGTCGTGGAGGTGAGCAAGGCCGGCTATGACGCCTGCTCGCCCAGCACCCCACTCGCCAGCCACACCGACGGCAAGACCACCATCAAGCTCACCACCGCCGGGAAGCGCTACTTCATCTGCGGCGTCCCCGGCCACTGCGCCGCCGGCATGAAGCTCGTGGTCAACGTCGTCGCCGCCTCCACCAAGCCCGGGGGGGAGAGGAGCGTCGCCCCGGCGCCCGCGCCGGAGGGCTCGTCCACCAACGGGCAGCTGCCGAACGAGTCGTCGCCGACCGGGGCACCCGGTACGCCGTCCGGCGCCGCCAGCATCGGTGCAACGGCCGCCGTAGCGCTCGCCATGGCCATGGCCGTGGCGCTCGCCATGTGAGAGGGATCTGGCAGCGATCCATGGCTTAGTTTTGGGGGTGCTTGAGATCTTAATCATGTCCACGCATTTGCGGACTTTTGTTCTTGCTATTCTAGTGTCGTCCTCTCTGGCTGGCAGTGGCACTGGCATGCACATTGCCTTCCCTGCATGTTCCTTCCTGTTATCAGCGTAGTAGGTTTATTTGTTGTATCTCTCCATCGAAAAATAAATACAGTTCACATTCTTTAAACATCGCTTGCATGTGTTTAAACCTCGCTTATTCTCATTCAGAGTACCCGTTAGAGCATGTAATATATCGTTGTGTGTTTGTACTACTAGTTTCTAGTTTGTGCTCTGTCCAGATTCAGAAACCAGACTAGCAAGCTACTCCTTGCTCTGTTTCAGCTACAGATACAATGAGCAGCAAAGCTGTGTTTGCTCTGCTTTTGAAAGGTTCATCTCAAGTAAATGGCAACAAGAGCATGTGTTTTACAGAAAATTAATGCGATTGCATGTCCCACAGAAAATACGTCTATATAAAGATTCACTTATCAACAAACAAAATGTAAAACATCCTCTATGCGCGTGTAACGGCAGCTCGACATAACCCATGTAAAATTCGCCATTGTCTCTATCCATTATCTTTGTCGGTCTCCCACTCTTGGGTCTTCTCATCTCTTCAAATATATTTCCATATGGTCTAATCCTCACGACGAGATGGCTATCACTGCCAAAGGGCAGCACGTTCTTCTCGCTGTGTAACACCAACCTTTATCATCCTCTACTGTCGGGCCTCATGTTGTTGTGGTAACCTGAAACATCTTTAAACCGTTCGAACATGCCAGCCTTCAAACCTTCAATCTAGTGCGTTAGCAGCTTCCATGGTCCACAATATTTGTATTTTCAAAACCTAGTCTATTTTGCAAAGTATATGAAAGTGTATGATCTGTTTGCTGAGTATGATTTATCGTACTCACCCTTACTTCATATGTTTCTTTTATGTTATCAGAGTGTGCAGCAAAAGACGATCGTCATCCGAAGAGTAGGTTGGACGGGAACGTTTAGAAAATCTATTTATTCATGTAAATGTAAATAATCTTGAAAAATAAGTAAATGAGCTGATCGAGATCCGTTGTGCTGGTTTATTCTGCTTTTCTACGCCTTGCGCGTGTATAGGCCTCAAGGTCTATAGTCACGCGGCGGACTGTCATTCTCCCAGGCCTGGTCTCGGGGCGTGACAATTCGGGCACGCTCCAATGCCTCCGTCTCCCGGTGAGCGTGGCTGGCACGCTCTCCCTCTCCGACGGAGTCCAGCGAGCTTCTCGTCCCTCTCCGGCGGAGTCCAAGGAGCCGCCGTGTAGATTGCTAATTGTCAGATAATTAGCAGAGGGTTTGGATTAAGCTTCTTTGACCATAGCAGACATGTGTCAGGCAACCAGGGGGTGCGCACATACCCACCCTGAAGAGCATATCATTTCCACAAAATTCTATATCACAATTACTTTTATTGATATTGTGTTGGTCGGATCTTGAACTTGAATCAGCTTGGCTCTATACTATATTGAACCCATGTGTCGGCTAGTTCGCACAAAAGTCCGAACCGATGAAAAAATATCGCGCAATATAACAAGTCTTCATCTCCGATGTAGGCGCTAGAGGTAAGCGACAAGAACAACTCATGGTAGTCGTGAAAACTGTTGGAGCTACTCATTCTTTCACCTCCCTAGGGTCATTGTTAAAAAAAATATCTCCACGATCTCCTAAATAGGCGTCCAGCATTAGACATGCCCTTGGGCCATCTCCAATAGAAAGATGCTTACATAGATTCTCAAACAAGAACAAACAATCAAGTGTTTGCATAAGCGCTGCAGGTTCCAACGCAAATAGTGGTTGCTTAAATCATCAAATTTGGGTAAGGCATTGCCCAACCCGCCGTGCGACTAGCTATAAGCGTCGCTCAGGCATACCATCTAACTGAAGTAGCGATGCTTACCGAGAAACCATGATCGCAGCGCACAGCGGGCGGGTATTCTGACAGGCATTTTATTCCTTCAGCCATTTCCAAGCACGGCGTTGGTGATGGTCTCATACTTCGACACAAGTTCATCTCTGTTGTGACGCCACCAGTAGCATAAGATTTTCAGGCAGAAGCTTACGGGTTGCTGCAGGCAGTGAAGATTACACCTAAACTACATGTGTAGGACCAAAAGTATTTGACGGACTCTTATGTGCTTGCTTCAGCTGTTGTGGAACCTGATGTTGTGAAAGCAGGTTCGTGAGCTATCCGTCCAATCTTAGCAGTCATCCAGGCTACACCTTTATTTAAGCCAAAGCAGCATAGACAAGGTGCACATGAGCCTGAACTTCAAGGCACATCATCAGGCCAAACTTGCTATCAAAGTGCACGATAAACCATTTACCTCCATGTGCTTACATACAAATCAAGGGGTTAGGTACAAATCAAGAACAATTCCTACATGTAATGTGCTATCAGCAATGAGTATTCAGCCACTCAAGCTGATGTTTGTAAATTGTCCTTAGATCCTTATTAATAAAGTCCTTCAGGCCAAAAGATTGTTCATCTCAAATCTCTTCCTTACATACCCTTTGGACCAGATCTAGAAATAGTTCTTCAAGATCCAGACCAATGGATGAAGTTCCTTAAAGGAGCCAAATTCGGCAAAATATAAGCGTGCGGCCAAGCCAAATCTAACTCATTGCTCTCCTCATTGAGTGTGATGCGGTGAAGGAACCCGAGAGTGTTCGAGTCAGGTTCCTTTTGGTAAACTGCTTGGACCAACGGGCTTGTTGCATTGCAGATTGTGTAGGCCTATTGATGGTCCTAACGGTCCAGGAAAGTGTGGGTTCTGATCTGCCATGCTCAAATTGTTATTTTCATGCACTAGTAATCGTGCACGTGTAACACACGTGTAATCTTAGGAGATAAAATTCATCAAGTGTTAATGCATTATTATTTTGTTCTTGTTGGGACAAAATCAAATTTTAAGCCTTTGCTCTTCTTTTATTATTGGCAACTCCCCCTGCATTGGATAAAAGGATATTGAAAATGGGGTCTCCGGAAATAAATCACAGCTACAATAAATTAAAGGGCAAATGAATCCTATTGTTAGCCAGCTAGCAAAAACTTGCATAATGCAAGAATGCAAGATTGATCTAAGTCACAACCAGTAAAAAAATAGACTATATATTTCACATGCTAAGCTATAGAAATCCACCAAAATAATGCACACTGCACCAAAATGTGGATCCATTCCTTGAAAATCTGGAATACATTCCCCGAAAAATCATGTTAAACTAAACAAAAAGAGAAAAAAGGCGCATCTCCCCTGGAAGAATCCAAGAAAAAGTGAAATCATATCAGCTTTAGTAAGCTTCTCACAATGAACTATTTTATGCTAAATTCACAATATATTTTGCAATTCTAACTTGCTTGAGGCCAAATTTCAGTACATTTCCATATGTGTTCATAGCTGCAGTTAAGTTGAAAAAGCAATCACAGAAACTTAAATGATACATTTCTTAAAACAATTAAGCGATAGAAGCTTCCGACTCGGGCGGTGTGGACGTCAATAAGACATGCTAGATTGCTGGTGTCGGTGTATTCTTGTCATCATATTGATGTTTCTCAATATATACAGCAGCAGGCTGCAGCTAATAAAAAAGGTATGGTGGTCAGTGCAGAAAAATTCACGTACAATAACATATATATCATGCATTTAGAACATACATAAGGCTGACGATTTGATCTTTCATGCAATAATATGACCAATGGAGCAAAACACCACTGCCAGCTCACAAACCGAACCAAACCTACAATACAACCAATTGTTCTGCGGACCTGCAGTTATGTTAGCCAACACCACGTTTAGAAAAGATAGCTCCTTCATTTTCATTCGAACAGAAAGTGTGTCCTCATCGCGTACTATAACTCAGCACGTGCACATGCACGTGATATATGTCAAGGAGTGTAATTGTAACCAAATTAAGTATACGTATTATCCGACATTTATGATCTCGTGCAAATTCAACCTTCAACATACACACACAACATTACAAATACCTAACAAAAACACCCTGGAAGATGTGCATCTCCAGCACACTCACGCAGGCTCCGTTTGTTTCCGTGAAAAGCAATGATACTGTTAAGTCACAGAAGAAACAACATTGAAACATACACTTAGTAAGCGTGTAGCAGAACATAGGACANCGTCGAGACACCTGTGGCCGACGAGTCGCAGTAGGCGGCCGTCGAGCTGCAGCATATGGCTGATGAGCCACGGCAAGCGGCTGTCGGGCAGCAGCAAGAGTCAGTCCCTCTCGCGGGTGAGCACCGCGTGGAGGTGGTGATGATTGAAGAGGCGGCGTCGCCTCAGCTAGGGCTGCCTCTCCCCCCGCGGTCAAGCACCGTGTGGAGGAGGTGATTGAGCTGGCGACGCCTCCGCCTACTCGGGCGGCTACTCCTCCCGCGGCGGAGCACCGCGCGGAAGAAGAGGAGGTGGACGAAGAGATCGTCGCGGAGTCGCCCCCAGCAGCAAGGGAGGCTCCCACAAGGAGGGCAGGTACTCCCGCGGCCATGGCAGACGCGGCCACCACGGAGGGGGCGGGGAGCGCCCCTGAAGAGCGGGAGGCAGATACGCCTCTGGAGCCCCCGAGCGACGGGACCAGGGGCGAGGAGATGCCCAGCCCCCTGAGGGCTCTCGATGCGGGCGGCGGGGGAGACGCCCCCACAAGCCCCACGCCGCGGCGGGGGCCGCTACAAGTTCGGGGCAGGATGCCCTAGGCGCCTCGACAAGCGTCGAGGCCTCTTGCGCCCCACAAGGATACAGGGGTCTTGGCGCTGGGTGAGCCGCGCCCTCGCGCGGTTCGCCACGACGTTGTCTGATGTAGCCCCACACGTGGACAACACCATGGACACCATGCCAAATGGCCCAATGACAAGATCAAGAGTCAAGGCTCTTCATGAAAAGGTGACCTCGCTCCTCTCGATGTGTGATCTTGACCTTCCTTTGAATGGGTTGCTACTTCATGCCGGTACCTTGTGCATACTCAGGATCCACCCGGTTGATGGCCCACAATGGAGTCAAGGAGATGACCAAGAGAAGGTCCAAGATGATGGAGAAGATGGACAAGAGGAGACCCAAGAAGATGGACAAGAAGAGGAGGGAAGGAGCGAAGACTGGGTGGCCGGCCTCCCAGCCGGCCTAGGCCGGCCTCCAGGCCGGGCACCAACCCGAAGCCGCCGGCCTCCCAGCCGGCCCAGGCCGGCCTCCAGGCCGGGCACCCACCCGAAGCCGCCGGCCTCCATACCGGCCCAGGCCGGCCCCCAGGCCGGGCCACATCCCGACGCCACCGGCCCACGCGCCGGCCTCCCAGCCGGCCTCCAGGCCGGCCTAGGCCGGCCCCCAGGCCGGTCATCCACCTGAGCCGGCCGGCCTCCAGGCCGGCCTAGGCCGGCCCCCAGGCCGGTTCCCCGCCAGAGCCAGCCGGCCTCCAGGCTGGCCTAGGCCGGCCCCCAGGCCGGTTCCCCGCCTTTCCTGCCCGTTTTGTAATGGACTATAAATAGCTTTCCACTTTCCCCATTTCGAGGTTAGACTGAATCTGAGACTTGTGAGAGCTATGCTCCTCCTCCCTCGTAGCTAGGGTGCCTCGTTGAGGTAGATCTTGTTGTTGCTACTCTTTCACTGCGGTGTCTCTAGTAGTGCAAACCAATCTTTCACTGCGGTGATTCTATTGGATCGGTGGACCGGCCGGTAAGAGCAATCGGTTTCAACAAGAGTAAGTTTGGCTTTGATTCTTCGATCCAAAGGCTACCTTTTTGAGGGTTTGTTGTTGGGTGGAGTTCTTAGCAGGATTTGCTAGTTATCCTTGTGTTTTGCCCACGAATCTCCCTCGTTTCCCCCTCGTGTTCTTCGTGTTCATCCCCGTTTCTCCCTCAAATCCGTGAAGATCGGGCCTAGCCCTACACCATTTGGTATCAAGAGCAAGGGTTTCCACGGATTTGGATCGTGTTTCCACCGTTTATTAGCCATTTTCCACCAAAATTTTTCTTTCCCATACCAATTTCGAAAATTCCAAAAAAAAATAGCCCATATGGATTTCGTTCGATCTTTCGATTTGGTGAGCGATTTGTGGTTTTGATCCACGGATCTCGTGCTTAAGACCTTTTCCCCACTTTCCGTTGGTGTTTCCCGGAGGCCTTTTCCGCTCCAAGCCCAAGCGTGCCGCGCAATTCGTCGCCGGCGGTACTACGTCCGAATGGCCGTTACTACCGCCCGCAATCGGTCTTACCGCCCGTTCGGCCGGTGCTACCGCCGCACGACTATTCACCGATTTCATCTTTGTGTCGCTTCATCGCTACCTCGACGACATCAAAGGTATAGCTTCCGACACATCCCTTTCCATTTCGCGAAACTTTTTCCTAGGAGCTAGCTCTTCATAGTGTGAGCATTGCACTTGTGTGACACCAAGTAACCATATCATAATCTTGTGAGCATCTAGTTGTAGCGGACTCGGCTCGGGCAAAAGCATAAAGCAAAAGAGAAATAGAAAAGATTCAAAAAAAAAAAAAGAGAAAAGCCGAGCCGTGATCCTAGTTATCCTCAAGCTCCAATTACCAATAGATAAATGGGTACACTTGTGCAAATCGGGTGCTCCTTCCCATACACTTGAGCTAGTTGTCCTTCGAGAGGTGGTGCGGCACGAGCATAGTCTTCGTTAGGTCCAAGTTGCTCCTCCCTATAGTCGCACCATCCACGTTTGTCTCCACGTGTGAGTCTCTTTTGTTTCTCGGATTGTGTGGTTAGTCTCTTTTGTTTCGTGGTCCTTGTGGTTATCCTCCACTTCTTGCAATAGCCTTTTCGTTGGTTTCGTTTCGATTTCTTGCCACTTTACCATACCCAAGCTCCTCATAAGTGTGTGTGTGGGTCGCTTTTGGATTGCTAATCAAACACTCTTACTCTTGTAACACCTTTGTCTCGGACGGCAAGTCCACTTGTCCAATACTATCAACCAAAGGTAAGAGCGGTTTTTAGCCACCACATATTCCACATATCACTTGTGTTTGCTTATCATGGCTAGGGAAGAACAAGATGCCGACTTCGGCAAACAAGCGGAGGCCCTGAGGAGGTACATGGACGACAACTTCCGCCGCTACGAGGAGCGCCATCAAGCCGCACAACGTGACAACGCTGAGCGCTTCGCTCAAATACAAGACGATCAACGTGAGAACAAGGCGCGTTCCATTCGTCTCGAGGAGCTTCTCGAACGACAACAACGGCACTCTTCGAGATCAAGCTCAAGGTCTTCCCATCGTTCCAACGCAAGAAGCAAAGGTCCAAGTGAGATTGGTCAAGGTCAACACCACAACATACCTCCTCCACAAGCGAACTTGGACCATCACCAACACCACGACGAACATCGTCACGAAGCGCCTCGCCCTCTAGCGAACATCGACCCTCCACTTCATCAAGCTCGTCCTCGACAAGAAATTCCAATTCAAAATGTTAACTTGGATCCCCTACACATACATGAGGACAATCGACATCATCGTCATGAGCTACCTCCACATCGAGCCCGCCGAGTGCCATTGGCCGACAATCATGTTGATATTGAAGATGACGAGGATTATGTTCCACGCCACCACCCACGACATCGTCACCGAGACCGCCATCACCACCATGATGATGATGATGAGGATGATCGCAAGAACCGTTTCAATCCTCCCAAGCTCGTCATTCCTAAGTTCCATGGCACCAACGACCCGGAAGACTATATTGCATGGGAATCCAAGGTCTCCAAACTATTTCGAGTCTACAAGGTGCCGCAAGACAAACGAGTCGACCTCGCATCCCTCGAGTTTGAAGGCTATGCGCAACTATGGTGGGAACAACTCCAATCATCCTTTGAAGACCCAATCGATACATGGAATGACATGAAGAAGGAAATGCACAAGCGCTTTGTGCCACATCATTATGCGCGAGATTTGTACAAGAAGCTACAAGAACTCAAGCAAGGTATCAAGACGGTCGACGAGTACTACAAGGAGATGGAGTCCACTCTCTCCCGTGCACACATTGTAGAGTCCGAGGAACAATCAATGGCACGTTTCTTGAACGGCCTCACGTACCCCATCAAGAAGATAGTGGAATTCCAACCTTATGAGAACCTTGTTGAGCTCGTTCATCAAGCCATGAAGGCCGAGCGCCAAGTCGCCGAAGAGCTCAAGTATGTCAAGGCCAAGTCCTTCTTCGCCACTAGAGCTTCATCATCAACACAACCCATGACTCAAGTCCAAGCTCAAGGCAATGCCAAAAGTTCTACACCGCAACCCACTACCACTTCCAAGAAGACGACGCCCTCACCACAAGCCGTCAAGTCATATCTCACTTGCTACAAGTGTGGAGGTCAAGGGCACAAGTCATTTGAATGCACCAACAAGAAGGTCATGATAGTCAATGACAATGGAGACTATGAGTCCATGAGTGAAGATGAGTACCACGCATTGAACAAGGTGGCCACGATGCAAAGTTTGGATGACGACGATGACTACATCTATTGTGATGGTGACCCCAACCCCACTCTAGTTGTCACTCGAGTCTTGACTACAATCAACCAAGGTGATGACGCTCAAAGATGCAACTTGTTCCAAACCAAGGCCGGCATCAACGACAAATCAATCAAGGTAATCATTGATGGTGGAAGTTGTCACAACTTGGCAAGCAAGGAGCTATGTGAGAAACTCAACTTGACATACAAGAAGCACCCCAATCCTTACCATGTGCAATGGCTTAGTGACTCCGGCACCGTGAAGATCCAACACACGGTTCAAGTATCCTTCAAGATTGGCTCTTACGAGGACACGGTAGATTGTGATGTGGTACCCATGTCGGTTTGCCACTTACTTCTGGCCGCCCTTGGCAATTTGACAAGGCCGCTACTCATGATGGGCGCACCAACTACTATAGCTTCAAATGGAACAATAAGATCCTAGTGCTCCGCCCAATGACTCCAAGCCAAATTATCGCCGACAACGCCAAGACAATTGTAAGAGCGCAAGATAAACAATCCTCTAGTGAGTTGAGTGGTGAGAGAGCGAACCACATTCACGTGAGTGAGAGCCACAAGCCAAATGTGAGCGAGAAAGGGAAAAGAGTGAGTCCCGGCGTAGTCTTGTTAGCCACCAAAAGTGAGATGAGGGAAGTGAGAGCAAACCCATCCACTTTCCACTTCGTGCTCTTATGCAAAGGAGATGGCAAAGAAACTAACGACTTAACCCAAGTTCCTCCGTCTATGTTGTCTATTTTGCAGGAATTCAAAGATGTCTTTCCGGATGAGCTACCTCAAGGACTTCCTCCCCTACGTGGAATCGAGCATCGCATCGACCTCATTCCCGGCGCCCCTCTACCCAATAGAGCGCCATACCGCACCAACCCAGAGGAGACAAAGGAGATCGAGCGCCAAATTCAAGAACTCCTCGCCAAGGGACATGTTCGTGAAAGCTTGAGTCCGTGCGCCGTTCCGGTCATCCTCGTCCCCAAGCAAGACGACACACTCCGAATGTGCATGGATTGCCGTCCCATCAACAATATCACGGTGAGGTATCGACATCCTATCCCACGACTTGATGACATGCTAGATGAGCTTAGTGGTGCCACTATCTTCTCCAAAATTGATTTGAAAAGTGGCTATCACCAAATCCGTATGCATGAAGGAGATGAATGGAAAACCGCATTTAAAACAAAACTTGGTCTTTACGAGTGGCTTGTCATGCCCTTTGGTCTTTCCAATGCTCCTTCAACATTTATGCGTCTTATGAATCACGTCTTGCGCACTTTCATTGGCAAGTTTGTGGTTGTCTACTTTGATGATATCCTTGTGTATAGCAAATCCTTGCATGAACATGTCGACCATGTGAAGCAAGTTTTGTTGGCCCTTCGTAATGCTTCCCTTTTTGCCAACCTCAAGAAATGCACCTTTTGCACCGACAAGCTTGTGTTTTTGGGTTATGTGGTTTCTTCAAAAGGGATTGAAGTTGACACCTCTAAGGTTGAGGCAATCACAAATTGGCCACCGCCAACTAATCTTGCTCAACTTCGTAGCGCTCTTGGTTTGTTTGGGTTTTACCGTCGCTTTGTGAAAGATTTTAGCACAATTGCTTGCCCCTTGAATGAGCTTACCAAAAAGAATGTACCCTTCATTTGGGGCAATGCTCAAGAATCGGCTTTCAATGAACTCAAGAAGAGATTGACCGAAGCTCCTTTACTTGCTTTACCGGATTTCTCCAAAACATTCGAACTTGAGTGTGACGCTAGTGGCCTTGGCATCGGTGGCGTCCTCATGCAATGTGGCCGTCCCGTTGCTTATTATAGCGAAAAACTTGATGGTGCTCGCCTAAACTACCCAATCTACGACAAGGAACTCTATGCCTTAGTACGTGTTTTGGAAGTGTGGCAACACTACCTTTGGCCAAAAGAGTTTGTTATCCACTCCGATCATGAATCTTTGAAATATTTGAAAACCCAAGCCAATTTGAACAAAAGGCATGCCAAATGGGTTGAATTCATCGAGTCTTTTCCCTATGTGGTGAAGTACAAAAAAGGCAAGGACAATATCGTTGCGGATGCTCTTTCCCGCAAGATGAGCTTACTCACCCAACTTGAAATCAATGTTTTGGGTCTTGATGACCTTAAAGAACTCTATGCTTCCGATTCTTTCTTTGGTCCTATCTTTACCAAGTGCACAATTGACAAAGGTTGCGATGATTTCTACTTGCATAAGGGTTTCTTGTTTAAGGCTAACAAACTATGCATTCCCGAGTCCTCGCTCCGTTTGTTACTTCTACATGAATCACATAGTGGAGGACTCATGGGACACTTTGGACGTGACAAGACACTCGCCATGCTATCTACACACTACTTTTGGCCACGGATGACGCGTGATGTGGAGCGCTTGGTGCGCCGTTGCCCAACTTGCCTCAAAGCTAAGTCCACGTTGAACTCTCATGGCCTTTATATGCCTTTACCAATACCATACACACCTTGGTCCGACATTAGCATGGATTTCGTCTTAGGATTGCCTCGCACAAAGAATGGCAAAGATTCAATATTTGTTGTTGTCGATCACTTCTCGAAAATGACACACTTTATTCCTTGCAATAAGACCAACGATGCTTCACACATTGCAACTTTGTTCTTTAGGGAAATCGTTCGTCTACATGGAGTGCCGAAGACCATTGTTTCGGACCGCGATGTCAAGTTCACAAGCTACTTTTGGAAGGCATTGATGGCAAAGCTAGGAGTCAAGCTCCTCTTCTCCACCGCTTACCACCCACAAACCGACGGCCAAACCGAGGTGGTGAATCGAAGCTTATCAACTCTCCTTCGCGCATTAATCAAGCCAAACATCAAGGGTTGGGAGGAATGCATACCGCACGCCGAGTTCGCCTACAACCGTGCCTCTCACCGGGCGACCAAGCGAAGCCCGTTTGAGGTTGTCTATGGGTTCAACCCCAACACCGCCCTAGACATCCTACCACTTCCTCTACACGAGCGCACCGACATGGACGTCGACAAAAGAGCCGACTACATGAAGACATTACATGAGTCAACACGGGCAACTCTAGAGGAGCACACAAAGCGCCAAGCCACCAAGATCAACAAGTTGAAGAGGCCCATGGTATTCGAAGAAGGAGACCTTGTGTGGCTACACCTCCGCAAGGACCGTTTTCCGGATGAAAGGAAATCCAAGCTTGCTCCTCGCGGTGACGGACCTTTCAGAGTGCTCAAGCGCATCAACGACAACGCATACAAGATCGACATACCAACCTCAAAGTACTTGGTGCATGACACGTTCAACGTCGCCGACCTATCCCCTTTCCACGGAGATGCAAGCGTGCAAGAGGATGACGAGTCGAAGACGACTCTTTCCGAAGGGGGGGGAGATGATGTAGCCCCACACGTGGACAACACCATGGACACCATGCCAAATGGCTCAATGACAAGATCAAGAGTCAAGGCTCTTCATGAAAAGGTGACCTCGCTCCTCTCGATGTGTGATCTTGACCTTCCTTTGAATGGGTTGCTACTTCATGCCGGTACCTTGTGCATACTCAGGATCCACCCGGTTGATGGCCCACAATGGAGTCAAGGAGATGACCAAGAGAAGGTCCAAGATGATGGAGAAGATGGACAAGAGGAGACCCAAGAAGATGGACAAGAAGAGGAGGGAAGGAGCGAAGACTGGGTGGCCGGCCTCCCAGCCGGCCTAGGCCGGCCTCCAGGCCGGGCACCAACCCGAAGCCGCCGGCCTCCCAGCCGGCCCAGGCCGGCCTCCAGGCCGGGCACCCACCCGAAGCCGCCGGCCTCCATACCGGCCCAGGCCGGCCCCCAGGCCGGGCCACATCCCGACGCCGCCGGCCCACGCGCCGGCCTCCCAGCCGGCCTCCAGGCCGGCCTAGGCCGGCCCCCAGGCCGGTCATCCACCTGAGCCGGCCGGCCTCCAGGCCGGCCTAGGCCGGTTCCCCGCCAGAGCCAGCCGGCCTCCAGGCCGGCCTAGGCCGGCCCCCAGGCCGGTTCCCCGCCTTTCCTGCCCGTTTTGTAATGGACTATAAATAGCTTTCCACTTTCCCCATTTCGAGGTTAGACTGAATCTGAGACTTGTGAGAGCTATGCTCCTCCTCCCTCGTAGCTAGGGTGCCTCGTTGAGGTAGATCTTGTTGTTGCTACTCTTTCACTGCGGTGTCTCTAGTAGTGCAAACCAATCTTTCACTGCGGTGATTCTATTGGATCGGTGGACCGGCCGGTAAGAGCAATTGGTTTCAACAAGAGTAAGTTTGGCTTTGATTCTTCGATCCAAAGGCTACCTTTTTGAGGGTTTGTTGTTGGGTGGAGTTCTTAGCAGGATTTGCTAGTTATCCTTGTGTTTTGCCCACGAATCTCCCTCGTTTCCCCCTCGTGTTCTTCGTGTTCATCCCCGTTTCTCCCTCAAATCCGTGAAGATCGGGCCTAGCCCTACACCATTGTCTTCCGCCAATCGCGGCAGGCACTTGACAAGCTGGCGGCGCAGCTCGCCAAGGAAGATCTCGCCAGGGAGAGGGAGTGGGCAAGGCTTGCCGACGCCTGGGCCCTTCTCCACGAGCGGGTGGAAATGTGTCGCCGGCAGGACGCGGCGGCAAGGATGGCGCGCGAAGAAACGATGCGCTTCGCGAAGGAGACCCGCGACAGCGTCAAGCGGGAGGCGGCCGAGGTCATGGACCAGCTGGACGCTGCCCGGGAGGCGCTGGAGACGGATACCACCGCCAAGCACCAGGAGCTGGCGGCGCGCGAAGAGAAGTTCGCCAACGAGTCCGAGGCCGCGAGGACCATCTTGAAGGAGCTGCGCGAGCAGCTGGACGCCCGCGAGGGGCAGCTAACGCCTCGCGAGACCGAGCTGAAGAAGCGCGAGGAAGAGCTCTCCCTCCGGGAGAAAGAGCTGGATCGGCGCGAAGAGCAGGTCCACTCTCTGGAAGAGGAGCAGGCCACCCGCGAGGGGCTGCTGCAGGAGCGCGAGAACTCAGTGGCCAGGAGTGAGGCCACCCGCAAGGAGCGCCTCGACAAGGCCAACGCTGACCTCGCGATGAAGCAGAAAAGGACTCAGGATGAGGCCGACGCCAGGGTTGAGCGCATCCGCGAGAGCCTCGCCAATGACTATGACGCCAAGGCCACGAAACAGGAAGAACGCTTCACGATGAAACGCAACGAGTTCCTGCATCAGATCGAGGGGCTCGAGGAGTCGGAGAGGGCATTGACCTCCCACCTTCAGCACGCCCAGGAGGCGCTGGCTCGCGCGGAGAAGGAGATTGCCGCCCTGAAGGCTGACCTGAGCGACCTCCAGCAACAGGTGGGGCCGGCCGCGGACCGCGCAGAGCAAGCGCAGGACTCCGCGCGGCACAACCGGGCCATGACGCGCCAGCGCCAGCTCATGCTCCACGAGTTGGTTCGCTAAGGATGCAAGCAGCTCCACGAGGTACCTGGTAGCCCTCGTCAGCCTCGGCAGGCAGGTTGTCGTTTGCGGGCTGGGCAGCGTTGGCCTGGGGGTTCTGCTGGTAGTTGTCGTTGTAGTTGTTGTTCCAGCGTCGCCCCCCGCGGCCGCTGCGGCCTCCGCCGCGGCCTCCGCGGCCTCCGTTTGCCTCGCGAGCCTCGCGAGCCTCGCGAAGCCTCTTGATGTCGAAGCAGTCTTCGGTGGCGTGAGAGTGCCTATTGTGGTAGATGCAGAAAGGACGATCATCCTTCTTTTCAGGTCCTGCGGCTGGAGTGGCAGCTTGGCGAGACTGCTTGGCGTCAGGCTCTGCCGCGAGGACCGCAGTAGTCTTGCGCTTCTCAGAGGATTTCTTCTTCTTGGACCCCTCTGTGGGGTCCCCTGGCTCGTTCTTGATGAACAAGCGGCCCTCTTCAGCCTTGGCGCACTTGTCCGCCAAGTCGAAAAGCTTGACGACGGTGGTGATGTTGTCGTGGATGCCGAGCTTCTCGAGCATCCGCACGTCTGTGACCCCAGCCTGGAAGGCCGAAATGACCTGCGCGTCGGTGGTGTTGGGGATCTTGTTGCGCACTTGGCTGAAGCGCTGGATGTACTTGCGGAGGGTCTCGCCGGGCTTCTGACGCACGGCGCGGAGGTCGTTGTAGGTGAGGCCGCGCTCGTACGTGCCCTTGAAGTTGGCGACGAAGCACCGGCAGAGCTCCTCCCAGGAGTTGATGGACTCGGCGGGGAGGTTGGTGAGCCATGAGGACGCAGAGTCCTTGAGGGCCATGGGGAACCAGTTCGCCATGACCTTGTCGTCGCCCCCGGCGGCCTGGATAGCCAGAGAGTAGAGCTGCAGGAACTCCAGGGGGTTGTTCTTGCCGTCGTAGCGCGGAGGGAGGTCCGGCCTGAACTTGACCGGCCAAACGACGCGACGGAGGCTGCGAGTAAACGCTGCTGTCGTGCTGTAGGTGACCGTGCCGTTGGCAAGGGTGGCGTGGAGGTGGCGCCCGGCGGTGGCGACGTCCTGGACGGCGCGGTTGCGGCGTTCTTGCCCGCGCTCGATGCTCACGCGTGCGTCCTCAGGGGCTCGCTGCACGATCTGGCAGTCATGCGGTGACGACGCGTGCGATGCAGCGCGGCCGTCGCGAGGAGGAGCCCCCGCTGGAGCAGGTTGCGGTGCAACCGGTGGAGCCGGAGCGGGTGCGGGATGGAGGGGAGGCGCGGGAGGTGCGCCGTGCGCCACGTCCCCCACGAGCGCAGAAGGAACCAAGGAACGAGACGGCGCAGGTGCCGCGGCGCGAGCGGCGCCGATGAGCTCGGCAACGCGGTTGAGCCAGGCCTCCTGAGCCGCCGGCGTGGGGCGGTACTGCAGCAGCTCCTGCGCCATGAGGAGCGCAGTCGCCGGGCTGGGCGCAGGGCGGCCCAGCGAGGAGGCAGCACGGTCCCGCGACGGGGGCAGGGAGGAGGCCTCCTCTTCGCCGAGGTCGTCCTCAGCGTGGTCGATGTCGTCGTCGTCGGGGTGCTCGACGCGGGGCTCGGGGTCGACGCGGCGCTCCGGAGCAGAGCCCCCACGCGGGCGGCCGCGCGGGCGGCCTGCGGGAGCGGTGGCGGCGCTAGCCGTCCGGCGAGCGAGACGTTCGGCACGAGAACCGGCCATGGCTGTGTCGAGGATGAAGACGCGCCTCAGCCCCCTACCTGGCGCGCCAAATGTCGGAGATTGTCCCCAGGAACTAGGGGTGTCTCCAAGGTATCGTGTAAGGGGCTGAACACGGAGTCAAACAATCCACAACGTGCTCCGGCGACGGTGCTCGTCAGGCTCGCTGCGGACGACACTGCAGAGATTGACACAAGATCTTACCCAGGTTCAGGGCCCTCTTGTGGAGGTAAAACCCCTACGTCCTGCTTCTATGTATTGCACTGCTTGGAGAGTTTACAGTACAAGGAGAGCTTGTCGAGCTCTAGGTGGCTAACAATGGCTACTGGCTGATCTTCAGATCTAGGGTTAGGGTTTGCTAGAGCTGCACCAACCGAAGATCGAACCAGGAATCGAACCCCTTGCTTGGGCGTGCTCCTCCTCCTTTTATAGGCGCCCTGGGCCTCTTCTGCCCAAACATTTGGGCGGGAAGGGCTACCACACGGCGACGAAGGAGGAGGCGCGGTGCACCGTAAAGGTGAGGTCTACCATAAAGGTGAAGCTCGTGGACGCGGTCCACGGCAGGGGAACGGCGTCACCAAAGCTGAAAAGGGGCACCGACCAGCTGGACAGTGGACTGGCGCTTGCCGAGGTGGGAGGTGGCCCACGGTGCGTCGTCCTTGGAGCGTAGCTGCAGACTGTCCCCTTGTCACCAAAGAGGCAATACTCGTTGTCCGCTTTGCTTGGCTCCGCTTTGTTGACTGCTTTATACATGGAAACGGCAACTGCGGCGTTGTCGTCATCGCGCGTAGGCACGCGCGTCACTCTGCACATGGCGCAGAGCCCATGTGCACTCTGCCGCGGGGGCAGAGATGGCTTCACGAGGAAGGCGCTTCGCGAGGCGAAAAGCCTCGCCAAGCCCTTCGGCTTGGTCCTTAGCAGAATTGCGGGCGGCGTCGGAGACGCCTTGTCGAGGAGCGATCCCTCGCCAAGGGAAGAAACCCTTGGCGAGGAGAAAAGACCCTTCGCGAGGGGAGGAATCCTCGCGAAGCTCGCCAGGCTTGGAGAGCCTGGTCCTTAGCGAAAATCATCCAAAGAATCTTCTGGGCCCTGGCAGGCCGGCCCGTGGTAGCCTGGTTTCCACTGTGCCGACAAATGCCAACGTAAAAACGAATCTGGATTTCAACTTAGGGTTTAAAAGATAAAACATTTTAAAGTTTGAAAACAAAAAAAGAAGTCCACGTGGTTACATGCATGCATGACTCAATTGCCATATTTCATCCGTGCCCATAGAGGTCTAATCTAGAACACGTGTCCTAGCACGGTCCTTTAAGTATTAGTAATATTATTTTTGTAACACGTTATTCTGTACAGATTTGTTAATCCTAAATTGTCTATTTTTTTCTTATGTCTCAGTCATCTAAAAAAAATATGCACGAGTTACACGTCCTCAATTGCCTATTTTTTTCTTACGCCTCAGTCATCTACAAAAAAAATGCACGAGTTGTACTTTTCTGAAAGAAATGTACAACTCGTTACAGTTGCATTTTTTTAAACTGCAATTGCATTTTTCTGAAATGAAGGAGGCTTAAGAAATTTTCAGTCAACCGAGACATACATAGACGCTATTTTGTATCCAAAATCGGAAGAAAAAAAAGCAAAAGACTCTGAATCGGAGAAAGAAATGAGAAACACGCTGCCGCGCGCTGACCTTTTCCACGTCGGTCTTCTCCTAATCTTTTTTTTTCAAACAATTTCTTCTCCTAATGGAAATCCGCACCAATGCGAAATGGAGCAGAGTCCCTCTGGGCTCTGGCCCTCATCAGTCAGCATCCAGGCCCATACGCCAGCCCGTTCTCTTGATGCGCCGCCGCTGCTCCGCCCCGGTCTCCTCCACTGGTTCCCCGCCGCCGCGACAACTCCCCGCTCTCGCCCGTGGCTAACCTTAGCCTTCATGGCTCCCCGACTCCACTGCTCCCGCGCCTCCTGCAGCTCCCCCCCTTTCATCAACGCCTCCTCCCCTTCGTCAAAGCATCCCCACTCTCGAGTCCCTGCTTCGCCTCACCTGGCGGCTCGCCGTCGGCCTCTCATAGATGCCTGCGCTGGTCGGCTTCTCCGGCCTGGTGATGGTGTGGCGTGGCGATTTGGCGGTGATCGATAGGCCTCCGACATGCTCCTCTGGTTTGGCTGCTGCCACCGACGGGACGGTGGTGATGCTGCTTGGATGCGACGACTACCTCAGCTCCCGGCTCCCGGCTCCCCGATGGTGCGGTGATGTTGATGTGTCCCGCCCCTGTGCTCCAGCTGCCATGCCACGCTGCGGCGGTTGGAGCGCCGGTGGTCTATCCGGTGAGATATTTCCTCTCTGTTCTGTCCATGGACGCCGTGCCATGCTGCGAGTCGGCCTTCGAGCCGATGACTTGGTGCTATGTGATTCTAGGACTAGTTGTGGTTGTGCTTGATCCGTGGTAGTGCACTAGCTGTAATTGGTCTAATTGGCCAAGAACTCCACGTACAGTATTTCTTTTTCTGCTTACATAAGTTAGAGGCATGAAGCTACTGTTTGGTTAAGCTTATTAAATTACTGGCTATTTTTCCTAATATTATTTGAAAAGGGCGATACTGACCTATTATGTTTTAGTGGATTAATGGTCAATTCATGCAGTTCTAAGACTTGGTTCTGTTATCATATTTATTGTTTATTAAATCATAGATCACCCAATCTGGTATTAGAGCTATCTAGTGTGTGCATGCTGGAATTTGATATTAAATGAGTTGTATGATGTTGTTTGAGTACTGCCTAATGGTATAATTGATTCTTCATAATACTAGATCCATTTCCTGGCCTAGCTCCTATTTATTAATATAATTTTGAACATTTGTTTGCTGGAATTTAATTCATATAGTTGTGCTTGTGCTTGGATTGAGTGATGAATGTTTGCATTGATACAAACACTTTTGGCTGGTTAAAAAATATTCTTCTGTTTTTCTATCCGTTAATTCTATCACTTGTCCAAGTAAGGCGCTCCTATTGTTCTTACATTAGGGAAAAAAGTGTTTGCATACCTATAATTCTTTGTGTACTAAAAGCTATAAAATTGTTCCGAGGAGCACATAGGAACGATTCAAATGTATGTAGTTGACAACAAGTTTTTCTTACATTAGGGAAACAAATGGGTACTAAAACTTCACAGTTGACAGCAAGTTTGCAATTAGAGTTCAAGCTTCTCTTGTATATGGTTGAAAAATGCTCTGTCAAAGTTGCTGTTCTAGGATGAATAAAGTAGTAAACAGGTGGATATAACTTTGTTAAACGCCCCTTCAAAGTTGTATTTGTTTCTGCCCAACAGTATTTATAATATTAGGCTACATAGTACTAATTACAGAAAATAAACATCACTATTCCAAGAAAGTTGCTAATATTTTGGGTTCTCAAAACCGTATCTTACAGACTATTTGGTTCAGAAAGTTCTGAATGCGGGGTATAGAATAAACGAATAGTAAAAAAACTCCATTGAAACTGTATTTGGTACTCAATAGTATTAAAAAATTAGGCTACAGATTATTACTCCCTAATAGTGAAAATAACCAGTGGGATTACACCTGAACCAGTGATGACATTGTCAAAATTTTGCTCTTGTTTGAACTGAATATATGCAATACCTGCCGTAAGCCACAAGATCTGTTAACACCAGGAGATAACTATGAGACTACTTATCATGTGCTTGCAAGCATAGGACACCACTTCCTTTTTGTTTTATCCTGTATACAACTCTACCTCTTTACATGGAAATTATATTTACTGGCTGTATATTTAAATAAAAACTATTTGTGATGTCACTGATATGACATATGGTTCTTACTGTTTTTGGTCGAGTGGTTCATACATTCTTATTATGGTCTGCACAAGAATTTGCTATGTTAGATTTTTCCTTATCTTATCAGTTTTTCTGTTGATGCATTTCATCACTTATCTCATTATAGGTCCCAAGGATGGTTGATGCTATAGCTACTCCTTGATTCGATGCTCAGACCGGTGCTAACCAAGAAGTTTTGGTGTATTCAAATGGAGCTACTCAAACAGGTAAGAATTTGTAGCTATAATAGGTAGTGTGTATATCTTCTTAAGCATATAATTCTGATGAACAAGAAAAGAGTCTAACCTGTATGCTTTCTAAGCTGTGGCGGCTAGGTCAGGAAGAAGGGACAAGCCCTTTATAAAGCACCTCTCTAATATGGGCCACATGGGCCAGGAAGGTAAGTCACAGCCGGCCCAATACCTCTTCAACACTCCCCCTCAAGATGGGTGATAGATATCTATCATTCCCATCTTGTCACAAGCCAGGTTGCATTCTCTGGTTCCCAAACCTTTGGTTAAGCAATCTGCGATTTGTTGCGCTGAACTGACATGCTCTATCTTGATGATCCCAGCATCGAGTTTTTCTTTGATGAAGAATCTGTCTATCTCAATATGCTTTGTTCTGTCATGCTGCACTGGGTTATGTGCTAGGTTAATAGCAGACACATTGTCACACCATACATTTATGCAGCTATTCTTCAACACCTTTAATTCACTTAATAGGTTCCTTACCCACAACATTTCACTCAGCCCTTGAGACATGGCTCTATACTCTGCTTCAGCTGTTGATTTGGAAACCACTTGTTGTTTCTTGCTCCTCCATGACACTAAGTTTCCTCCAAGGAAAACACAATAACCTGAAGTTGATCTTCGGTCATCTAGACAACTTGCCCAATCAGCATCACAGTATCCATCGATATCAAGATGTCCGTTATTCTTGAACCACAAGCCCTTTCCTGGAGTTCCTTTCAAGTATCGCAAGATTCTGTAGACTGCTTCAAGATGTTCACTTCTAGGCTCATGCATATACCTGCTCACTACACTCACTGCAAAGGCAATGTCTGGTCGAGTATGACATAGATACAACAGTCTCCCAACTAGTCTCTGATATCTTCCTTTATCCACATGATCCCCCGATTGTGCTGTCACTTTGTGATTTTGATCAATTGGGGTTGAAGCTGCACGGCAGCCCAGCATACCAACATCACTGAGAAGATCCAGAGTATACTTTCTTTGGGACAGAGCTATTCCTTTCGCTGACCTGGCCACTTCTATACCAAGAAAGTATTTTAGTCGGCCAAGGTCCTTTACTTCAAAAGCCTTACTCAAACACTTCTTTAGTCTTGCTATCTCTCCTTCATCATCCCCGGTAATAATGATATCATCCACATACACCGCAAGAACAGTAATCTTTCCCTTAGAGTGTCTATAAAACACTGTATGGTCACCATTGCACTGTCTGTATCCCATGTCATAGACTGCACGCCTAAATTTGTCAAACCAAGCTCTCGGGGACTATTTCAGTCCATAAAGAGATTTCTTCAGTCTACATACCTTGCCTGTGGTTTCAGATGAAGAGAAGCCAGGTGGAATTTCCATGTAAACTTCTTCATGTAGATCTCCATGTAGAAAAGCGTTCTTAACATCAAGTTGGTGTAATGGCCACCCAAAATTTGTTGCACATGATATCAAAATCCTCACTGTGTTCATCTTCACCACTGGTGCAAAGGTCTCATCATAATCGATGCCATAGGTCTGGGTGTACCCTCTTGCCACAAGTCTTGCCTTGTATCTTTCAATCTTTCCTTGTGCATTTTGTTTCACAGTGTAAACCCATTTACAACTGACAGCCCTTTTTCCTGTTGGAAGAGTTACTAACTCCCAAGTTTTGTTCTTTCTCAATGCCTGTAGTTCCTCCAGCATTGCAGCACGCCATTTTTGGTCCTCCTTTGCTACCTTCCTAGTCAGTTGGAATAGACACTGACTGTAGGGAAGCAACAAATGCTTTGTAGGAAGGAGACAAGGCTTCATATGACACAAAATTGCCTATGTCACATTCATCATACCTTTTCTGTAGTCTCTCAACACAAGCCCGAGTTCCTTTCCTTAAAGCAATTGGAAGATCCATTCTTCCTTCTCCCATCGTTGTCGAGTCCCGGTCAACTTGACTTTCATTCAAGGAAACAGTCTCAGAGTTGTCCTGATGTTCAACTTGTAACTCTTGTTGCTCCCCCTGAACATGTTGCGCACCCACCTGTCTCCTACTATAAACTTGAAGATTTTGTTCCTCATTCAGCCTTCTCCATCTCTGCGGTAAATTCTGGCCATCTCCATCTCCATCCTGTGTAACTGGAATGAGACCCACTATTGGTTGAGGCTGCGGGGGTTGCGGTTCTGAGATCTCCCCCTGCATCAGTTCACTCTCCCCCTCTTGACCAGTTCCGTGAGCTGGAAAATGGTCAAGATCTTCAAATAATATGCTCAGATCAGTCTTATCCCCATAAAATGGTTCATATTCCCGAAAAGTGACATCCATGCTCACAAATGTCCTTCGTTCTGAAGGGCTCCAACACTTGTAACCTCTTTGTCCAGAAGAATACCCAAGAAAAATACATTTCAGAGCTCGAGGATCCAGTTTGCTCACTGAAGGCCTGTGATCTCTAACAAAGCATGTGCATCCAAATAATTTTGGAGGAACAACAAATGTATTATCCTTCAGAATTAGTTCATATGGTGATTTCATACCTGTCACCCTCAATGGTGTACGGTTGATCAAATAGGTTGCAGTCAGGACAGCTTCACTCCAGAGAAATTTAGGCACATTCATGGTGAACATTAAGGCCCGAGCAACCTCCAATATGTGACGATTTTTCCTTTCAGCCACACCATTCTGTTGAGGCGTATCTAGACATGATGTTTGATGCAGGATTCCCTGTTCAGACATGAAAGCACCAAATATGTTGTTAACATATTCCGTACCATTATCAGTGCGAATAGCTTGTATTTGTACATTGAACTGGTTCTTCACAAGAGCATAGAATTTCTTGAAACAGGGGAACACTTCATCCTTGTGTCGCATGAGGTAGATCCAAGTCATTCGTGAGTAACAGTCAATAAAGGTTACAAAATACTTTGCACCACTTATAGATACCACTGGACATGTCCATACATCAGAATGAACCAACACAAAAGGAGATATACTTCTAATCCCCTTACTCACATAGGAGGTTCTAGTGTGTTTGGCATACTCACAAGCATCACACTTGAGCTTGCTTCTGTCAACACCACTCATTACATCAGGAAATATTTGATACATTTTATCAAAAGAGACATGTCCCATTCGACAGTGGTGGATTAGAGCTCTAGTCTCCTTGTCTTCAGTGACAGCCACTAGTCCTTGATTCCCATCCTGGCTTGGCACGCTGCGGTCCATGTACCACAGTCCGCTATGCCTGATCCCAGTCCCAAGCTTCCTGCTCGTCACCCTCTCCTGTATCGAGCACATATATCTGTTAATGGTCACTTGACAGTCAATCTGATCAACCAGTGCACTGAGAGACAGTAAGTTCACAGGAAAGGCAGGCACATACAACACAGATGATAGTTCAATAACAGGATTACATTTAACTGTCCCAACTCCTCTAATAGGTTGTGCTGTGCCATCTGCTGTATGTATAGTTTCCTGATGTGTAGGGGAATATTGAATATAGGAATTAAATTCCTTCAGATTTCCAGTAACATGTTTGGATGCCCCTGAATCTAACACCCAGCCTCTATTAATTGAATGTGCTGCTACTGATGCATTTTCTGTGTTACCTTTATTGGTGTTGACAAAGTTGGCGAAATTGCCAAAGCTTGAAGTAGTGGCTTCTAGTCCCTCTCTAGGTTCTCTGGTTACAGGTTGTTTGCCTTCGCTTGATGCAGCCATATTTGCCCTATGAGCACCTCCTCCATGCGAAGAACCAGCAACCCAGCCACGGCCACCTCTGTTGTTGTTGCCACCCCAGCCACGACCACCTCTGTGGTTGTAGCCACCTCTGTAGTTGTAACCGCCACCTCTGTGGTTGTATCCTCTTCCTCTTCCCCTTATTGATGCAGTACAGGATCTGCTCAAGTGCCCTGATTCTCCACAGGCATAACAGTCTCTTGTTTCATTCCTTGTTGTCATTGCAAAGGCAGATTGTGAAGCAGAATTCAGAGACTGTTCGCTGCGTCCAGCAGATTTTAGACGGACCTCCTCTTGTGCCATGGCTGAGATAGCTTCATCAAGGGAAGGAAGCTTGGGCTGGTGCAGTAAGTTAGCACGTCTGCTCTCAAAACTGGAGTTCAGTCCGTTCAGAAACTTCATCACACGGCGGCGTTCCATATATTGTTTAACAGTCACCACACACTCTGAATGAGGAAGCTCTAGGGGATCACAGTGATCCAAATCAGCCCAGAGACGCTGCAATTCAGCCACATACACCATCAGGTCCTTCTCACCCTGACGCAAATCATGCACAGCATCCTCAATCTGCGCCATCAGCATCAGATTTCCTTTTCCAGAGTACATTTTCGACAAAGTACTCCAAACCTCCGCAGCATTTGGAAGCCCCTCAGCTGAAGCAGCAATAGAAGAAGTCAAAGAGTTCAGCAGCCAAGCAAAAATCAAGGAGTCTGTCGCACTCCATTTCTTCCAGTCTGCACTCCCCTTATCTTCCGGTTCAGCAGCACTTCCTTGAACATGCCCATCCAGGCCTTTTGTCCTCAGAATGAGCAGTGCTCTCCTAGACCAACTCAGGTAGTTGCTCATCCCTTCTAACTTCACCTCATTCGGCATGAGCTCCACCTTCTGCACCACCTCTGCTTGTGAAACACGAGCAGCACCTCCTTCAGCAGAGGTGCTCTCAGCATTCTTGGCCACGAGAAGCTGGGCCAGCTTCTCAAGAGCTGTTGTGAGCTCGTCCCCCATCTTCACAACACCAGCAGACACTCCTCCAATCCACTTCCTCTCAGCACAGCACCACCAGCTGCACAGCCTCTCTCACCCCAGCTCCACCTTAGGCCACTGTTGCAGTCACCATCACCGCCGCCGCCAGCGCCACCATAGCCACCTCCATCGCCCCTTGCTCTGATACCATGATGAACAAGAAAAGAGTCTAACCTGTATGCTTTCTAAGCTGTGGCGGCTAGGTCAGGAAGAAGGGACAAGCCCTTTATAAAGCACCTCTCTAATATGGGCCACATGGGCCAGGAAGGTAAGTCACAGCCGGCCCAATACCTCTTCAACAAATTCATTATTTTTTCATGCAAAACTTACACGCTGCTCCTTTTGGGTGCAAACATTGTGAATATAATAATTGTAAGAAGGGGAATTTTGTGCTAGCTTTTTGGCCTGTTCACTTATGGACGAGCTGGTAATCTGATACTGCGTCTATTAGGAAACCATGTTAGTACATGGAGTAAAATTTAACTACTACTATGAAAACTTCACGTGCGATCTTTAGTTCTGAATCTACTCCGTAAAATTGTTAGAAGTTGATGTTTGAGTACTGGAATTAATAATTTGTTGATGTCACGGATATGTAGATTGTTATTTATTCTGGTCTTACAGCTGAGCAAGGAAATAGTGTAGTTTTGATAAGCTAACACTAAACAAGATGCCAGCAAAATAAATTGAACATAGAATAGAAACACTCAATGGCAGCAGAAGAAATTATGGTTTACATTTTCTACTTTGTTCTTCAGAAACTAGGATTTCATGATAACGTGGATGAGAGGCCCATGTTTGCTTTGGAATTTCTTGAGTTTTTTTTAGCTTACTGAGTTTAATGATTATATTCTGATACCTCCATGCTTCTTACTTGGTAAAGATAGTACTGTTATACCTCCAAGCTCCTTACTTGGAAGCGGTTGATGCATATATAGGACATTTTTAATAGCACTTGGTCGTTTATCATGGGTAGCATGTTTTCCATTTTTTGCTGTAGTCTTCGTATTATTCATCGCCTATTACTAATGGAGTACTTTATCAGATTACAATCAACAAATGATAACATAACCTCTTACGTTGGATCTACTCTCGTGTGACATGCCTATAATTTTCTTACAAATTGTTT
This sequence comes from Puccinellia tenuiflora, assembly GCA_012064385.1. Classification (NCBI taxonomy): domain Eukaryota; kingdom Viridiplantae; phylum Streptophyta; class Magnoliopsida; order Poales; family Poaceae; genus Puccinellia; species Puccinellia tenuiflora. Next base: position 116,443 of record QRDG01000880.1, on the reverse strand, counting down.
ATCTGTTTACACGTAATAAATAATTACGGCTTGAATTTCTTTGCAGCTGAAGTTAGACTGGCCTTTTGTGATTCATCTGAACAGTGAGATAATTACAATGAACATGAATTTACACCCTCATATATTTTTTAGGTGCTTATTTACAGTTCTTTATCCCCAAAACAAGAAGTACCATTTGATCAGTACAACAAATTTAAGATTTTGATCAGTTCACATCTACATCAAACAAACAGGTATGGAGTTGTTTTTTGTTACTTCCAAAGTTACTTGGTTTGTTTAATTCTTGCCATAGTGGAAAAGAGTAATGAATGGAAGATCTCCATACGGATCTGTACATGCTGTTTTGGTTGTACTGTTTACTTTTCACAAAAGATGTAGTTAGATGTTCACAAGAATTAGCACTGGCTAGTACTAGCAGATTAGCAATAGCTAGGTGCGTGCAAGTTGTTTTGGATGTGCAAGGCACATATTCCCCATCGATACAGGGTGCAGGGCGGTGGAGCAGCTTCTCGATCCAATATGTGGTCTGCTGCTGAATACTGAGAGTTTTGCTCTAAAAAATTGGAGAAAATTCCTTATTTGACCCTGAAAAAAAATTCTTCCCTATTTGACAACTAGGCTTAATTTGTTTCCTTGTGTGACACCAGCGTTAGCTCCGTTACACCGTTTCGTCGACGGACAAAATTACCCCTTCACCGCTATCCGATCGAACTGAACCAGAGAAACAGAATCGAGTCGAACCGTCCCTCTCACCCTGTCTCGCCCCACCCAAACCTAGCGCCGGCGGCGGAGTGCTGGCTCGTTGTAGTGGCGGCCGTGGAGTGCTGGCTCGTTGCGGCGGAGGCGGTGTGAGCTGAGGGGCCATGGAGGCTGCGGGTGTCGGAGCAGGCACGGCGGCGGACGGAGGCCCAGGCACAGTGGCGGGAGTCAAAGGCGACACAGTGGAGCGCTCGACGGAGAGATCAGCTGCGGGCACAGACCATGGCTCGGCTGCGAGCTCGTCTGCATGGTTGGGCGTGGATGGGGGCTTGGGCCACGGCGCGACTGCAGGCTCGACTTCAGCTTCGGCGTTGTCGCCGTGTCTAGCAGGGTGAGTTTCTGATCACAGCTCACACTGTGTCTGATCAGTCGGCTGGCAAACCAGTGCCACGAAAATTTGAACACACGGTTCGGCGCATTGGTGGTGTTTGACTTTTGGCCTCTGTCTGATAATTCATTATCTCATTTTCTTACTGCTGGTCTCAATTTTGATTTGAAATCTGTTCGGTGACCAAATTATGAGGTCTCAATTGGTCATTTAACCATCACCAAATATGTAACATAACCGCAGCTATTGTCCTGTACATATTTTTTGTCACATTATGCATCAGGGGTAGAAACGTCTTTTCATGTTTCTGTTTAACACCGTTGGTGAACAAAATGCACTAGTGTCATATCGGGAAACAAATTTTGAGCAGATGTCAAATAGGGAAGAAAATTTTAGCCAGGGCCAAATAAGGAACCTCATTTTAAGCCAGTGTCAAATAAGGATTTTTCTCAAAAAGTTACTACTGGATTTTTCTGATGTTTGCTTATATTGATACATGCTGCCACTGCTTTGTTTTCTACTGAACATATTACATGATAGCCACAGCCGTTGGGAATATATCCACTGCTTTGTTTGCTATTGAAAATATTACCACTGCCGTTGGAAATATAGCCGTTAGAAATAGTCATTTGAAATATAGCCGTTAGAATAGTCTCTTTTGAAAAAATTGAGCCGTTGGAAAGAAAAAGGTGTTGAACGGTAGTTATAAGTTACTACGTATTAAATATAGCAGAGAGAATATAGACGTTGTGAATATGTAGAAAATTAGTAACGTGTAAAATATAATTTTTTAGACGACCATCTATATAAAGCCCAAATATAAACGCTCCAGGGGACACAATAGGGTCGTCTTGTCATTGTTTCTCTCTGCTCGAGGGGGTGAGGAGGCAGTAAATGCAAGGTGCTCGACACCCAAATACAGAAGCTATCCTTCGACCTGTCCTTTCCCACTACTACTAGCTGAGAAGTGAGATCCCTGAAGGAGAGCTGGATCACCTCTTCCTTGCCTCGGACAAGGAGAAGTGAACACCGTCGGGACTCAAAGAAGTTAGCAGAGTCGGCGAGGAGGAGGGAGAAGCACGCTGCATGCACATACGTTGCGGCTAGAGCCTAGAGGTGAGCTGATAAATCGTTGATTCTTGTCGATCTTCTTCTCCATCAGGCCTGGCCGGATACTCCCGCTCGGCTCAGCTTGTCAAACAACACTGCAGAGTCGGCCCAGCCAACCTGTTCGACGCAATGTCCGAGAGGGTGGAGGACGAGGGAACCATGGAAGCGGCCGTCGCCGGCGGCGAGGACCACATCGGCGCCCTTCCGGACGAGCTCATCCAGTACGTGATGTCGTTCCTTCTTTCCCGCGACGCCGTGCGGACGTGCGTCCTCGCCAAGCGCTGGCGCACACTCTGGAAGTCCGTGCCCGCCCTGCGCATCTGTGACCCTGAGACCTACGACGGCGCGACTGGCTCCAGCATGTTTGTCGACGAGCTGCTTCGCCTCCGCGACCCAACACCTCTGAATGTATGTCACATCACTTCCGATTGCTGGGAGATGGTCGATAACGATCCAGATTGGGACGACAAGGCATTCGAACACATGGAACCATGGCTCCAGTATGCTGTTTCGTGTCAAGTTCAGGAGCTTAAAGTTTATTTCCCTTGCGGGTAACAAACGTTACCCTCATATCCTCGCACTTGAAGAGGTTGGAGCTCCATCGCATGCGGTTTGAGGGGTGCTCTCTGGTTTTTTCGAGCTGTCAGGTGCTAGAGGTGTTACGGATGGATATGTGTGATATTTTTACGGATATCATCTCTCAGTCATTAAATATCTTTACATCGATTACTCGGCTTTTGACTGGGATACCCGCACATACATTTTTGCTCCAAATCTTGTTGATTTCCAACTAGATGTGAGTGGCGGTTTGACTCCTTTCATTCATACCATGCCGTCACTAGCAACCGCATCTGTTACACTTACACAATCGTGCACGGACTATTGTGGCTGTTGTAATCTCTGGTGTGAGGGGTGTTGTGGTGAAGCCGGTGACATAAACTATTCTATTGTTCTTCATGGTTTGTCCGGAGCTAAGAATTTGGAGTTGCTAATTTATGATCCTTCGTTGGTATGTTCACCCTTTTGCCAACTCTATTTCTGTTTGCCATCTACTAGATCTTATGTATGTTTGTATCTGGTTACACGTTTATAGAATCATATCGAACAAGTTTGTTATGTGCATAGTTTCTTTTCATTTTTTAATCTTAATCATTCTATGGATGCATCCTAGAATCAGGGCCACCTAGGGCAGTGCGGCCGCACTAGGGCTATTGACGAATTTTTTGTCTGCGTTTGAAATAATTTAAATTTACCTAATGGATAAGAAGGTCCATTGTATCAATATCTTTTGTGTTGTACTTGAAATATGGATACCCAGGTTTGAATCTTAGCAGTGCTATATTTTAAGCAAAATTTCACCCTGTAGGCAATTTTTATATAAACGAAAAGGAAGAACTTAAGACTCGAACTCATGACATACTCACCCAAAGAAGAATGACAAACCACTGTACTACATTAGATGTTTTGTACTAGTATGGATTTTGGTTGTTTTTAGTATATAATTTCAAAATATTTTTAACGAAATGGCAAAATTAGTTAACCCTCATGAATTTTCGCAGAATTACGACAAAATTTTGAACCTTAAGAAGGTCTATTTTTTAGATAAATAAGCCCCATTATAGAGTTTGGCACCAGGCCCTATATTTCGCCGGCTTGGCCCTGCCTAGAATGGAAGTACATTATTAATGCTGGTATTTATTCAGAGTTTCAGATGCTTATGACTAAGATTAATTTTTGACCCACATGGCTGAGTATATCAGAAACTTCAAAGTATAGCATGGATATAATTCGCTGCATTTGCTTACACGTAACTACTGTGAAAATACAGCCTGTACAAAGCTTCTAAATAATGTTCTTCTGTTTCAAACTACATTATGTACTTCTGGAGTTATACCTTGAATTGCTCTTTAACCCTCTTCACTTTGTCTAGTTTATTTTCAGGAAGGATCTAAAATGGTGCCCTATGTTTAGCAAGTTAAAAACATTGCTGCTCAATGAATGGTGTGTGGATGATAACTTCACTGGGCTGGTTTACTTCCTTCAGCACGCACCAATTTTAGAGACGCTTACGCTTCGACTTGATTTTGAAACTGAAGAGGTACATATATTCTCTGAAGATAGTTTTTGTATTTGAAGTTTAGATGTACCTTATGTTAACTTTAAAATATTTTGGTTTGCTATAGCAACAGCATGTGATCGAAACAGATGCAAGCTACAACTCAAGTGAACAATCATTTCTCTCAAAGCATCTCAAGGCAGTCAAAATCATATCTCACACAAAGGAAGATGCAATGGTTCACCAGATTTTAAAGATTCTTCGTATCTATGGAGTACCTTCTGAGAAAATTGACATCCAATAGTCTCTGTTTGCCTGTAAGTAACCATTACCACTCTTTACGGCCATAATCTTTTGGTAGTCAGCCTGTACATGCAGTAACATACTTAGGTAAAAAAAAATCTAAAGCTTGATCAAAGCAGCATTGGATATTTTATCTTTTTGCACTACTTCTAAAGTTCTATATCTTCTACCCAGCCATGACACCATTTGATTCCTAGTACCCACGATGTCTACCTTAACGGGTGCCATTGATGCTGCTCGTCATGACCATAGGGTAGATGTTAAACCAACAGCAACTACAGACGTAGCATGTGCTTTGTGGCTATAGCCATGGGCGGACGCAGCGCCCCTGTTACCCGGGCACTTGCCCGGGCTTCGGCCCCGCGTCTCAGGCGAAACACGCTTTCCAGCAGTGTACTGGTGATGCGGAATGAGCAAACATCGCTTTGCTTGCTGCCTTGTTTTTTTTCTTTGAGAATCAGCCCCTTCAAGTTAGTAAGCAAGCTATCCATCAGCCACGGTCCACGCGAAGAGGCACCAGCCAGCAACTCAGCTTTAGATCGATCGACCCCGTATTCAGCACTTTTAGAGCAACTCATGCACATCGGCTAGAGTGGGTTGTACGCAAAGCAAAAAATATCAACTGCTTCTTATTTTGGGGCCTAAAAATGATCAGACCAAATAAGCTAAACGTCTTGAACATAAACAAATTTAGGTTTATGCAAATTTGAAATCCGAGCCACTCCATTTTGGGTACACGAAGTTAGCGCCGCCGATCAAAATATCAATGAATTTGAACAAACACCAACGATTTTCATTCATTTCTTAGATACATTTTACAATCCTAATCAACATTTGATCTAAAACTCCTAAACTAAGCACTGCATTTGAATCGATGTGCCTAGTTGGAGGTGGCGTCGACGACACCCGGTAGAGGTGGTGGTGCTTGCGGCGGGCGAGCACCTGGACGGGGCGACACACCACTTCTCTTCTTTGTCGTCCATTAGCTTCTATTCTTCTTCTTGTGGGTCACCGCCGTAGTCGGAGGTTGCCGCCGGTGGGAATAAACTGCCGCCATTAGTAATACCAATGGCGTGTAAGGGTTTCCTACTAGTGGATGGTTGGTTCTCAAGCCGCCCCCCGCCACGGCTAGCGAGTGGCTATCGCGCCGCCTCGCCACCCCACTCTACCCGAGCCACCACCTCCACTGATAAGTCAACCCTGCTCCTCCTGCCAAATCTTCTCCGTCACCGACGAGCCCTCTAAACACATAACCCTAACCCCGTCGACAAAGATGAAGAAGTCGCTCACCATCGCACCCACCCCACCATAAGTGTATTTCTCGCCTGCACCGCCAGTGACACAGCGGGCCTGCCACCCGTCCCTGTCTCTGAGGTCCATGTGATGCTTTATTTCTGCAAGAAAAAAGTTAGTTGCCTTGTGGCGCGCCGAGGCTTCGAAAAATTCCTGAGTCCGCCACTGGCTATAGCAACATGCCCATGCCGACAAGAGAGGAAGGCCAGGGAGCATAGCAGTGCGACTGAAAGTGTTAAGTATGCACTTAATGCTTGATTGACAAAACTAGCAGGCCCGTGCTAGGGCTGTAACTGGACATTGGACGATGACGGCGGCCCTAAACCCACTTCGGTGTTAAACGTCAATGGACACCCACGAGCGTAGCAAATTTTCTGGCGGATTTTCACGGACGAATGACGGGTGCCAGTTACCAACCGCCTATCCACATACCACCGTTCAGATTACCGGCTGTGCTCACCTTGCGGCCCTCGCGCGCCGCTTAAGGATGCAGCTTCCAGCGAGGACAACGGCGCCGACCATGAAGTCGTCGTGTTCCCGGAGCTCCTCCACCATGGGCGAGCTGGGCATGGTCGTGGACGACCTGGGCGAGCTGGGGCGTGGTCATAGAGAGCTGGGCATGGTCGTGGACCTCCGCGGCGTCCCGCAGTGCAGCCGGGCGAGAGCGTGATTGCGGATGTCGCGCTCCCAGGCCACGGATGTCGCGCTCCCAGGCCGCGGATGTCGCGCTCCCAGGCCACGGACGTCGTACGCGGCGGCCAGGATCTGCCGCACGCAGGCTCTCATCCACGGCGACCAAGCTCTCGTGGACGTCGCGCTCCCAGGCCGCGGAGGCGTTCGCGGCGGCCATGGGAGGTTGGTGGCCGTGCGGATGGCGTGTGCGGCGACCATGCCTTATGCTGCATCCACGGGAGGCCAGCTCTTTGCGTCTATCACTATCAGGACGGCATCTTCGAGCCTGCCTCTCCCGCGACGACGGTGCGACCTCATCTTCCCGGCGGCACCGGCAGCCATGGCCATCGAGCGTCGTGGCCTCGCTCTCGTCGCGTCTTGCCGCGAGCACTCCCAACCGGACTCTGCTGCGGATTGCGAGCCCCTTGCGAAATTGGAGGGTCGGGGCCAGCGAGCAAACACGACGTAGATGCCAATGATGCGGCCATCAGCGGGCGTTCATGCCGTGCGTCTAACTGTCCGGCAGCTGAAACGGACTACCACGGAACATGGTGGGATTAAGTGGAAAAAAATCCTAATACCGTTTAATCAAATGGGCACAAACGGCAAGCCGACGGACAGCCATGGGCGCGTCCACTTACAGGCCTAGTCTGTGCTGAATCTAAGGTAGGGAGACTTCAGGAGTGGTCCATTGTTGTCTTCATAATGGGCAGTTCAACTAAGTTGTTCGTTGGTTGTTTGAAGATCAAATAAATGGTCAAATTGCTGCAAGTTAAACCTTCTGTTCTGTTTCATGTTAAGATTAGCAAGTCCTCCCTACATTCCGATAGCTAGATCAAGTTGCATTTTGGCCATCTACAGTGTAAAGGAGGTCTTTTTTGGGCGACGCCCGTGCGAACCAGATCGCCGCCGGCGATCCGTTCGATTTCTCGCCTCCGCGGCCGCTCCGGCGGCGGGAGGTCGAGGAATCGACGGATCCCGTGCGTGTACATATCTAGGTTGGTGTAGGGTGCCTGCCGGCGGCGCTGAGGAGTTGGCGGCGTGGTCGGAGAGGCTTTTGGCGGCGGCGTTCCTCTCCTCCGTCCTTGGTGCTCCGGTGGAGGCCGGGGCCGGATCTGCCGTCTTGGGCGCGGTCGCTGCTCCCCGGAGCTGCGGCGTGCTCTTCCCTGAGTTGGTGGTCGTGATGGCGGCGCCATCTCTTGTCTGGGGGCTTCGGTGGCCTTCACCTCGGTGCTTGGCCGTGCTTTTGCTCAAGTTCTTCAGGAGTTTGCTGGTGGGATGCTGCTCTTCGTCGGTGGACGCGGTGGGCTTAGCGGAAGATGGTGGGCGCCTTCGTTCTTGTCTCCGGCGTGAGACGGCGACGGCGCGCTGGCGGCGGCTCGACGCCGATTTCCTTTCATCGCTCAGATTCTGCTGCTTGCGGCAGATGGATCATGCGGCTCTTCAACAAGGTTGGTCGAGGTGTTTGCTAGGGTTTGTGGTGTGTGTGGTGGATCCGTGTTTCCCGTCTGTGGGGTGGATCTTGCTGGCGTTCGTGCGTGTGTGTTCGATCTGTTCTTGATCTTGTACACGAGCTCCTTTCAAAAAAAAAAAAGTTGCATTTTGGCCAGACCATCCAAGTGAATTTCTCACAGTATGTTCTGCATTTCCTCCGGCCTGAGAATTTCATGTGCTCATTGTGCCCTTTGTTGTTTGTGCAGGCTTCCGTTTTGAGCTGGAGGTGTTCAGTTCGGATGGTGTCTACTTCATCCTCCGTTGTCAGGTCTCTATGTCCGGGAATTTGCTTCATTTTGTCTACTAGCGTCCTATCGATAAGAACTCGCTGTGTCGCTTGTTGCTTGAATGAAGTGTCACCGTCGTCCTAGTGCACTTTTGCTCGTTTCCTAAACTGGGTGTCATGCCTGAACTTGTTTACTTGCTGAAGGCCCATATTTTGTTAAGATGTTTCAGTGAGCCTGTCTGTCTAGTGTTGTTTTCATATTCTGCGAATACGTGCCGTGTGATTGTCTGGCTCTCTTTCTTAATTTGCCACGCTGGTTGAGCGTGTATGCACATTCAAAAAATTATGTTGAGAGTCCATACGGCACTGTCCATACGCGTTGATTCTACTCGGCCGTATGAATCGATGACCAAGACAATATGAAAGACAACTGGATAAATTTTTAGACTAGTGGTGATACTTTCTCCAACCTAAGCATCTGCCCTGCTACTGAGGGAGCACAAGAAAAAAGTTACTTTGGTGGAGCAAAGCAAGAGGAGCTGCAAGAGATGCTCAGCATAAGAAAGAGATTTCGGTGGCAGTGTACATTTTTTGGCATGTTTGGAAGGAACGGGGTCGAAGAATTTTTCAGCAAGAGTTGCTGCCGGCAACATCCGTGGCGAGTTTGATTAAGGGGATGTCGAGTTAGTGTTTATGGCCACTGATAGATAATTAGGTGGCATTTGAGTGTTAGGCTTTGGTCCTAGGTGTTGAGGTGTTGTAACATGTTTGTACTTTTCTGTCCTTTCTATAATGCAAAGCAGAGCGGCTGCTGTTCACGTAAAAAACCGATATTAGATATACTCTAACATAGGTTTTTGTAAATTGTGCGATGCTCCAACACTTTCTTTTTGAAAACATAGTACAACGCAGACACTTACATACACGTGTATATACTCATCCCTATGAACACATTTGTTTATAAGGTCAGGTTTTGTATTATCCCCAAGACACAATATGTTTTGCTGGGATCTGCACTTCATATTTTGCTGGATTATATCTAGAAACAAAATACATCGGCTACGTGTTGCTGCGACCACCCAACGACGAAGACACGAACTAGTAGTACATCAGAAGGTTGAGTTGTGTGTTGGAGCCGGTGAAGACGCCAGCCAGATCCCTCGATTCGGATTAGGAAGAACCATCAGGACTAGGGATTCTTCTAGTTGTTAATTGCCTGCGGGACTAAACAAATCTTCCTAGCTAATCAATCAACCCACGGCCCCGTCCACACCGCCACCAGCCCTTCAATCGCGCTCCAGAATCCGCCAATTCTCTTCGCCGGAGATCCGTCCCCGCCATCCGCCACCGCCTCCTCGTCGCGCGGCGGCGGCCGTTTCTGCCGCACGCGGGTCGGTACGCATCCGTCTCCTCCTCCTCCTCCCCTGCCCGCCTTCGTCGAATCGGTGAAGGGCGCCGTCGAGATTACTGACAGAGAGATACTCTGCTCGCATCTCTCCGATCTGAATCGCCCCGCGTTCCTGTGAATTGAATTATCTGTAGGGGATGAACTACGCTGGATCGTGTAGGAAGTAGGATCGAATTGTTTGTCCGGGTTATCAGAATTCGGTAGCCGACGACGTTTTTGTTCCTCCCTAGGGCGCGGGATTAATCCGGGTTGCGTGCGATTATGGTCTGAATCTCTTTATTTTGCAAAAGCAGTTCTTCTCGCTAGTCGTCATCCAGAGTATATATGCTGGTCACGCAGTTCGATCCTATGGACTTGCTCCGGATGATCTCCTATTGCTGCACATGGCCACTATTTCGTCAGTTGACCGAAATCAAGTGTTAATCTGATAGGGCTAGCAATTCATTAGTCGGGAAGCATACTGAAAACATGTACTGTGTGTACTTGAACTGGTTTAGGACATATCCTTAAACTAGTACTAGATATAGTTTGTCTATGGTTTACTCAGTAACAAATCATATGGTCGTGGTTCAGTCGTGATTCCCTTTCCTTCTTGACAAATCATATGGCGCTACCAATTTATTGGTTCAAGATCACGCTGTTCTGTTCTGTTACACGCTATGCCCGTAAAATTTGTGGTGCATTTGCTTATCTGCCTTGTCTTATTCCAGCGCGTTTATCTGAAGAACAGCAAAGAAAGCGATGGCATTATCACGCAGTACGATGGCATGTTTGCACACTGGAAGACTCGCCGCTCTCGCACTATTGTTCTCCGGTGGAGTTACATTGCAGATTTTGGTAACCGTTGATACTTAATATCTCTGCACCAGCCTATTATCCTTTCAAATGTTTCCTAAATTTCTGTAACTTTTCCTTCTTCAGGCATGCGCTCTATATGGCAACTGGTGGCCAATGTTAACAGGTTAGATACTGCAATTGTTTACACTCCCAAACCTTTGTCTGATAATTGTTTTCAGGAATATGAGGATAATCCATGGCATTTTGTGCAGTTCTGATGTACCTCATCATTCCAATGCCACTCATATTTTTTCTGGGCTCTGATTCTCCATCGATCATGTCTAATGAGGGAGATGGGTGAGTGGTCATCCTTCCGTATCTCCCCTGGTAGCCGGTGTTGTTGCTTTATTATGAATCACATTTGTCAAAACTAACAATTCGGGACAGATTTTATTCCAAAAGAGATGATTTACCTTAGTGGTAGAGATAGTACTTGTAGCAGTTTCTGACAAAGGTTACTGACACCATATTTAGATTTCAAACGATTTCTAGTCTATCGTGGAACATCTGGGATGAACAACAGTTCCTGCCTTACTGCATCTCCCGAATTCTTCTTCCTATTTTGTAGAACTTAATTATTGTAATCTGACACAAGTTCGCTACTGCAGATGGGTGAACTTCACAAAGTTCCTGACGGGGGCATCGATCGTGGGGAGCATCGCCATCCCGTCAATCCTGAAGCATGCCGGCGTCATCGGGTGGGGCGCACTGACGATGGAGCTGTCCTCTTTCGGGGTCTTTGGGCTGACCATCCTGTGGTTCCTCCAGATGAAAAGTGAGGACGAGTACAGCAGCGCCTTCTGATCTCCAGCACATCCTCTCCTGAACCGCGTCTGCATGATGTCGATACTTGCAAGAAAGAGAGATCATCAACTTGTGAATATATCTACAGTACGACTGGTGCACTGGTGTCTGACCTTGTTGATACTATTAGCGAAGCGAGCCTGTTCAGTTGCGTGTACATGTTTACTTTGTGTAGGATTTTGTTCTTCCATTGGTAATCTGACTTGCATCAGTTAGCTGTTTTCTTGAGATTATGCCGGCCCATCACTGCATACTCCATTACTCTGAGATCTGAACACAATGCATCTTGCTTAAATCTGACTAATCAATTATGTTGTCTTCTGCTCTGTCAAAAGAAGAAGAAAAAAGTTGCTCAACGCAACCTTTCAGACCAATCTCTGCACTTCTTTCACATAATTTAGCATATTTCTCGAATTCATTTTCCATGGATAAAATGGACAGTGGTGCAGCAAAGGGATCGTTCTGATCAGAAATAGCCGGGAAAAATCTTCAGCGGCTATAACCATCTTGACTATACACAGACATTCTTTCTAATTCTCACAAAAAAAAATTGCAACTGCGAAACGAAAAAAAAAAAAGATGTGCCGAAGGTGCATCTCTACATCATCCCGGTTCCAGAGTAGGCGTTGCTGGCGTGGAGCTGCATTGCCGGACCATAAGGGTAGCTACCACCACCGCCGGCTGCTGGCATGTACGAGCCGGCGAACGGGTTGGAAGAGGCCTGGTGATGAACCGATGGCCGGGCCATCATCATCTGCTGGTACTGCTGCTGATACTGGTGCTGCTGCTGGAGCAAGAACGCCTGCTGCTGCTGGAGCATGAAAGCCTGTTGTTGGTGCGCCGAGGCGTAGAACGGGTTGTGCATCGGCTGCTGCTGGTGCATGATCGTCATCGGAGCCGATGATGCGGGGTTGGGTTGTTCCCAGGGGTTGTAGCTCGCGTTCTGCTGCGCTTGTCGGTGCGCATCGTTGTATAGGCTGTCGAGCGTGAGCAAGTCCAGTCCACCAGCCTGTAGAGAGTTAGGATGTTAGTATGGTTTCGGTGTGGGGTATTGGGCACAGATATATAGATAGATATATGTCATATTATGTACCAATTTGCTTGAAGTAGCAACACTGTCATTTGAACTTGGTGCGGTAATGAGTGCCAGCTCCCAGCCAGTGGAGACGTTTTCGGAACTAGCTTTAGGTTCTATATCTGTAACAGAGATTGATAATGAGCGCATGCACTTCAGCTGTTCAGCAGTTGCCTGATTTTTCTTCTTGGTTTTCACTTCATACTGTGATCAATGCAAAAGGTTCATATGCAAGAAATAAGTTACCTGGTTGAATAATTGCTAAGGCCAAAGCGTTATTTTGATCTAGTTCAGAAGTGTCAGGGATCGGTTCATCCATCCCCTAGCAAGTAAAGTTCGAAATGTTAGGATGATTGAGAAATAATATAACGTTTACCGATCTGAAAAAATAACATAATGATTGGTTTCTGTAAAATTACCAGCAAATCCATCGGCTCGTGTCTGGGCACGACTTCTTTAACTGGCTCTGGTTCAGGTTCTTGCTCTGAAGTTGATACCGGAGGAGGAGGTGAAGTTGATGCTTCTTCGTCTTCTGGTTTTTTCCTGTACTCTATTGCCAGTACCGCCTACAGAGAAACAAAAATGCCCTAAAAATATATCCAACAACGAATATGGAATGATGCCAATAAAGATCACAATGCAACTGAATATTCAGACGCTTTGTCTTGCAACAAAATTGTGTCTCAATTCTAAATCTTCCATAGAATATGTGGCCTTTTTTTTGTGTGCATACAAGGATAGTAACTGAACAGTGAGAAGCAACATCCAAATTATTGACTTTTAAAAGACCCATACCTGATTTCTTGAAGCGATGGGAGCATCTCTCACATACTCTTCCATAGTTTGTAAGAATGATGTAGGAGGCTGCATGTGTGTTGCCAATAGGCTATCAGCAAGCTTACTAAAATAAGAAAAACAACGAAAAATATAAGAGTAATAACAGAATGAGAACCAAACCTGTTCGATTCTTAACAATTTCTCACCACGCCCAATATGCATGGTTTTGCACACCTCGTAAAATTCTGAAAGTTGACCTGCCTGCACAACCCAAAAACGACGATAAGTACATAGAAACACAGGGATGATTCAGCCACTTAGCCTGCAAGTTCAGGCGTTGTACAAAACCAATTCAAATTAATAAAGTAATTAGTTGACAAATAATAGAAAAAGTATTTGACCTGATTGATTGCTCTTTTGAATATGTCAAGGGCCCTAATAGCATCATCCCTTTGCATCTCAAAGAACTGCATTTGTGCAGAAGATGTCAATAGACTAAGACAAACAAGAAACACACAAGATCATTTTTTTAAATTAGCTAGTGATCTTACCTTGTCAACCAGATTAAGTATACCATCATTGATAGCTGTATGGATCCTAATACTCTCCAAAGCAACCTTCCATTTACACGCAAAACAAAGTCAACAAATGCTGAAATCACTACTAACTAGTTTAATGCTCGCAGATGCTCTGAATACTCACCATTGAAAGGGCATGCTGGATTATGGTGTTATAAGATGACGACCCATGTGGCTGAAAATGTATACCAAAAGTAAGCAATAAAGATTCAAATGTTATGATGCGGCATAAAAAATGTTACGACACCTAAAAACTATAAGACCTGATCCATTTTTATACAGAATAATGAAGTAATGAATCACCTGGCAACTGAGTAGCCGAAAAAGAAGCTGCTCCAATGCTGGAAGTTGTTCAAGCAAACCAGTTGTATCAAGATCTCGAGTTCTCTGCAGATATAGTACTTAATAAAAAAGATGCTAAAGTTGCCCATCGACACCTATCCACTAAAATGAAAGTAAAGATTATTCATGAGTAAATATGGCAAAAGAACACAACACACTAGAATAGGGAATCCAATGGAACTTGCATTACATTACGTACCAATGGGTCCACTTCGACGTCATAATTCAGTATACGGTAAGACTCGAGTCTCTCTTCCAAATATAAAGCATAATTGCGCACCCAGGCAGAGTGATCCCAAGCTGAAAATATAACAACATGTCAAGAGAAAGCTCCAATGCCAGATCCAGGACCAGGGTGAAGCTAGCAAGCAACTAGTACCTTCAGAGCTAGAGTCATCTTTGAAGTATGACATGTGAAGCATATGGCCACTCGTTCTTCCATAACTAATGAGCTCGTCACGGAATGAAGGATCAACCTCACGAAGGGCACGGTGTATGACAATTAATGTCTTGAGTGCAACCTGAAAAATCAAAATGGAAAATAAAAAGTTCATCAGTCAGAAACAGCATTTCACTCTAGTTACTGAACATCACGCTGATAGTAGTAAGTAAAGCAGACATCATTTGCTTGGATAATGGAGTTGTGTGTAATATATTTTCTAAGAACCTGCGGCCGTAAAATAGATGCGGCATATGGACCGAAACAACTGACAATCTACCATTTTGGGACAAAATGCATAAAATGGTTAGACTCCATCCACTCACTTAAAACCGGTATAATACTATCTAACGTTTCATATATCATGAATATCAGAAATCCATACTAGTAGACATACCGCCCAGTTGCGCGTCTTGGAAAGACGTCTAGCAAGGGCACGGATGCAGTAGGCCACATCAGCGCGGGCCCTCCCAGCAGAAAGATGCTGAAAAATGTCTGAAAACAGCAAGTTTACATGTTCAGAACCATGGTGGAAATGAAAGTTGTAATCATCCTTGACCAACAAAAAGTAGTCTTCATGTTCACTGAAACATGATTTCCTTTACCCCTTATGTACTTCTCCTTTGCAGGACTCTCCACATGGTTCGTGGCCTTCACAATGGCGATGTCCATTCGCTGGTTATAGAGAGCGAAATAATTGGAAACGATTTGATACTAGAAGAGAATCTTTAGCACGAGTAGTGCGGGAAAGGGAGAGATCGATGTTGTTACCTTATAGTCGCTGTTTACTTTGGCGATGCCGACGGTGGTAGAGTCCTTGAGGGCGCCAACGTACCTCCTGATGTTCGTGCCGCCGCTGGCCATTCTTGGCAACCCGGAGAGGCTCCTGATTCAACTGACTGATCTGCAAAGTAAAGAAGAGCCAACAGAAAGATACGGAGTGAGCAACTACGGAACAGATGTGAAATGCAACTGTGCAAGCAGAGGAACAAGGCATCCAATCTACCAAAATTATTCCAGAAGAATCTATTGAGCCACAGATTGGACACGGATAGAAGGCAATCAAAATCGAGTAAAAAATTATAAGGATCGTTCGTAGCAACCATACCCAAAGGAAGCAGAGTTCAAACTGAATTTTGCGAGGGGGTGAAAGGTCTGAACACGAATTCCGGAGAGAGAAATGGAGGCGACGGAGACGATGAGATCAAAACAAGCGACCGAACAAACAAACTGAACCAGAGAGCAGGGGAACAAATCCCCACCAAGAAATCCGGGGTTCCGGAGCCAGGCAACGAGCGCTACCGTACCAACTCCAACAAGAAATCCTAAAAACGGGCAGCGAAATCGGAACGGGAAACAGTTCGAACAGAGGGGTGGCGGAGCGGGCGGCAGATCACCAACCGAACTGCTCCGTTGGAACAGAGAAACAGACACGCCGAAGACAAAGGTAAGAAAAAGGTGTGGTGTGCAGCTAGCTTTTAATCACTGACGGCCAGTTTGTGGAATCGACCGCTAGACCTGCCACCAGAGAGTCAGACAGATCGAACGGCGAGTAAGTTACCTGACGGTAGGAGTCGGTGTGACCTTGGCAGCGGCGAGCCGTGGATCGGCGGGGAAGATGAGATGTGAAGGAAGACGGAGCTAGCCGCCTTTGCCGGCCGGCTGCGTTGAGGTAGAGAGCTGCAGCAGCTGGCTATGGGAGGCGGGCGAGAGGCAGTTGGGTTCCTCTTGCTTGCTTCTCTCTCGGCCGGGGTACTTCAACAGCAACTCGGCAACGAGCGTGTGAGCTGGGAGGGGGCAAGGCGGGGAGGAGCAGCGGAGGGAAGCTATGGAAATGGAAGTCGTCCTTGATATATTCTTTTGCCGCGTGGTGAGTGACATTGGCACACGTGTTTCCTGTCCTGCCCTCCCCTTCCTCTGACCAGGCCAAGTTCGCGCGCGCCGCCGTCGTTTAATTAGATTAGAGCGTTTAGCTACTACTAGTAGCTAGCCCCGCGTGGGCTTGACTCTGCTCCGCCCTCTTCTTGGTTGGTTCCTTTGACTGGCCTGCGCTAGATAGATAAATTGTTTTGTGTTTTTCATCGTTTCTCCCGGTCGGCAGGACAGCTCGGTCTCCTCCTTGCCGAAGGTGTATTGCTTCCTGACCATGAGTTTTACCAATTTTAGGAAAACTCCAGCGTGAATCTGTTAGAGTATATATGTGTATATTGTAGTTTCCCCACCTGTTAGGGGGCTTTCTGTATATTTGCCTGTACCTGTACTATATATGTGGCTTTTGGCCCCCTGGTAATACAACAAGTCTATTTCCCTAACATGGTATCAGAGCTTTAGGGTTCTTTTTCTTTCCTCTGCCAGCCGTAGCCGCCGCCCGCCTCGCCACCGCGCCCGGTCGCCGCCGCTGCTTCTTCCCGTTCGATCCCCCACCTCAACCTGCTTCCTCCACTGCCGATCCCGTCGCCGCCCGTACCCACCACCACCCCCTAATCCTCTCTGCTCCCCGTCACCACCGCTCCCCGTGGACCACGCCGCCGCCCTCTCTGGCAGCTCGCTGCCCTGCCCTCAGCCGGAGCTCGCTGCCCCGACGCCTGCCCTCGCCACGCGCGCATCTGCCGCCGCATCGCCTGCCCTCGCCCGCCACGCACGCATCTGCCGCCGCCCGCCACGCGCGCATCTGCCGCCGCATCGACCTCCTGCTCTGCTGCCCGCGCGTCCCCGTCACCACCGCCCTCCGTCGTCAGGTCGCCGTGGACCGCGCCGCCGCCCTCCGCCGGAGCTCACCGCGCCGCCCTCCGCCGGAGCTCACCGCGCTGTCCTCAGCCGGAGCTCTCTGCCCGCGCGTCCCCGTCACCACCGCCCTCCGTCGTCAGGTCGCCGTGGACCGCGCCGCCGCCCTCCGCCGGAGCTCACCGCGCCGCCCTCCGCCGGAGCTCTCTGCCGGTGCCTCCAGCCGTCCCCGGCCGTCGCCTGTCTCTGGCCGCTCGCCCGCCGCCTTTTCCTGCCGTCGACCTCTGGTTCTCGTCCGCGTCTGGTTCGTCTGATCCAGCGTTGACTCCGCAGTAAAAAAAAAAAAAAAAAAATTAAAAAAAAAAAACAGGTACAATGTCTTCCTCGTCGGGCTATGTTGCGATTCCTCGCTGCCCGGTGATTTTTGATGGCGCGAATTATCCTGATTTCGCTGCCTTCATGCGCGTCCACATGCGCGGTCTTCGCCTTTGGGGTGTGCTTTCTGGCGAGGTCTCCTGTCCGCCGCGCCCCGTTGCTCCTCTGGCACCCATTGCGCCGCTGCCTGTTGCCCTTGCTTCCGATGCTACTCAGGAGGCTAAGGATGCAGCCCAGCGTGCTTATGACACTGCTCTGGCTGATTATAAAGGGAAGGTTCAGGAGCATTCTACTGCTGTTGCCCAGGCTGGATTGTCAGGATCTTCTGCTGCTGCACTGTCTGATCAGGACATTATCCGAGGTCTTCGTAGTCTGCTCGCTGCTACAGGCTCTTCCTCGACGGGTACTGCTGGTTCTGTGACTAGCTCTTCGGGCACCGTGCGACCACCACCTTCTACACAGTCAGGTACGTCATCCCCGTGGTATCTGGATTCTGGAGCTTCTTTTCATATGACTTCTGCGTCTTCTATTCTTTCTGCTCTTCGCTCTCTTATTTCTCCTGTCCGTGTTATCACGGCTGATGGTACCTCTCTTCCTGTTTCCAGTCGAGGCACCCTTTCTACTTCCTCTTTCTCTGTTCCTGATGTTTCTCATGTTCCTAGTCTTAAGATGAACCTGTTTTCTGCTAGTCAGCTTACTGATTCTGGTTGTCGCGTCATTCTTGACGCTGATTCTTGTGCTGTTCAGGACCGTCGTACACAGGCCCTGGTTGGAGCTGGCCCTCGCAGCCTTGAGTCCCCGGGGCTATGGGAGTTAGACTGGCTTCGCGTTCCTTCCACTGACACTTCATCAGCCAGTCTTCCTGCGGTTGCTGCTTCTGTCACTGGCTCTTTTCAGCAGTGGCATCATCGGCTGGGTCATCTTTGTGGCTCCCGTTTATCGTCATTAGTTCGTCGTGGTCTTCTGGGGTCTGTCTCAGGAGATGTGTCTTTACATTCGTGTCAGGGTTGTAGGTTAGGTAAACAGATTCAGCTTCCCTATCCTACTAGTGCGTCTGTATCTCAGCGACCTTTTGATTTAGTTCATTCAGATGTTTGGGGTCCGGCACCCTTTGCTTCTAAAGGGGGCCATCGATACTATATTTTGTTCATTGATGATTTTTCACGGTACACCTGGTTATTTTTTATGCGCTCTCGCAGTGAGGTGCTTGCTATTTATCAGCGCTTTGTGGCCATGGTTCGTACTCAGTATTCCACTCCTATTCGTGTGTTTCGTGCTGATTCTGCAGGAGAGTATATCTCCCAGCACCTGCGTGGTGTCCTTGCTGAGCAGGGCACCCTTGCCCAGTTCTCGTGTCCCGGCGCCCATGCTCAAAATGGTGTCGCCGAGCGTAAGCATCGTCATATTCTTGAGACTACCCGTGCTATGATGATTGCTTCCTCTCTTCCGCCGCATTTCTGGGCTGAGGCTGTTGCTACGTCGACTTACCTCATTAACATTCAGCCTTCTGCTGCCCTTCAAGGTGGCATTCCTCTCGAGCGTCTTTCTGGTACCTCTCCAGACTACTCGGCTCTTCGTTTATTTGGTTGCGCTTGCTATGTTCTTCTTCCTCCTCGCGAACGCACCAAACTGACCGCTCAGTCTGTTGAGTGTGTTTTTCTTGGATACAGTGATGAGCATAAGGGCTACCGCTGTTGGGACCCTGTTGGTCGTCGGATGCGCATCTCCCGTGATGTCACGTTTGATGAGACTCGCTCCTTCTATCCTCGCCACACCTCTGGCACTTACCCGGTGGATGATATCTCTTTTCTCCTTTTTCCTGATTCACCTCCTGCTGTCTCTTCTCCACCTCCTAGTTCTTGTGCGCCTCCTTCATGTTCGGCGCCATCCTCTCCTCCGCCTAGTACTCCTCGTTCTCCGGTTTCGGCTCCTCCTTCTCCTATTCCTTTTTCCTCTTCTTCTGATGAGTCGTCTTCCGCCGATGAGTCTTCCCATTCACGCCCTGTTCGTCAGCGTCGTCCTCCTGACCGTTATTCTCCTAGTAAGTATGGTCTTTCTGTTGTCTCCGAGCCGACTTCTTATCGGGATGCTGAGCGTCATCCTGAATGGCAACTTGCCATGGCTGAGGAGATCGCTGCGCTTGAGCGCACTGGCACCTGGGATCTTGTTTCTCCCCCTTCTGGTGTTCGTCCTATCACGTGTAAGTGGGTCTATAAAATTAAGACCCGCTCTGATGGATCTCTCGAGCGCTATAAAGCGCGTCTTGTGGCTCGTGGCTTTCAGCAGGAGCACGGCCGTGACTATGACGAGACTTTTGCCCCTGTGGCTCATATGACCACTGTTCGTACTCTTCTTGCTGTTGCTTCTGTTCGACGCTGGTCTGTGTCCCAGCTTGATGTTCAGAATGCTTTTCTTAATGGCGAGTTGAGTGAGGAGGTTTATATGCAGCCTCCTCCTGGGTATTCTGTTCCTGATGGGATGGTTTGTCGTCTTCGACGATCTCTATATGGCCTAAAACAGGCACCTCGTGCCTGGTTTGAGCGCTTCTCCTCAGTGGTTATCGCCGCAGGCTTCTCTCCCAGTGCTCATGATCCTGCATTGTTTGTCTACACCTCTCCTCGGTGTCGGACCTTGCTGCTTCTCTATGTTGATGACATGCTCATCACCGGCGATGACCCTGAGCACATTGCCTTTGTTAAGGCTCGTCTACGTGAGCAGTTTCTCATGTCTGATCTTGGTCCTCTTCGCTACTTTCTTGGGATTGAGGTTTCTTCTACAGCCGATGGCTTCTTTATCTCCCAGGAAAAGTATATTCAGGATCTTCTTTCTCGGGCTGATCTTAGTGATGACCGTACTGTTGAGACTCCTATGGAGCTTAATGTTAAGCTTCGTCCTACTGATGGTGATCCTCTTTCTGATCCCACACGTTATCGTCATCTTGTTGGGAGTCTTGTTTACCTTGCTGTCACTCGCCCGGATATCTCTTATCCTGTTCATATTCTGAGTCAGTTTGTCTCAGCTCCTACCACCGTTCACTACAGTCATCTCCTCCGTGTTCTTCGCTATCTTCGTGGCACGATTACTCGTCGTCTTTTCTTCCCTAGTTCCAGCTCTCTCCAACTCCAGTGTTACTCGGATGCTACGTGGGCGAGTGATCCTACGGATCGTCGTTCACTTTCTGCTTACTGTGTGTTTCTTGGTGGTTCGCTTGTTGCTTGGAAGACGAAGAAACAGGTAGCGGTTTCCCGTTCAAGTGTTGAGGCTGAGCTGCGGGCTATGGCTTCGTTGATTGCTGAGGTGACCTGGTTACGGTGGTTGCTTGCAGATTTTGGGGTCTCTGTTACGACACCCACTCCTCTTTTGTGTGACAGTACAGGTGCTATCAGTATTGCACGTGATCCGGTCAAGCATGAGCTGACCAAGCATATTGGTGTTGATGCTTTTTATACACGTGCTCAGGTACAGGATCAGGTTGTTGCACTTCATTTTGTGCCTTCAGATTTGCAGTTGGCGGATTTCTTTACAAAGGCACAAACCCGAGCGCAGCATGACTTCTTACTCTCCAAACTCAGTGTTGTGGATCCACCATGAGTTTGAGGGGGGGTGTTAGAGTATATATGTGTATATTGTAGTTTCCCCACCTGTTAGGGGGCTTTCTGTATATTTGCCTGTACCTGTACTATATATGTGGCCTTTGGCCCCTGGTAATACAACAAGTCTATTTCCCTAACAGAATCGATGATCGATCGCCCAAGTGCTCCAAACCAACCAAGGCTAAGAGCACGATAAACCAGTTATACAGCGTCAGTCTAAGGGTTTAGCGTGCGCGGTCGTCGGCGCGCTTAAATACGGCGCGGCGAGCATCGGTTTACCAGGCGCGTTAAAATGCAGTGCACGCCCGGCTGCCGCTTGCAAAATCTCAAACAAACACATTTTATTTTACACCAATATGAAACAACTAAGAACACAACGTATAAAATTTAACATCATGACTTCACCAACATAGCATATTTGAAATCCACGACATAGTTCAATAGCAAATCAACACAAGCAAGTTCACGAGACAAATAAAAGTGTAAACAAACACATGAAACATCAATATTCATGCTTCATCCTCATCTTTCTCTTCGACATCTTCTTGCGCTTCATCTTTGTTGGAAACCCGAGCGGTGTTCACACTAGTGGCATGAACATTGGGATCAACAGAAGCATCAAATCCATCCGTACTTTGGCACTTTCAACACTTCACGGTTTTCCACTTCTCTTCATGCTCTAGCTCCGCGTAACAATGATGAAACACAAATGGCTTCCCTTGCACTAGTTTCCCCTTCTTGTTCTTCTTGCCTTCTCCTTTGAATAAATTTTGGGCAATATTGGTCTACATTAATAAAACACATTTAGTCATGTGGAGATGTTGAGACATGGAGAAAGATGATGAAACATAGATAAAAGATCACTTACCATATCTCTTTCATTTGTGCCACTTGGGTTCATTCGGTCAACCGCCGCCAACACTCCTGCCCACTTTTAACAATCCATTTGTATAATCGACCACCGGGACCGAAGAGATCTATCGGTGCGGTCATGTCCACTATTGTTTCTCGCATCAAAGTACTCATTCATCCTCACTCAATAGGTATCTCTATTTTAGTCCGTGCCAACCACCGGATCCATGCCCACATTGCACCATGTCCTGCATAGTAGAACATCTTCGGCCGCAGTGTAGTTGGCCGTCCTTCCTTTCGATGCAAAACCCTCACCATCCTCATCCACATCATATTGCTCTTCTTGATGTTGAGACCAATCTTCATATGAATTGTTGGATCCAACATTCATAGTTGATATGAATGTCTCATCATCGACAATACATTGCATAAGAGTGAACGTGTCACTGTAAACACTACATTGCACATGCTCATCTATGTCAAAAAATCATAGAAAAAATGGGATTCATATCTTTGCGGCATTTCATCGAACATGTTGGGCGCATCAAATTCGGCGGTCGTCGGCGCCTGGGGCGGCGGCGGTGGAGGCGGCGGAGGCTGTAATTGGGCGGCCGGAGGTTTGACACGACGAGAGGTGCCGGCCTTGTCCGCCTTCGCCTTCTTGCGGCGCGCCGCCGCCGAGGCCGTCGGGCGCTTGGAGACGCCTATCCGTGGCTTGCCCGCGGGTGGAGGAGGTGCGACGACGGCGGCTGTGTTCGGTCGCGGCGCCATGAATAGGCCACGGGCGCTCCGATTTGTGGCGGCGCCGGTGGTAGGTGGCGCGACCCCGGAGCTAGGGTTTTCGGCAGTGGTGGCGGAGGTGGGGTCGCGGGAAGTAGGGGTCGGGGGAGCGTCGGAATTGGCGTCCATGGCTCGGGTTTCGCCGGCGCAGCGCGAGGACGGAGGTGGGCGGGCGCGGGCGGAGGTTTCAACTCGGCGGTGGGCGTCCCGCCCTCGAGTTTCAGGTTTCCAGCGCACTGGAGCCGGCGCACAAAATATGCAGCGCGCGTTGCCTCAATATGCCGTGCGCCAAAAAAAAAATACAGTGCGCTTCATTTTTGCGCGACTGCTGGAGCGCCTAAACCGACACCGCGCACGCTAAATCGGCGGTTTTAACACGGCGCCCAGTTTTAGCGCTTCTATTGGAGATGCTCTAAATACCTCGACGCTAATTGTCATAGTGCTCAGGTAAAATGGCAGTGGTTGAAAGGAGTGGAAAAGGTCCTAGCGATTCAAAATTTGAACGGCAATGGGTCCCGTTTACCCGAAACCCGATGGGGTTTTCCTCTATTAGGGGCCGGGGATGGTACAAACACAACCCCCATGGGGACCTTAGCGACAGGATTTTGCTCCCCATCGGGGAGAGCGGGGCGGGGCATGTTCCTATGATCCCCAGACCCGGAACCCGTGGAGCCCCGTAAAAAATTCTGACATGTGGCCCAGAATTCATCTATATATACGACTATACGAGACCTTGGTCAAACCCTACTTTTTACCCCACCAGCCGCCGTCATTTTTTACTACTCATCTCGCCGCCCTTCCCCTTCTCCAACGATGAACAACTCAACTTCTGAGAGCCAGCCACCCCAGGGCGGAGCGGAGACAGCCGAGGATGAGTGCAGCGTGTTCCGCCTCAAGCATCCAGGGAGCGGCCAACTCCCTGGGCGCGTCCAGGGTGGACGCCCACCACTCGGTGGTAGATCGACCCAAAGTCCTGCTGCAACTCGTTCCTCCTTGGCAGTACATGCGAAGAAGAAGACCAATCCGTGAGTATCTAATTTGTTCAGGAGTTTGCTAGGAGGGAGCTTGCTAACATGATAGTGTTACATGAATATCCATTATGTATGGTTGATCATACCGGGTTTCGGAGATTTGTTAGTGCACTGCAGCCCCTCTTCAAAATGGTGACAAGGAACACTATTAGGTATGCCCTGCTACACCTCTCCATCATTGCTATGTTGTACACTACTAATTTTGATATGATATTTTTTGCGCAATAGAGTTCCTATGTAATTTTGATATATTCATTCTATATTTGACTTCCCAATGCTAATTTTATAGGAAAGACATCTTTGATAATTACAAAGAAGAAAGAAAGAGGGCAATGGAGTACATGGCTACCAATAGATCTAGAGTGGCCATCACAACTGATATGTGGACATCTGATAATCAAAAGAAGGGCTACATGGCTATCACAGCCCACTTTATTGATGATAATTGGAACCTTAGGAGTGTTATTATGAGGTATTGAGCTGTTCAATGCTGATGTATTAACATTATCAATGTTGTTGTATTGAACTTATTAATGATGTTGTCTAATAACCTATCAATGATTTATTTTTGTTTTGTTTAGGTTCATTTATGTGCCAGCTCCACATACTGCAGAAGTTATAGCAGAAGAACTCTATGAGGCTTTAGTTGCTTGGAATCTTGATGAGAAGCTTTCTGCTGTGACCGTTGATAACTGCACCTCAAATGACAAGGCCATTGATCTGCTGATGAAGAAGATAGGGAAAGAGAAGCTAATGCTGAAAGGTATGATGCTTCACATGCGGTGTTCTGCGCACATTCTGAATTTGATAGTGAAGGATGGGTTAGATGTGATGAGATCTGCTATAGAACAAATCCGTGAGAGTGTAGCCTTTTGGACAGCCACACCAAAAAGAGTAGAGAAATTTGAGGAAATTGCTAAGTTCCAGAAAGTTAAGATAGAAAAAAAGTTGGCACTTGACTGCAGAACTAGATGGAACTCTACTTTCACCATGCTTAATACCGCTTTACCTTATAAGGCTGTGTTTGAGCGTGCAAAAAAGGTTGAGAAACTATATGATTGCCTTCCTAGTGATGATGAATGGGCTTTTGCTTCGGATGTAGTGAAGAGGCTAGAGTTGTTCTATGAAGTAACTGAATTATTCTCTGGAACTGATTATGTCACCGCCAATATTTATTTCCCTAAGATTTGTGAAATCAAAGAGAAAATGAGACAGTGGGCCACTTGTGGTGATGCAATTATAGAAGCTATGACAATTAGCATGAATGCAAAGTTTGATAAATATTGGTCTGACATCCAAGGTCTCATGGGTATGGCTACTCTTCTTGATCCAAGATACAAAAATGAAATGTTGCTTGTTTGCTTCTCTAGCCTACATGGTGTTAGTCCTGAAGAGTGTCATGGTCTTGTTAGAGAAGTCATTGACTCATTATGTACCTTGTTGGAAGAATATGAGGCTGACAACAATGAAGATAATTCAGAATCATCACACTCATCAAGACCAGCAGCATCGGCTACAGCTTTAATGTCAGTTTTCAGTGCACGTATTGCTCAAAAAAGGCCAGCAACTTACAGGACAGAGTTAGATCAGTACTTGGTAGATGATTTGGTTCCATGGACAGAAGAGCACTTTGATGTGCTCGACTGGTGGAAAGTGGCCGGTAGGCGCTATCCCACATTGAGAAAGGTAGCAAGAGACATCTTTGCTGTTCCAGTAACCACAGTTGCATCAGAATCAGCTTTTAGCACAAGTGGCAGGGTTCTTAGTGAGCACCGCAGCCGTCTAGCTTCTGATATGTTGGAGGCACTAATGTGCTCACAAGACTGGCTTCGAAACAAGTATAAATGTAAGATAACTTGTTTTCTTTGTTATTATTATTTTTTCATGAAAATATGACTAATTGTTGACTTGTTTGTTTATAGATGATCGCAGTGGAGATGCTACAAGTTTCTGGTCTTGCCTTCAAGACATTCAAGAGGGGCTGCAGGTAAAGTTCTAGAAATTTAAACTTACTGAATGTAGTTGTATGTTTTATTTCACCCTTTAACTATTTTCTGGTCGCTATGTAGGATTTGGCACTTTGATTATTCGAAGAAGGAAGCTAAAGCTGTTGGTCGGTTCGCTGGATGCTGAAGTTGCTGTTCTGTTGGCTGAACGTCGAAGCTTCTGGTCTATTGGCTAAATGCTGAAGCTGTTCTTCTTTGCTGAATAATGAGCTGTCAAGCTCCTATTGCTTTTGGTCAGATGAACTATTGCTTTAAGTTATGTTGGTGTGTCGTCAATATTACATGTCTCATGTAATATTAGTCTTTAAATTTTGGATTCTATACTATTTGGTTATCTGCTCGTGTGAACTATTTGTGAGGTGCCGTGTGAGCACAAGACTATTTTGTTAAGATTTGAACTTGAAATCTTATTATTGTGTCATCGCAGTTTGCATGCACTTTATTGTTTCATGGTTATGATTTTCTGACTGTGCTAACTAGCTGCTAAGTTGGTGATATTTTATTGTATCAGTCATGGCTGCTTGATAATTGTAGTTGTTAGCTGTTGCTGTTATAATCTACTGATTTATTTCTACACTTCAGTTTGCCATAGAAATGTGCATTACGGGTGTGGGGACCCCGTGGGTATGCTATACCCGGTAGGGGATGGGGACGGGGCAAAATGGTCCCCGTTGCTGTACATGGGGATGGGGACGGGATTGTTTTTCTGTAACGGGGCCGGGGGAGAAAAGGTACTCCCCGGCCGGGTGCAGACCCGCTGACATTCCTAATTCAAATATCTCGACATAAAAGGAAAATCATTTCTGCTCCTATTTCCACGAGGTACTATATTTCATCAGGATGAAGCCATTTATCAAGAATTTACCGACTAGGTTTGTTTCACTCCCCCCCTCCCCCAGCGAGGCCTCGGGTCTCCTCCTTCCTCTGCTTGATGCTATGATGTTAGGAGGGGACAAGATACCCAGATCTACATTGCAGTTGTTTAGTTAGGTCTGTTGGGGTTGCATTATGGTTCCCCAACAGCGATGCTATGGTGGCTCCATGCCGAATAAGAATAAGGTTTTTCTGAATTTTGATGCACCTCGTCGGCGGTGGTCCCGTTGACGGCGTAGAGGAGGGTCAGGATCGTATGGGCATTGCTCTTTTTGCAATGATAGATATGGTTCCATCTTCGTGGTTTCTAGGTGGTGTTGGCTTCTTCTCCAATCGGCGAGGTTTGGCCAATTTCGGCTTCGTCGTGGAGCTAACGAGTTTATGTCTACCAAGTCTCTAATTGGCTGGATCTAGGGCCGTCGTCCAACCCTCTTCGTCACTCTCTTCTCCGGGGCCACCCTCTGTTTCATATATCACTATCACCGACGTCTTCTGGCTTCAACTTACGGCTCTGTCACGTGAACAATGTTTCTTGGCTCCGACATGTTTCTGAGGTCTAGAGGCAATATCAAGCTTCGCACACAGCGTATGGGAAGAAGACAACGTCGATACATTGTCGATAAATTTCTAATTCTTTGAAGAGGCACTAGCTACATTAGTTGCTGTGATTTTTTTATCGTTCCTCTTGGTCCGTGTCGGCGGCTTGGTTCCTAGAACGAGTTTCACCCATTTTAGGAGAGAAGTCAAGTGAATGAATCGTTCGCCCCAAGTGCTCGACACCTATATATTGTTGGGAGGCCCACCCTTATCTGTGTAGGTGGTTTCCTTTTAGTTATTTCTGGTCCACCTACTACTCTCATATATATGTAAGTATTGTATAAAGAGAGACACGCCAATTGATAATAAAGATCAGTTTCAACTATATTTATATGTGTCCCTTTATTTCTCTCTTAGTGATTGGTCTGCGTGTATTGCTATTTTGGCTATGCTCTCGCTCTACGTCCTTGAACCTGACTCGCCGATAAAAGTTATGGAACAAGTTATTAGCACATACCACTCCACAAAATAATTTCCATCGAGCCTCCCTCTAGCAGGCTCTCGCCGTTGGTGACAGCGTAGGTATAATATATATCTTATCACAACAATGTTTTCCCATATATTTATGATTTTGGTTTTGCAATTCCTTTTATTCGGATCATTTTGCACCTATTGCGTCGATTTTTCTCGTTAGATGTGAGCAACCTTGATGTCATCGATTAATGTCGATGGATCTCGCAAGATGAAAGGATTTCATGACTATAGTATAGGAAGACACGTCGTGAGCCTGATGATCATGGTAACGCCACGTTCGTTGTGCACTTGTCATTCTGATCTACGTGACACCTTGATGGCGGATGATCTAGGACAAAATTGTTTTCACGATGCTATGTCCAACTTCACGGGTGCTCGATGCACCGCAGTACAAGGGTAGTGTCATGCACACCCTTCTGGACAAGTTGGCCGCACACATCGTGGAAAATCGCCGCCGGCCATGGTCGCCACCCTCAGTACACCCACACACTCTCCCGTTGCGATCCTCCACCACCGCCAGTGCTTGATGCGTCACTGTG
This sequence comes from Puccinellia tenuiflora, assembly GCA_012064385.1. Classification (NCBI taxonomy): domain Eukaryota; kingdom Viridiplantae; phylum Streptophyta; class Magnoliopsida; order Poales; family Poaceae; genus Puccinellia; species Puccinellia tenuiflora. The sequence continues at coordinate 88,098 of QRDG01000880.1, read as the reverse complement.
CCGCGTGAAGGATTAAAGAGATCGGCTAGGGGGGGGGGGGAAGTGAATCGTTGACTACAAATTTAACATTTTATTATTGATTTAAAGATGACACAAATATAGGTTCTCTATATGTGAACCTACGAGTTGAAGTGCTCTTCCTGAGGTTTGGTGTTTCACATTGCACTATTTCGGGGTGGAGCTTCTAGTAGGGGAAAGTAGGACGACCACCCTAACTTGATTTTTGACGAAAGCATTTATATACACGTGTTTTTTCTGAACAATTTGAGTTGTCGTTCATAAAAAATGAACTCTGCATGAGAAAGGTATGTTTGTTTTAGTCAACATTGCTTAACGTATTCCAAACGGAAAAGAAGGACTAGGTATAGTCTAGTCTGAAATCAACTCTTTCTCTTTGCAATAGCTAATTCTCAATCTAACAAAACCCATGTCGAATTAATTTACTATGTGGAGTATCTAAGTAGGACTTACGAGTATTTTGAGTTTATGTGTTGGCCAAAACCAACTTTAGGTATTTGATGGATTATATTTTATGATACTTTGCATTTATTTATTGATCTAAACTGTAGTTGTACTAGTTCAGTCAGTGTCTTTGGTTAAGAATGTGAGGACATATTTGATGAGTTGAAAAAATGATAGTTAAGATCTCTCTTCAAAGATGTCAAAATGCAAAGAAAATGAATATAATCCTAAGTTTTTATTAAATGGTAACAAAATGGGGAAAACCGATAAAAGAGGAGGATATCATGTCCTTATTGATTATTTTTATAGTGTGGACACCTTCTATGTTGTAATAGACTATATTACAACCGATTTTGACCATCGTTTAAATGATCTATCTTGAGAGTAATTTCAGCACTTCTAATATCTTGATTATTTTTGTAGGATTTTCAAAACTTGTCTTGAATTTAACAAAAAAAAATAGACAAATATTTATTTGAATTTTTTTATGGAAAATTGGACGGATGTTGAACGGTGACTGCATTATATTAATAAATCAAATAAAAGGGTTTTCATGAAGTCAATATGATGTTTGCATTTTACTGTACCTGTTCTCATGCCGATGTTTTTACTTAGAGCATGTTCGAGATGCGAGAAATCAATCCAACTCATTGAACACATAAGTACTGTTAAGTCTAACTTAATGGCATTTAATTAATTTGTGCTTGAAGCCACATGAAGTGAACCTTGACGATATTTAATTAGTTAAACACACACTTGTTCATGTTGATTAAAGTTAACCACTTTGGAAAACTGAAACTTGCATACTCATGTTTAATTTTTTTAATGTTAAATATAATTTACATCTTACCATGGGGGTGGGCCGGTGGGGCGATTTCCCCCACCCCCCTCCCCACCCATGATTCTAATTAAACAATAATATATGTTTTTGACTTCGCCATACCTAAACTTTTAATCCTTCCTTCGCCACTAGCATCATACATGCCATTTTGGCGTCTATCATTCATGTTCCATAAGTGGTCTCTTTTGCAACGTGATGCATTGCACATGGCATCATCTGCCTGCAGAACAAGTATCATCACGAAAGGATAAGTGAAGGTTATGAATATTCTTGCAGAAGCATGACTGGAGGAAAATGACGACCGTTCTTTTATAACTTTCAGAACCTATATTTTGTCACGGAGATACACATGTGAGCAAGAAAAGCTATACTCTTTTTTTTGTATCTTTCACTCTTGAATAGCTAGCAATTTAAACTTTTATCTTTCCCATCCGCAACTCTAAAACCTATCGCACACGGTTTACGAATCATGCGCGATTGGCCACCCCATTGTGCACCCTCGGATAGTATCGTTTCGATAAATCATGTGCGATGGTCCATTTTAATAGTGTGTGATAGTAATAGGGCGTATTTTGACCTCCATATTTGACTTGTCGACCGTAAATTTCTCAACCAATATTTAGTTAATGGTTACAAAATTACAACCATATGAACGTACTTCTGATAAAAAAGCTACTGATGTCTATTTTATTTAACATAAACTACATATTATTAGACTATTTATTGGTCAAAGCATATCACCTTCTACTATGGACCTGAGCGGGTAGTTCTTAATTTAGGGTGTGTTTGGTTGAGCTGTAGATTCCAAAAAATCAGCTGTGAAAAATCTACTGTGAGCTGACAATTGTAGGAAAGCTGAAAGTTGTTTGGTTGGAATAACTGTGAACTGTGGATTCGATAGGGAATGTCTCTAGTGTCCATGTGGTCTGAGAGACTACATATATGCTAATTGATCATAGAACAACAATTTGTACACCGTTAGACATTCAAATGTGATAATTTGGAAGAAAACTTTTATTTCTTGATATTTTATACATATAGCTACTCAAAATAGAAGGTGATGTCATAAGTTTATCTCAAAAGGCATACATATTAAGACTTGGTTCAGAACATGATATTTACCATCGACATATCGCTCTCACAATAAACAAAGCATTAGCTATCCTATGGCGAATGGTAACCTCCATCTTCTCCTCCACAACGTCATCTCCTTGTCGTAGTGCCGCTGCTTGTGTCGCTTCAGGCATATAGTCCTCATCCTCATTCAGCTAATATGCAACAACATCACGAAATCATGTGCTGGAAAATATAGCTTTACAACTACACCTACAGATTACAGAACAAACATGTATCTTCATATAAGAATTTCTACAAACAACTTGCAAGCAAACACCAAAAACCATGTACTAGATGGGGCAATTCCAATATATAACAGGACCATACACAACAATCATAGATATATATATTTCATATATACAAATCATTGGTACATATCTCATACAGATTACAAGAAATAAGACACACCAAAAAAATCAGAAAAAAGAAAAGAACGTACGTGAGTAGGCATGGGAGGGAAGAGGAAGAAGATGGGAAGGAGGGAGAGAGGGGGAGCCATACCTGCAGGCGTGTCGATGATCTCAGTCCGGATGGCGGTGGGCGTCCTTCCTTCAGCGGCGGCGTACCGAGCTATGGAGGCGACGGTGAGCTGGGTGCGGCCACGCGTCATAGGATGAGCGGCCGGCCAGGTACAAGAGGGGGAAACAAGCGGAGGGACGAGGGGAATCGATTCCCGGCCGGCTCGCTGCCGGAGACCTCCGGTGAGGCTACCGGAGACCGCCGACGAGGGGAATCGATTCCCGGTCGGCTTCTCTGTGGTGCGGAAATAACGATGGGGAAGAGAGATGAGGCTGGGAGGAGAACAAATGAAAATGAACCAGCCACTTTTTTGACTTATCGGAGGCAGTGCGGGTAATTATCAAGATTTTGGTTGGACATAACGCAGTGAAATCTGGGGTCGACCCAACTTTCGTTTTGCACTAGCAAAATCTGTTGCGTTGCGTGAATCTGATTTGATCTGCTACCCCTTTGGCTGAGATTCTAGCTATGAGGCAGCGAATCTGGCTACAAAATCTCAATCAAACACAGCCTCATCTCCTGATCAATATTGAAGTATGATAAGCAAGACACAAGTCACAAAATCACCAAATAAAAGTGGAAATACTCCTCCTGATCAATATTAATTGTCACAGATTTAGTACATTTTTTTACTCTTTTCTTAATCTGGAATGGGGTGCACGTGAAGAATTAACTAGTTGAATTTTGGCATGGCGTCACGCCACGCCCTTGTTTTTTTTTTGTTGTGCAATATTATTATTTTTGTGCATTTCAGATATATTGTGTACAATATTCAAATGTTTGAAGGTTTGAAGTGCTCAAACATGTTTGTATTTCAACGTAAATATTTAATTGAAATCAGAACAATCTATTTGAATTTGATTCCACATTTGGGGAAAGTTTGTTTGTGTGGTGTCTAAATGTTGGCCAAACTGAAATGTTGAATTAAATTTGGTATTTCTTGTGAGTATACTGCAGTTAATTTTGGTGAGCATTTTTGGTTTTATTTTATGGAATATCGGAATATTCGCTTAAACGTTGGATAAATTGGAACTTACAAGTATGTTTTTTATTTTGTTATTATAAAGTGGAACAGTACTTGTAGTTTTCAAATAAATGACACCATTATTAAGTGAGATGTGAAGCATGTGGAGTATTGTAAAAAATGGCTCCATTATCATTTGTTTAAGGTTTTGGAACATTGCATAAACAGTTCTTCCTTTTTGATCCTTTTTATTGTTTAAACTAAAATCGGAATTTTCCATATTTCCTTTATCTTCTGTAGATCATAAAAAAAATTCGTTGAAATTAAATATAAACAGATATTACATTCCATCACTTAGTAGGCCCCAACCGGGACGTTGTGTTTCGAAATGTTAAAATTCATCGTAATTTGTCGTCCGAAGTAACTTTATTTTTTTAAGCGAATTTAAATGTTCAAGTGTGTTTGTAGTTTGACATAGATATTTAATTAACCTACTTAATCAGAAAAATATATTATATAAGTATTTTGTAAATTCAAATCCTTTTTTTTAGAAGGAATGCATTTAGGTTTTGTCGAAATGTTTGGTAAGTTGAGATCTTGAAAAACGATTGTATATTGTCGCAAGTAGGTAGCATATATTTTTTGGGTCGTTTCGATATTTTTTTTGATGGTTTGTTTTTTAAAAAACTGTTGGTAATTCGTTTTTTCTTCTTCTAGGAATTAGGTAATCTTTAATTTGAAGAACCGCAGTTGAATTTCATATGTGGAGGAAGTGAATTTTGGTTATTTCCAAATTATTTTATTGGGTCTATCATATTGAATGATATTGTTGATTATATTTATGTGGTTTTTTGTATATAAATAGTAGCCAATTTGGATTGCTTAAATATGTTTGTATTTTTGCATTAATAAGTACCATTTATTTTTTTGGACATGTCGATACATTGTGGAGCACTTGCAATATTTTAGCAATTTGAAATGTACTGATTAATGTATTTTTTGCATTAATAAGTACCATTTTTTTGGACATGTCGATATATTGTGGAGCACTTGCAATATTTTAGCAATTTGAAATGTACTGATTTTGCAGCATTTAGTAGTTTTTGGCAATTTATTGAATACCGTAAAAAATATCTATAAAGCGTTTTAAATTATCTAAAGCATGTTCTATTTTCAGAATTTGGTTTCTCATTCAAATTTATTTGTTCGGGAAATATCTTCGAATCAGCTATTTCTCAAAATTTGCATTTGTGGTATTCTTAATTTGTTATATTTTGGAGCCCATAATACAAATGGGTAGTTGTATTTAAGTAAGATGGTTTGTACCAAATTCTTTTATTGGGTCTATCATATTGAATGATATTGTTGATTATATTTATGTGGATTTTATTTGAGTTCGGAGATTTGTGAAATTCATATTTTTTATTTGTCTAATTAATTTAATTCCATAATTTTAAGTGGTGAAGTATATTTGTAATTTGTCGTAAAAATTGAAATTTAATTTCCCCTAATTGTGGAATAAATTTTTTAAAAATTCCCCTAATTGTGGAATAAATTTAAAAAAACGCTGATATAATATATTCCCTAAGATGTGCATTGTATGAGCATGTAGTAAAGTAAATATATAATTTGAGGAATTGCATATGAATTTCATAATTCCATAATTTTATGTGGTGAAGTATATTTGTAATTTGTCATAAAAATTGAAATTTAATTTCCCCTGATTGTGGAATAAATTAAAAAAATGCTCATATAATATATTCCCTAAGATGTGCACTTTATGAGCATGTAGTAAAGTAAATATATAATTTGAGGAATTGCATATGAATTTCATATTTAGAGAAAATTAATTTAATTTTTTGTTCCCTAATTGAGAATGTATTTGAAAATTTCAAAACGTTTTTGAAAAAAAAGAAAAGCAAAACCGGAAGGAAGGAAAAAAAAAGTAGGGAAGCCCTGCCCAACAAAAGCCCGCGTGGGCCCGAAAGCGGCGTCGCCGGCACTTTTAGGCGGCCGAAGCTTTTTTTGTATATAAATAGTAGCCAATTTGGATTGCTTAAATATGTTTGTATTTTTGCATTAATAAGTACCATTTTTTTTGGACATGTCGATATATTGTGGAGCACTTGCAATATTTTAGCAATTTGCAATGTACTGATTTTACAGCATTTAGTAGTTTTTGGAAATGTATTGAATACCATAAAAAAATATCTATAAAGCGTTTTAAATTATCTAAAGCATGTTCTATTTCAGAATTTGGTTTCTCATTCAAATTTATTTGTTTGGGAAGTATGTTCGAATCAGCTATTTCTCAAAATTTGCATTTGTGGTATTCTTAATTTGTTATATTTTGGAGCCCATAATACAAATGCGTAGTTGTAAGTAAGATGGTTTGTACCAAATTCTTTTATTGGGTCTATCATATTGAATGATATTGTTGATTATATTTATGTGGTTTTTTGTATATAAATAGTAGCCAATTTGGATTGCTTAAATATGTTTGTATTTTTTTTGCATTAATAAGTACCATTTATTTTTTTGGACATGTCGATATATCGTGGAGCACTTGCAATATTTTAGCAATTTGAAATGTACTTTTTTTTTATTTTTTTGCATTAATAAGTACCATTTATTTTTTTGGACATGTCGATATATTGTGGAGCACTTGCAATATTTTAGCAATTTGAAATGTACTGATTTTGCAGCATTTAGTAATTTTTGGAAATTTATTGAATACCGTAAAAAATATCTATAAAGAGTTTTAAATTATCTAAAGCATGTTCTATTTCAGAATTTGGTTTCTCATTCAAATTTATTTGTTTGGGAAATATGTTCGAATCAGCTATTTCTCAAAATTTGCATTTGTGATATTCTTAATTTGTTATATTTTGGAGCCCATAATACAAATGGGTAGTTGTATTTAAGTAAGATGGTTTGTACTAAATTCTTTTATTGGGTCTATCATATTGAATGATATTGTTGATTATATTTATGTGGATTTTATTTGAGTTCGGAGATTTGTGGAATTCATATTTTTTATTCGTCTAATTAATTTAAATATATTCCCTAAGATGTGCATTGTATGAGCATGTAGTAAAGTAAATTTATAATTTGAGGAATTGCATATGAATTTCATAATTCCATAACTTTAAGTGGTGAAGTATATTTGTAATTTGTCGTAAAAATTGAAATTTAATTTCCCCTAATTGTGGAATAATTTTTTTTAAAAATGCTCATATAATGTATTCCCTAAGATGTGCATTGTATGAGCATGTAGTAAAGTAAATATATAATTTGAGGAATTGCATATGAATTTGTGGTATTCTTAATTTGTTATATTTTGGAGCCCATAATACAAATGGGTAGTTGTATTTAAGTAAGATGGTTTGTACCAAATTCTTTTATTGGGTCTATCATATTGAATGATATTGTTGATTATATTTATGTGGTTTTTTGTATATAAATAGTAGCCAATTTGGATTGCTTAAATATGTTTGTATTTTTGCATTAATAAGTACCATTTATTTTTTTGGACATGTCGATACATTGTGGAGCACTTGCAATATTTTAGCAATTTGAAATGTACTGATTAATGTATTTTTTGCATTAATAAGTACCATTTTTTTGGACATGTCGATATATTGTGGAGCACTTGCAATATTTTAGCAATTTGAAATGTACTGATTTTGCAGCATTTAGTAGTTTTTGGAAATTTATTGAATACCGTAAAAAATATCTATAAAGCGTTTCAAATTATCTAAAGCATGTTCTATTTCAGAATTTGGTTTCTCATTCAAATTTATTTGTTTGGGAAATATGTTCGAATCAGCTATTTCTCAAAATTTGCATTTGTGGTATTCTTAATTTGTTATATTTTGGAGCCCATAATACAAATGGGTAGTTGTATTTAAGTAAGATGGTTTGTACCAAATTCTTTTATTGGGTCTATCATATTGAATGATATTGTTGATTATATTTATGTGGATTTTATTTGAGTTCAGAGATTTGTGAAATTCATATTTTTATTTGTCTAATTAATTTAATTCCATAACTTTAAGTTGTGAAGTATATTTGTAATTTGTCGTAAAAATTGAAATTTAATTTCCCCTAATTGTGGAATAAATTTTAAAAAACAATTTCCCCCAATTGTGGAATAAATTAAAAAAACGCTCATATAATATATTCCCTAAGACGTGCATTGTATGAGCATGTAGTAAAGTAAATATATAATTTGAGGAATTGCATATGAATTTCATAATTCCATAATTTTAAGTGGTGAAGTATATTTGTAATTTGTCATAAAAATTGAAATTTAATTTCCCCTGATTGTGGAATAAATTAAAAAATGCTCATATAATATATTCCCTAAGATGTGCACTGTATGAGCATATAGTAAAGTAAATATATAATTTGAGGGATTGCATATGAATTTCATATTTAGAGAAAATTAATTTATTTTTTTGTTCCCTAATTGGGAATGTATTTGAAAAGTTCAAAACGTTTTGGAAAAAAAAGAAAAGCAAAACCGGAAGGAAGGAAAAAAAAGTAGGGAAGCCCGGCCCAACAGAAGCCCGCGTGGGCCCGAATGCGGCGTCGCCAGCACTTTTAGGCGGCCGGAGCTTTTTTTGTATATAAATAGTAGCCAATTTGGATTGCTTAAATATGTTTGTATTTTTGCATTAATAAGTACCATTTTTTTTTGGACATGTCGATGTGGTTTTTTGTGTATAAATAGTAGCCAATTTGGATTGCTTAAATATGTTTGTATTTTTGCATTAATAAGTACCATTTATTTTTTTTGGACATGTCGATACATTGTGGAGCACTTGCAATATTTTAGCAATTTGAAATGTACTGATTAATGTATTTTTTTGCATTAATAAGTACCATTTTTTTTGGACATGTCGATTTATTTTGGAGCAGTTGCAATATTTTAGCAATTTGAAATGTACTGATTTTGCAGCATTTAGTAGTTTTTGGAAATTTATTGAATACCGTAAAAAATATCTATAAAGCGTTTTAAATTATTTAAAGCATGTTCTATTTCAGAATTTGGTTTCTCATTCAAATTTATTTGTTTGGGAAATATGTTCGAATCAGCTATTTCTCAAAATTTGCATTTGTGGTATTCTTAATTTGTTATATTTTGGAGCCCATAATACAAATGGGTAGTTGTATTTAAGTAAGATGGTTTGTATCAAATTCTTTTATTGGGTCTATCATATTGAATGATATTGTTGATTATATTTATGTGGATTTTATTTGAGTTCGGAGATTTGTGAAATTCATATTTTTTATTTGCCTAATTAATTTAATTCCATAACTTTAAGTGGTGAAGTATATTTGTAATTTGTCGTAAAAATTGAAATTTAATTTCCCCTAATTGTGGAATAAATTTAAAAAAATTCCCCTAATTATGGAATAAATAAAAAAAAGCTCATATAATATATTCCCTAAGATGTGCATTGTATGAGCATGTAGTAAAGTAAATATATAATTTGAGGAATTGCATATGAATTTCATAATTCCATAATTTTAAGTGGTGAAGTATATTTGTAATTTGTCATAAAAATTGAAATTTAATTTCCCCTGATTGTGGAATAAATTAAAAAAAATGCTCATATAATATATTCCCTAAGATGTGCACTGTATGAGCATGTAGTAAAGTAAATATATAATTTGAGGAATTGCATATGAATTTCATATTTAGAGAAAATTAATTTTTTTTGTTCCCTAATTGGGAATGTATTTGAAAAGTTCAAAACGTTTTGGAAAAAAAAGAAAAGCAAAACCGAAAGGAAGGAAAAAAAAGTAGGGAAGCCCGGCCCAACAGAAGCCCGCGTGGGCCCGAAAGCGGCGTCGTCGGCACTTTTAGGAGGTCGGAGCTTTTTTTGTATATAAATAGTAGCCAATTTGGATTGCTTAAATATGTTTGTATTTTTGCATTAATAAGTACCATTTTTTTTGGACATGTCGATATATTGTGGAGCACTTGCAATATTTTAGCAATTTGCAATGTACTGATTTTGCAGCATTTAGTAGTTTTTGGAAATGTATTGAATACCGTAAAAAATATCTATAAAGCGTTTTAAATTATCTAAAGCATGTTCTATTTCAGAATTTGGTTTCTCATTCAAATTTATTTGTTTGGGAAATATGTTCGAATCAGCTATTTCTCAAAATTTGCATTTGTGGTATTCTTAATTTGTTATATTTTGGTGCCCATAATACAAATGCGTAGTTGTATTTAAGTAAGATGGTTTGTACCAAATTCTTTTATTTTGTCTATCATATTGAATGATATTGTTGATTATATTTATGTGGTTTTTTGTATATAAATAGTAGCAAATTTGGATTGCTTAAATATGTTTATATTTTTTTGCATTAATAAGTACAATTTTTTTTTTTGGACATGTCGATATATCGTGGAGCACTTGCAATATTTTAGCAATTTGAAATGTACTGATTTTGTATTTTTTTGCATTAATAAGTACCATTTATTTTTTTGGATATGTCGATATATTGTGGAGCACTTGCAATATTTTAGCAATTTGAAATGTACTGATTTTGCAGCATTTAGTAGTTTTTGGAAATTTATTGAATACCGTAAAAAATATCTATAAAGCGTTTTAAATTATCTAAAGCATGTTCTATATCAGAATTTGGTTTCTCATTCAAATTTATTTGTTTGGGAAATATGTTCGAATCAGCTATTTCTCAAAATTTGCATTTGTGGTATTCTTAATTTGTTATATTTTGGAGCCCATAATACAAATGGGTAGTTGTATTTAAGTAAGATGGTTTGTACCAAATTCTTTTATTGGGTCTATCATATTGAATGATATTGTTGATTATATTTATGTGGATTTTATTTGAGTTCGGAGATTTGTGGAATTCATATTTTTTATTCGTCAAATTAATTTAAATATATTCCCTAAGATGTGCATTGTATGAGCATGTAGTAAAGTAAATTTATAATTTGAGGAATTGCATATGAATTTCATAATTCCATAACTTTAAGTGGTGAAGTACATTTCAAACATATTTCATAATTCCATAATTGCATATGAATTTCATAATTCCATAATTGCATATGAGCATGTAGTCGTAAAAATTGAAATTTAATTTCACCTAATTGTGGAATAATTTTTTTTAAAAATGCTCATATAATGTATTCCCTAAGATGTGCATTGTATGAGCATGTAGTAAAGTAAATATATAATTTGACGAATTGCATATGAATTTTATATTTAGAGAAAATTAATTTATTTTTTTGTTCCCTAATTGGGAATGTATTTGAAAAGTTAAAAACGTTTTGAAAAAAAAGCAAAACCGGAAGGAAGGAAAAAAAAGTAGGGAAGCCCGGCCCAGCAGAAGCCCGTCTGCAGCCCAAGCCCACCATGACGTCAATGTGACGTCGTCGGTGGCCCGAGCCGCCGCCGCTGCGTCGACCACGCCGGCGACGAACCAGCGCCTGCTGGGACGTGAGCGTGCGCGCGGCGGGCGCGCGTGGGCCCGAAAGCGGCGTCGCCGCCACTTTGAGGCGGCCGGAGCTTCGCCGGCGGCGTGCACACGCGGCGGAGGGCTGCGGGCACGGCGGCGTCGATTCCGGCGCGACCGCGGCCGCCCCAGGACGCGATGGGTAGCGAGGAGGAGGAGGGCTCGACGGCGGAGCAGATCGTGGCCGTCGATCTGAGCGGGGAGAGCCGGAGCGGCGGTCCGGCACGTCGGTGGCGGCACGGCCAACATCTCCCCACGCTACCCCCTCTCTGTCTAGCCATGACGCAGCCCCCCCGCCTCGCCCCCAACATCTCCCCACGCTACCCAACCCCCAACCTCTCATTACTCTCTTCTCTCAACAGGTACGGCCCCCGACTCCACTGAGCAGGAGGATAGGGCACACCTCCACCATGACCTCCTGCTTGCGCCATAGGTTCGTCACCACAGTCCGCCGCCTCCCTCTCCCCTGAGCTCCGATCTTCCCCCAGCCTTGCCCCAGGTCGAACGGCATCGAATTCCTCTATAGTCCCGAGCGCTACTCCGCTCCTCTGTCCTCCCGAGGCTGACAAGGTTGGGACTGAACTACTCAGGAGGAACGATAGCTTGCCAGGAGACCAAAACATTGAAATTTATCTGGAAACGGGTATGAGAAAAGAAGAGGATGTTGAAGGGGAAAGGAATTGGATAGGGCGACGCCACAATCATCAGACTGACAACAGGAGTTACTCCCCGGAATAGAAGAAGGCGACGACCTGGAGCGGCTTCGCGTGGCTCAGAGAAGTACATGGGAGTGGTGCGAGGTTGAGAGGGTGGTCAATTCAACCAACGGTTTGCTTCCTGAGTGAAGGACCGAGCTATTTCTGTGTGAGTTCCAGGCGGCAGACATAACCAGCGATGTTGCCCATGCTATGCATATTCTATTCGAAAAAAGAAGAAAAGAATAGGAAGACCGGTGCTGTGAGGAAAATAAACATGTGGTGGAAATTTAACCTGGCTAACCATATAGTAGCTAATAAACCAAACACGCCACATCGCTTGAGTTTTAAAAAAAAATAAGAAAATGATTAAGCTTGTCAATACATTTTATTGTTAGTCTAAAGTGTTACGCAATCTTTTACCCTTTTTTTTGTGAAATATTTTACCCATTTGTTCCAACATTTTTTTGGAAGTTCTATGCTCATGTGACCATTGTACACAATATTTGTTTGGACATGACGGCGAAATTCGGCAAGGCAAAGACAGTATATAAAAGACACAAGTCCCTAAACCGAAACACATGCTCAACTGCAAATTTCCCTAATCAACATTGTCGCGCTCCAAGCATCTAATCTCGTCGTTCCACCCATGCTCGCATTGCCATCTCGCCTTAAGGCCGAATTTACTAGAACTCCGTCCATCCATGCACCAATCTTGCCGGAACGGATGATGCCCGAGGCGTACCACAACAAACATTGTCCAGGTGAAGTGATTCACTGTCACGAGGTTGTTGTACGATGCCCCTAACAAGGCTACAAGAGACGCAAGAACATGAACAATTTCTCAAAGCCGGTTCAGGTAGGTAATCGACACTAAGAGCAAATTCAGGTGACAAACAAACTGTACCTTTTATATTTCCAAGGGTATAGAACAAAAATAATCATGATAGGACATATAATGTTTCGGCGGTATAAATAATTTTTCCTAGGTTTGATAGAATATTTTTGTTTGTATTTGGATCCGTTGCAACGCACGGGGCATTGTGCTAGTAATTTATAAATTTGCATGCGAACTGAGCTGTGCTCTGCTGGTTTGGTTCCGTGTGGTCGCAAAATCTTTGTACTAAGGTAGCAAAACCACATAACTATAATAGCAAAAAAATTGTTATATTTCAGCATCGTAGCAAAAAAAATCTTCTCCCTTAGTCACGCCCTGTTGCCGGAGAAGACATTGTTGCAGCTCCGCCGCTGGTCGTCGTAGCAACGTCATCGGCCGTCGGTAGCAGCGTCCGCCGCCGTTGGCATCATCGCCGGCCGCCGTCGATGTTGGTCGCATCAGCGGGCGCTAGGTAGCAGCGTTTGTCAGTCGTTGGTAGCATCGTCGACCATTGTTGGTAGCATCGTGCCATGGCAGCAGCGCCTCCAAGCCATAAGAGCACCACGGCAGCAGCGCCACCGTGCCATAGGATCATCGCGCCACCGCCACGGCAGCAGGCCCGCCGTGCCATCGGAGCATTGAGGCACCACCACGGCAGCAGCGCCGCCGTCCCATGGCAGCAGCGCCTCCGAGCCATGAGAGCACTGCACCACCACCACGGCAGCAGCGCCGCCGAGCCATGAGAGAACCACGTCACCACCACGGCAGCAGCGGGAGACGGGAGGCCCGGCCATGGCAGCACCGCCGCCACGATGGCAGCAGCGCCTCCGAGCCTTGGAAGGACGACACCGCCACAAAAGCAGCAGTGCCTCCGGGCCACGGCAGAACGGCGCGGCCCCACCGTCACTGGTTGAGGAGAAGAGGTTGAGCTCGGAGGTGCGACAGTGGGCGGTTGGGGTGCGGCGAGTAGCGAGAGATTGGTCGATGGTGGTGCGGGAAGCAGCGGGAGGTTGGGCGGTGGAGGTGCGGGGAGCAGCGCGAGGCTGCACGAGCGAGAGGAGGAGGAGGTCGCCGGGCATGTGCGAGGCGTCGCGCCGCGGAAAGGCGCGCGGGCGAGCGTGGCCGGTGGGGGGGCGGCGGCGAACGAGGATGTGGTGGCGTGGTGGGGGTGGAGCACGGGCGGCGCGGTGAGGTTCGAATACGGGCGGCGCATCGGTGGAGGTCCAGCTGCCGGAGCCAAGGAAGACCGGATTTGGGGCGCAGCAAGGAGAAGATATGGTCGGGAGCGAGCTGCCACGTTTTCTTCCATGCATAGAGACACGTGTCCCAAGCGGGAGGCGGGGGCGCGAGTCGCGCGATCCCCCAGGGGAATACTATCATTTTCCTTTTTTAACCATACATGTAACTAGACTTGTTTTAGTGTGTAGATTTATTTGAACCCACACAGTAAAATGTGTCTAGATACTGTGTGCCAGAAAACGATCAGTTGGGCAGTCGATTAATTTCGTTGGCAGCTGCACTAACCGTTTTTATTTTATGATGATGAATAAAAATCAGTTAAAGCTCATACATGCCATCCGGATTCTTTCTAAGACTGATAAATGCATACTGAATTCCAGGTCAAAATCGCTGTACAACATGAGCTCCGACATTTCAACTTTCTGCCTGGACTGGACATAAACGCAATATTCATATCTAAGTGTATGAACAGTACCATGTTAGCTTGTGGTGAAGCTATAACCCGGTCATTGTCTGTGCCAACATCTCAGGAAGCAACTGACGTCGCTAGCTCACCAGACCTTTTGCCCGGACTTTGTCCATATGTCAGGTACGTTATTTTCTCCAGTAAACTTAACTTCCATCTTGTGACCTGCACCTACAAATGTTCATTGGCCTACACGGACAACCCACATTGTGGAAGGTGTGATCACGTACATTTGTATATTTTATTGATCTAAACTTTAGTTGTATTATTCAGTCAATGTCTTTGGTTAAGAGTGTGAGGCCATTTTTTTAGATAAAGAGCTTTATTACTTAAAATGTTTAAGCATTATATCCGGCCTCTGCATAACAAGATGCACACAGCCGACAAGTTAACGTCCAACGAGTAAGACAAAACATAGACAGATTACAAATCAACGGATCGTGTAAGAGTGTGAGGACATATTTGATAAATTGGAAAAATGTGTCTTTAAGGGCAAACAGTGGAAAAGATTCCCACTGCAATTTTTATTAATTTTTAACAATATGTACAGTAAATATTTACATGTAAGAAACTACATAAAAAAAATAAAAAAGAGGACATCTAAAGTTGTATCTCCAGCCAAATCTTGAACTGATCAGAGTGCTTGGCCTTTATTCTATATTTCAGCCAATTTAACTCTGACAAATAGATAACCTTCCACCTTTCAAAGGTTGGCCTCTCATCTCTGAAAATTTTGTTATTCCTGATCATCCAAATGCTCTAACTTGTCAGAATAACATAGAAGGCATCTTGAAGAGACAGATTTCTGTTCCTCCGAGGGCAAACATAGTCCCAGCATTGCATTGCCATGGGGCAGGTCCAGAAGAGATGAACTAAAGTTTCCACTTGTCTGCACTGTAATGTTGCACATTCATATGTTGGCAGCTGGAAAAAATTCCTGGCTAGAAGATTTCTTGTATTTAGTCATGGAGAAGCAACCAGAAGAAGATATTATGCTTATCTTGGCAGGAGCTTTTCCAAATCTCCGAAAATGTTAGTTGAGATCTCTCTTCGAAGATGTCAAAATACAAAGAAAATGAATCATAATCCTAACTTTATGAAATGGTTAAAAAATGGGGAGAACCTATAAAAGAGGAAGATATCAGGTCATTATTGATTATTTTTATAGTATGGACACCTTCTATGTTGCAATTGACTATATTATCACTGATTTTGACCATCGCTTAAATTAGCTATCTTCAGAGTTGCTTCAGCACTTCTCTTGTCTTGATTATTTTGTAGGATTTTTCAAAAACTTTCCTATAATTTAACAAACAAAATTCAAACAAATATTTATTTGGCAAAATTTTAATGTTTTTTTGCTGCAACGGAAAATAGGACGGATGACAAACGTAAATCATAGAAAAGTGCTAGCATGAACTCAAATCTGATGTTTGCATTTTTTACGGTACCTATTCTCATGCCGACGTATTTACTTTAGATAGATCATGTTTCAAATGCGAGAAATCAATCCAGCCCATTGAACACATAAGTACTATTTGTCTAAGTTAATGACATTTAATTTTTGCTTGAAGCCACGTGGAGTGAACCTTCACGATATTTAATTGGTTAAATACACACTAGCTAGTTCCCCTTGATAAAAGTTAACTACTTTGGAGAACTAAAACTCGCATAACCATATTTAAGTTTTTATGTCAAATAGGTTTTACATCTTACCATGGGGGTGGGGGGCGATTTCCCCCTTCCCCACAGATGATTCTAATTAAACAATAATATTTTTTTGACTTCGCCTATCTAAACTTTTAATCCTTCCTTTGCTACCAGTATAATGCATGCCTTTTTTGGCATCTATCGTTCATGTTCCATAAGTGGTCTCTTTTGCAACACGTATCATTGCACATGGCGTCATGTTCTGTAGCGTGTAGAATTAGGATGATGAGGAAAGCATAAGCGAAGGTTATGCATATTCTTGCGGAAGCATGACTGGAGGGAAATGACGACCGTTCTTTTATAACATTCAGAACCTATCTTTTGTCACGGAGATACAGACGTGAGCAAGAAAAGCTATACTTTTTTTGTATCTTCACATTTGTATAGCTAGCAATTTAAACTTTTATTTTTCCCATCCGCGACTATAAAACCTATCGCACACAGTTTACGAATCGGAGAAAGTATCCGGTGGAAACCCACTTTCAGTGGAAACCGGTGAAAACCACGAAAAATTGTATTTAAAAGTTCTAAAAAAATTCTTAACAAAAATGCATTATGTTGGGAACGTAGAGTTCTATAGGCATGCAAATTTGTAAGTTGAAACTCAAAAAAAAAATTAGGAGCAACAAAAATGACAAAATCAGCAATGAATAGTAACGTGTACAACTACTATTCATTGTGCTACTATTCATTGCTAAATTTGTCATTTCCATAGCTGCAAAACAATTTTGAGTTTCAACTTACAAATTTGCATGCCTATAGAACTCTACGTTCCCAACATAATGTATTTTTGTTAAGAATTTTTTAGAAGTTTTAAATACAATTTTTTCATGGTTTTCACCGGTTTCCACTGAAAGTGGGTTTCCACCGGATATTCTCTCTACGAATCGTGTGTGATTGACCACCCCATTGTCCACCCTCGGATAGCATCAGTTTGATAAAGCACATGTGATGGTCCATTTTAATAGTGTGTGTGTGATAGTAATACGGCGTAATTTAACTTCCATGTTTGACTTACTGTCCGTAAATTTCTCAACAAATATCTAGTTAATGGTTAAAAAATTACAACCACTTGTATTATTAGGCTATTTATTGGTCAAAGCATGTCACCTTATACTACTATAGACCGGAGCGGGTAGTTCTTAATTTAGTTTGCCAAAGGGTGTGAAAAATTAAAGTATGATAAGCAAGACACAAATCACAGAACCACCAAAAAGAAGTGGAAATACCCCTTATAATCCATATTCATAGTCTCTGATTTATTACTCCGTACAATTTTTTATTAAATCATCAACAATTAATATGGATTGGATGGAGTAACTCTTTTCTTAATCTGTGGTGGGTCACACTCGACGAATTAATGTGTTATACTGTATGAGTATATAATTTCAACAATTTGCATAATTTTGATTTGGTGATAGGAGGAAAGTGGAGGCTAGGATCTCGGATCCAGGCCAGTGTAGCTGTTTCCAACTTCAGCAATAGGCGCCATGATTAGTGAGACCACTTTCTCCGAGCTAGGCACCCACCTTAAACACAAAGTGCAGAGGAATATATATGCCCCCTCTGGTTTCTAGAAGTCATCGTGACAAAATGCGACACACAATTCTCTGACCGATAATTTCTATTCTAAAAAATTAAGCAAACAATTGTCATAAAATTAGTACATCAAGACAAATTTACGATAGGCTTCTGACTTTTTCAAGTACAAATATTTTGAAAATATCCACGCAATTTTGCATGTCAACGGAACAGTGGTGGGTCAGCTCATGTGCAAGATGCATGAGTGAAGCTGAACATGCTGCAACCTCAAGATATTCCTTGTCTGATTGAATCTGCAAGCATTGCAGCACTCCTTTTTGCGCCACATCAGCACACTGCAGACACTCGCGTCAAACTCACGCGCCTCGTCGCCGTCGAGAAAAGGGCAAAATCACGTGCTTGCTAGCTGAGAGATATATTGCCATGCAAACGAGGGCGTCGTCCTGGATTGGATGATTAGATATACGTAACTATCAGTTGGGCAGTCGATTCCGTTTGGGCGGCTGTATCCCTTTATATTTTATGATAAATAAAATTAAGTAGAGCTCATGTCATTCACATTTTTCCTAAGACTGTCACAAATGCATACAGTATTATACTGAATTCCGGCCAGGTCAAAATCGCTGTACACCGTGAGCCAAAACTTTCCAAACATACAACTGCCTGGACATAAACGCAATATTCATATCCAAGTGTATGAACAGTACCATGTCAGCTTGTGGTGAAGAGACAACCCTGTCACTGTGTCTGTACTAATATATGAGGAGGCAACTGACGTCGCTAGCTCACCTGACCTTTTGGGAAAAAAAGGTTTTGCCCGGACTTTGTCCATGTCAGGTATGTTATTTTCTCCACTAAACTTAACTTCCATCCCATGACCTTCATTGTCGGATGTCCCCGAAGGGACCTCATGACCTTCATTGGCTAACATGGACAGCCCATGATTCGTGAAGTGCATAGGCGTTGATCACTCCTTAAAACCGCAGGTTCAGCCGTTCATGTTCAATATCCTTCTTAAAATAGACTTTAGCATCACTTTATAAATAAAATCATACGATCAAACTGGTACAAAGTGATGATATATTCTCTTACACAGCAGATCAAAACATAACAAAAAAATACAGGAATAGCCACACCCTGACGAAACATCCAAGACTACTATAGAGGT